>CAUDMG010000359.1:1532500-2122500 GCA_958450375.1 Homarus gammarus
TGTGAGCCAAAAGAGGAAGGAAGGTGGGCAGCCCCATTTGTCACACTCCTCTTGAAGTAGCTGCCGTGTTGGTCTGCCCACTCGTTGCCGCAGATACTCTTGTAAACAGCGTGGATAAGGACTGCAAGACGAGGGATCTATTGTAACACGGAGAGCCTGGAGATTGAGTCGAGTTACCACGTTGGAGTTTGGTATGGCCAGGAGAAAACCCGGCATTAAGGAGCATCACTGCCTGCAGACGATCTCTCTCCGGGTCATTTTGTTGTCCCCTCAAGCATGTCTGAGGCAATCTTCTCCACAATGGGTTTGTTCCAGTAGGATTGTTTGTTGTCCTCCGGGGGCGTTGGTCTTGCTGCTCGGAATGCTTCCATGAATTTGGGATCGTGTACCCCTGCGACCGTTCTAAGCTCTCCTGGAACGATCAACCGACCAGGGAGTCTGATGCCACACAGGACGATAGTAATGCTGGCAATGTGAGGTGTGAGGTTTGTGGACACCACTTACTCCCAGGTGGACCGGAGAATTGCCTTTTTTTCCACTGCTCGTCTTTTAAAGAGAGGTTCACGACCCCTGTCAACATGGTTTTAAAAGCTCATCGTACTCTTCTAATATGTGGCTGTCGAAGTGCGTCAGTTTACACAGGTACAGGACATTGTGGACATCCAGATGGTCTGTTCTCTCATCCATTCTTTTAATTGAATCGTCTAATAATAATAATAATAATAAATAATTAACGGTTTATTGATAAAAGTTCTGCAGCCCGAAGGCTGAAAATATACATTGGACATAAATGACTTATTACATACATTGGTGGTTTAACAAAAGCCTTCATTAGAGAAAGGTGAAGGAACATACAGTGAACATACAGATTAATGTAGGTGTTGAACAGCAAACTCGTGGTGTAGTAACTCCCTCCCAGATGGTGTGAGGAGGAACTCACGTGGTGTAGTAGTTCCCTCAGATGGTGTTTTGAGGGACCTGGCGTGGTGTAGTAATTCCCTCGCAGATGGTGTTATGAGGGGCCTCACGTGGTGTAGTACTTTGCAGGACGACAGGGATGGTGTTGGCAGGACAACAGTATATATTCATTTTGTACTCACACACCCACGCGCACGCACACATACGCTCGCGCGCGTGTGGATATTGCTTATCGTATACAGTATTAATTGTCGCGAGCGAAAAATAAAAGAATATTGATCAAGATAATTAACTAACCATCAGCATTTCTTGAACAAAACAAAATCACAATCGGGGCCCCGTGATATATTGTATATGTATAACACACATCAGTAAATGCATTAAAAGGTTGTACTGTACATTATACTTAATATCACATGATCATTAATAACAACGAATAGCATTATTTTTTTTTCAATTTTCATTTCGTACTGTACATACCTGCTCAATATCCACACCTGTTGTAACCAATACTAATGAACTGTTATATTTTTCCATAACCTAGACTCAGATATCCCCACAGTGGTATTTTTACCTTGAGTTTATTATCGTCTTTATAGACCTACTGTACTGTCCTTCCTGCTCTTTACCATATATTTTTTTAATAAAATTCTTAAGAGTTTCATTAAAGTAAATATATCACATTTTTATAATTCTTTATGGTTTAAGGCCTAAAGAAATTGTTCAAAATACTTATTTTTTTATTTTTTAAAGTAATAAAATTATTTTGAATCTTCCTTCTATAAGTGGATAAATTAAAGTTTTCCCATTCTTCTTTATCAATTAAGTAAATAAGTCAAATTAATCTAAAGTTTTGTATGTTTTAAGTAAATTGTTAAAATTAGTTTTACAAGTGTTTGATAGTCCCTGTGAGTTCTCTTGTAATCTTGGTGTAAGTTTAACAGTGACCTACTAAGTGTTACTTAGTTTACCCCCCCCCCCCCCACCCGTCTCCCCGCTCTCTGACCTGACCTAACCTGACCAGCCACTTGCGTCAGGAACACGACCGTCATCGGAAAAAATACATTTATGACATATTCAGGAAATTTTTAATCATTGAAATTCATGACAATTTTTAACAGAGGACGTTCATACAAGAGAGTTGTTTTGAATCAGTTATTACATATACTGGAATTTAAGTGTATATCTCTATACATATTACAGGGGAATGTATGATGTATAATGTATTTTGTCATTTCATGTATCGTTTAATAGTTTTCATTATGTCTGAAATTGTAATAATAATAATGATAATAATTAACGGTTGATTGGAAGAGCATGGCAGCCGGAAGACTGAAAATATACAGTTACATAATTGGGAAATGATTGACAAATAATTAACATAAGTGATACGAATATGACATATAATGATATATAATAACTAAGAGTGTGTGTGGGGGGGGGGTTTATAAAAAATGTGTAAACATGGAAACAAAATTGTAATTCTCAATTCAATTTATAAATAACTTTAGGTAAAACATTTTTGAACTGTTTTTCAAGTTTCACTTCGTTAATGTTTTCATTTCCAAATTTCACATAATTGTTCAATTCCAGGATAGTTCGTGTAAGGTGAAATGACAGAAAAAAATGAAAACAAAAATGGCATAGAAAAAAAAAAACGAAATAACTCATTCTGTTTCACTGAGCGTTGTTCCGAAAAATGGATGAGCAAACACTGAATAAGTTCAATATATATATATATATATATATATATATATATATATATATATATATATATATATATATATATATATATATATATATATATATATATATATATATAACAAAAACTTCAGTTCTAATTTAACATTTAATTCTCAAAGTGTACAAAAAAGTGGGGAAGACTATCGCTTCTTTCTTTTTTTCATTTCATTCCACGAAGTTCTTAAAAAAAAACACTAACAACTAACACTGAATAAATCGGAGCCTAAACATATTTTAATACAAGGAGACACATACCTGACCGCCTCCTGCATCGCGTAAGAGTTAGAAGACGTTATCAGCGTCTGGGTGCAGGCGAGAACCCACAGGGATACAATGCCTTCAACCACCTCCTGGGTCCAGAGTCCTCCCTCTCAACTTCCACCACCAAGATGCAGCTCCCCACCCTTCCTCCCTCCCTCATCACCACCACCAGGATCCAGCGTCCGTCCGTCCCTCCCTCATCACCACCACCAGGATCCAGCGTCCCTCCCTCCCTCCCTCCCTCCCTCCCTCCCCCCCCGCCCTTCCTCCCTCCCTCATCACCACCACCAGAATCCAACGTAACTCCCTCCTCCCCCCCCCCCTCCCTCACTCCCTTCTTCCTTCACCACCTCATCACCTCATCACCTCCTGGGTCCATCGTCTCTATCTCACCAGTACCTTCAGGATACCTACATTCCCCACCATTGGTTCTTTCTCTAACCATTCGTGACAAGTCCACCATTCTCCCAGATACCGTCCTTGCCAACATCAGCTACCGTCTAATACTGTCCGTGCCAATACCCTCAATCAGGAACCGTCCGTGCTCCTGTCCGTTATCACCCTCTCTGGTACCGTCCGTTCCCCCGTCCATTATCATCCTCTTAAGTGCCGTCCGTTCCCCCGTCCGTTATCATCTTCTCAAGTACCGTCCGTGCCCCCGTCCGTTATCATCCTCTCAAGTACCGTCCGTGCCCCCGTCCGTCACTGTCGTCCTTGGGCGGAGTCAGGGCTTAATATTGATGAATGATGTTGTTTTGACACCCAGTAAACCTTTACCTTGGTTTCTCTTTCACCCCCAAAGCTTTATCTTAGCTTCTCTCTCATTCCCGAAGCTTTATATCGGCTTCTCTCTCATTCCCGAAGCTTTATCTCAGCTTCTCTCTCATTCCAGAAGCTTTATATCGGCTCCTCTCTCATACTCAATGCTTTATCTCAGCTTCTCTCTCATTCCCGAAGCTTTATCTCAGCTTCTCTCTCATTCCCGAAGCTTTATCTCGCCTTGACTTCCATCCTCAAAGCTTTATATTGTCTTATCATCCATCCTCAAAGCTTTATCTTGTCTTGCCTACCAACCCCCAAAGCTTTATCTCGACTTCTTTTCCATCCCCAAAGCTTTATCTCGGCTTCTCTTCCATCCCCAAAGTCTTGTCTCGTCTTATCTTCCATCCTCAAAGCCTTATCTCGGCTTTATCCTCATTCCCAAATCTTTTGTCGCGTTTTTCTTTTCTTTTTTGTCAGTGGAGATTGATTGTGGTGGGAGACGTGAGTGGATGGATGGATGGTGGATGGATTGAAGTGAGTGGATGGATGGATGGTGGATGGATTGAAGTCGTAGGGTAGAGACTGGGAGTGGCTGGAAGCTTTGAGAGCACCAGGAGAAGCTTAACTTGTGTGCGTGTGTGTGTGTGTGTGTGTGAGACTTGATTTTAACACATTCAAATACGTAGGTGAAAATTCGATAGAAATAAAGTAGGAAGAGTACAGAGAAGGAGGATGACTGTAGGGGACATATGAAATTAAATCGATGGGAGGTTGTGGCTGAGTTTTAACTGTCCACCTTTATGTATAATTTAACATAGAAATGGAGTTTAAATATTTTAGATGAAAGGTTAAATAGAGTATAAGCTAAAATGTTGAAGGATGAGAGTATGAGACTTGGTTTTCAATTGGAACTGGAGGGTAAAATTGAAGTGAATGGACTGTGGATTAATTTAAATATTATAGAAGTGCTCTGAGGCCTTATAATACACGCTACACTAGAGGCTACCGAAGTGAAGTGTGGAGACGTGAAAAGAGAATTTGGAAAGAGAGGACTGGCATGATGGAAGGAAGAAATTAAGATATTTGTGGAGGATAAGAAAATATTTTGGACTTTTTAGTTTCCCTGCAATCAGTGAACAATAGAAAACGGAAAAGAAAGTGTTTTGAATAAGAAGGTAAAGAAGAAAACGTGAATGATGATTTTCGGTAAGAGGAAGAATAATAACTTGAGGGAGAATGATATAACCCATTGTTGCAGAAGATCAAAGAATGCAAGAGAGAAGAAGGATGGGCCAGAGAAAGAGGAGCTTTGAATGAGGAGGAAAATAAGCGTACGAGAGCTCAAGAAGTTAGAGAAAGATGAAGACGGGTATTTGAGAGACTTGATGGAGTTGGAGGAGAGACGAGCGAAGAAGTAGGTGAGAATGATAGTAAATTTTGATGAAAATTGGTGAAGAAAGATTAACCATCATAACACTAACCTAACCTAACCTAATCTAACCTAATAACATCGAATCTAATCTTATCTTAATTAGTTCCCAGGAAGCGATGAGGTGTTTAATCACCAATCGAAATAAACTGGGGTGCTAATCATGTAAGTCCTATTAAATATTTTTTTCAAGAAAGGATAAATCTATGGTATTTGAAAAAAAAATGGAAAATCGTTGTAATATTTGTGTATTGTCTCCCTCAGTACACGCTGCTAGTGGAGGCGAGGGCGGGGGAGGCAAGGAGTGAGGCGCGGGTGTTAGTGAAGGTGGAGGACCAGAACGACCACGCCCCTGTCTTCCCCAGGTCCCTCCATGAGACACAGATCACCGAGGAGGACGACCGACATCTCCCCAAAGTCATCCTTAAGGTTAGTAACAAGTATGGAGGTCATTCTCGAGCCTAGTGGCTAGTATGAAGGTCATCCTCATGGTTAGTGATCAGTATGGAGGTCATCCTCATGGTTAGTGATCAGTATGGAGGTCATCCTCAAGGTTAGTGATCAGTATGGGGGTCATCCTCAAGGTTAGTGATCAGTATGGAGGTCATCCTCAAGGTTAGTGATCAGTATGGGGGTCATCCTCAAGGTTAGTGATCAGTCTGGAGGTCTGTAACAAGGAATAAAAATGTCAATATTATTAAAAAAATATTAATGACAAATACTTGAAATTGTACAAAAATACTTGTAGTATTAATTTAATGATTATAATATGAGAATGATGATAACAATACACCAGTAACAGTACTTTCCATGGATCACTATACAATTGTATATACTGTATCTTGTCTAATGAGTGGTAATTGTTCCCGTTTCCTGTTCATTTACATGTATTCATTGTCTGTTATTACTATATTGTCAAAGCGTTACTAAAGGTAATGATAAATTCACGTTGAATATCTACAATTATTATATTAAGCTATTCAGTAACTGAAAATAAATTAGTATTGCATAATTTGTAATAAATTGGTTATTTTATGTAAGAAGAGTGAGGTACTGTTTAATATAATAATACAAACAGGTCCACCCAGGATTGCCAATACAAACGCCTGTGTTGTTTCACACAATGAGGTACGTTATGAAATTTGATATCAAATTGTTGTAAAGCGTTATATTATATTCATGTTCTCTTATATTTATTTTGTTAATATTTTGTAAATTTGTTTGTTCAAAATACATTTAGTAAGAGTTTGTACAACATTTATTTTTTTTACGGTTGGTAATAAAATACTTTGTTATGATGTACATGTTTCGTGTTTGCTGATTGGACTGTTTGTTTCGAGCGATCTCATTGACGCTTACGTTTGCCGTTATTAAATACAAACGCAGCTCAGGTAGCCGTGGAAGTGGTGCCTCCGTTCTCACCAACACTTCGGCCTTTACACGTTACTCTTTACGTCAAGAACTATTAAAAAGTGAGCGTAAATATCCCAGCCTCGGTGTAATGGACACGCGTTAAATTACTTGATGTGAGAAAATCTATCCAGGAAACGGTACTTACAGTGTGGATGTGTTTTTTGTTTTTTTTTCCGGGGTAGAGCCCACCCGGGTATAGGTCATCGACCCACAACGGGGCCTAGGGGGCCCAAAAAACAAGAGTAAAAAGAAATTAAATATAGAAAAGAATACGACGAAATTAATCTACACTATGAAGATGCCGGAAAACCATCTTTTTAAAGTGAGACAGATTGTAAGAGTATTGTTACACAGAAGAAGGCAGAGCATTCCACAGTTTGGCTGTGTGAGGAAAGAAGGATGTACTATAACGGGTTATTCCAGTGTGACCGACAGCCACAGAGAAACGGTGGGCACCTCGGGCAAGACAAGTGTTACGAGCCCACGGCCTTGCCGGCGGTACACAGAATGCTAAATCCACAGAACATTGCCAGTTAAAGTACCTGTAAAAGAGAGAGTGTGAAGCAATATTAAGGCGAAGTGAAAGGGAAAAAAGATTGTCAACTGAAGGAGGAGAGTTAATAAGACGAAATGCCTTTGATTCCACCCTATCTAACAGTTGGACAGAAGAAGAGCCACCCCAGATATGAGAGCAGTACTTCAAGTTAGGACTAATGAATCCCTTATAAACTTGAAGCAACTGCTCAAGAGTGAAGTAACTACGGCATCTGTACAGCATTCCCAGCTTTCGGGAGGCAGCTTTAGCAATGTTGTGCATGTGTGGCTTCCATGACATATTAGAGGAAATGGTGAGATCTAGCATATCATAACACTTTTAATAATTAAGTTTTGAATATGCAGTACAATATTTCTATTTGCACCATACTAAGTATAGATGGTGTTAATGGTGCTTGAGAGAACGATAAGGAGGTTTCCATAAATTTAAGGCATGAACTTACAGCCATTTACATGCACCCAAAATATTCTCATCCCCATAAATAATGACACCAAACAGCCGTTTACCCAACACAACCATCCTTAGGTGGCAGCACACTGGGCAATTTCCTCCCAACATGTTACCCGTTTTTGCTGGCCGTTGACGAGCTTTGCTGGCCAGATTAGTGCTCAATGAGCTTCATATTAGGTGTCGAATATTTAAGTAAGAATTTAAATAAATTATGAAAAAAATAATATTTTGAAATCTAATACAAACCGGTGACACAAAACTTCTTTAGTATTATTAAATCATTATTCGGGTCTTCTTTAACCAGCCAGCCGCCGCCATTTGACAAACTTCACGATGGCATCCCCAGTACCCAAACATAGCCTTTCTTTGTCTTTTAGGAAGCTTATTTGAAGTGAATCACAGAACAAATTAATAGAGAGCGCTAGGGACTACCCTATTCACTTCACCAAAAACCTCCTGAAGAAAGCGCCTAAAACTACAGTAGAACCGTTTATTTCTTCTAAAAAGTAACGGTTCATCAAACCGAGAAGATCCCCGTGAGTTTTTCTCATGTTTATTTTATTTTTATATATATATATATTTTTTTATGTGGAGACCCATCATCATTACCCTATCTCCCCTCCACCCTCCTCTTACAGCAAGTGACGGCAGTGGACGGGGACGCTGGACAGTACGGTCGCCTCACCTACAGCGTGACGGGTGATGGCATTTACAACAACGGGTCGCGCTCTTGTTTCGCTGTCGACCCTGTCAACGGCACCGTCCACGTGTTGAGGGTGAGCTATAGGTAGAGACGGGGCTAATTCTCCGGCTGAGTGCAAAAAGGGCCAATATTAAAAATTATAATTTTTCAGGAGAGGCAAAAGACGATTTCAGTTTTGATTATAAAATCAACCTTTAGATATATGTTTCCGAGGTAAATTCAGCTAGAAGCCCCACTATTAGAGAACTTTGTGTTTATAGTACGTCCCTAACGCCAACCGGAATTGTCATTAGAATGTCATTAAAGTGACATTGGTCCTTTTTGCATTAAGGTGATCTGCAGTTTTGAGTGCCACAATATACAGTACATCGGTCGTTTTGTACCTGAAAAACTGTAGCAATTCTTATTATGTTCTTGAATGCTGTAAGTGTTCATAAAGTAGGAAATGGACGCAGAAAGGGTGTTTTCATTTATTCAAGCAAAAATATACAAAACTTCACTTATAATGGCATGCATATTTACCATTGCAATTTCACCTGCATTGCAGGTTACTTAAACCTGTTATCAAACGTATAACATTATTTAATTAAGTAAAGCTGCGTTCACACTAGTGTAATAAATCCACGATAGTATTTCATCCACAGGCAATAAATCAACGATACGATCCACACACTGGTCACTGGCGAAAGGAACCGTTGGCCAGGCGCCCAGCTCACAGGGCTAGTTTGAGCTTTAGTGAGATGTGTGGTCCTGTTAAAGAGGACCAAGACGAAAAAGAAACGATTGTTGCGTCCAAGCGATGTTTGTTTACAAAAGTGACGCAAGGACTCTAGAGTCAAATGAAATTCCCGCCGTGATGTATTCTTATTTTTTTTTATTTACTTTGACATTTTTGCTTTTGTTTTTATTAAAATACACTTTTTATATTTTTGTACACTTTAACATTAATAAGAAAAAATAAGAAGTGTAAATTTTATTAATACAATACTCTCTCTATACCAAATGTCAACCCACCATACCTTGGATTTTCAGACTCTCCGTATCATCCCACTTTCGACAACAAATAAGTTGTCGCTGTAGAGACAACTTAAGGAGTTCGTTGAAAAATCTATGCTACTGTATATTTATTCTGGGTAGAAACTCTAGTGTGACCGCAGCTTATATTACTGAATTTATGTTATAAAACTATGAAAACCCAGGAATTGTAAACAAAATTGTAAAACTATTTTTTTGCAAAAATAGATTGCAATATAATAAAATACGCACAACATGTGATATTTCAGCACGAACAAACTTCCATTAGCTACTAGACATCTTAAATCTCCATCTACTGTGGTCCACCATCATGATCACTTTCACTCTACCTTCTGAAATATAAGGAAGATCATGAGGTCATACCATTTTTCGCTGGTATCTTTCGTTTAGAATCTAAACTTTAGATTGTATCCAGTGAACCAGCGAAATCTGTCCTGCCCTTCCTTTGATGTTAAGATCGGTTTGACATTAGTCCAAAGCATCTTGTCCACTCGCAATACCAGTGGAGATAGAGACTGGTCCTTCTTGTACTAAAAAGTACTTCACTTAAGATATTGTCTCATGGGCCAGTCAAAATTGGCTTCTTTTTTTTCAACCTTGACCCTTTTTGCACTGAGCCGGAGAAATATAATAACATTGTAATTATAACTGAGAACCATTACGGTGTATTCACAATCGTAATTGTAATCAAAATAACAATTCTATATAACCGTAATCTAATCATAATCCAATATTTCAATCAATCTTTAATCATATTGTAATCATACTCTAGCTTTATCTATAGTTTGTAATCGTAATATACCCAAAAAATCGTCTTAAACTACAGTGGGTTTCCCGACTTGGTACACTGTAGGCTACTGAGGGGAGTGGGGGGGGGGGGTGGGGATTCCCACCATACAAGTGATTTACAAAATGTCAATTTACTTACAGGATTGCAGTACAGTCAAAGTTTTTCAGCCACTCTGAATTCTCTGTTAAGTCAGCTTGTCGCGTTGTGACTAATGTAATCTATAACCATATAATCTAGCAACACTGACCAGTGACCTGTAGCAGTAGGCTACTATGTTGCCTCAGTTGCTTCTCGACCACCATAGGTCCTTCATGCCCTTGTACCTGCAAGGCTTGGCTCCACCTATTCTCAGTAATTTTGATCCACCCACTTCAGATGACAGTGTTCAAGTCAAAACGGAATTTTTTAGTTGATTCTTATTATATACATTCTGTATAATCATTTTTTTTTTCCAATTTCGTGTAGCTGTAATCAAGAATGTAATTCTAATCCGGGAAATCATAATTGTAATCAAATGTATTGAAATAATTGTAATGTAATCAAGAAAATTCATTAATCGTTATCTGAAATATTGATATTTGGATTGCGCAATCGTAATCGCAATCAAGAAAATTTTAAATTTAACATTTTAATCATTATCGTAATCAAAACATATCATAATCGGCCTCATATCTGGCGACTTACAGTATGTAATTTATATTTAAGTAAAGACGCTACCTCAGGTGTTCAGAGGTGTGGGAGTTCACTTGGTGGGTCTTCCAACTACATTTGTTTAAGTTTGTTGTATTATTAGATCCCCGTAATCCTGACACTTGTAGCGGCTCCCCAGAGAGTAAAAATACAGAATCTTTCCTTAGAAAATAAGAGAAATGAAGAAAGTTCTCGGGGGCGGGGGGGGAGGGGGGGTTAATATATATTTCCAGGCCAGTGTCTCTTCCTCTGAATGACGCGTAATCTTTTCTACTTTTATTCGTATCAGTGTTGACCTGACCTCATGTTTTTTAGGTCACCCTGTATATTTAAGCCTCTCTCTGTCCAGGTAATCCAGTTGCCTCTGAAGATGTCTTGAATAAAGACGAAAGCTAAGGTACTCCGTTGTTTCCATTTTCCCGTGTGATTTTATCAAGATATATATATATATATATATATATATATATATACAGTATATATGTAGATCCACAATGAAAACGTGAATAAGATAAATCTTGATAAAATCACACGGGATTTTGTCAATATATATATATATATATATTGCAAAATAGCTTCATAAACTTTCTTTGATGTCTCACCAACTTTCCTCCTTCCTTCCAACTTATCGCTCCTGACAATAACCAAGTCCATCTTGCCCATAAGTAATGCCGCTATGTGAAGGTGAAGTAGCAGTGCCTAGCCTTTTCTTTGTACAACTTCTGTGTTTCTCTTCTGTCAACTGATATTTTCTCTTTGTTTTACCTGTAATACCTAAAGAGCTGGTAGGGAAATAGGAATTTAGGGGAGTTGATAAATTGATGTATCGACATAACTAAGTTGAGAAGCAGGAGAGAGAGGAAGACTGCAAGGGAGAGACTAATGGAGAGAGAGACTGTAAGAGAGAGGGGAGGGAGAGAGAGAGACTGCAAAAGAGAGGGAGACTAATAGAGAGAGAAAGAATATGAAACAGACGACCTCTGTCAACAGTCTCGTAGCTTCACGACTCAGAGAACCTGACAGGCCTTCCAAACACCCCCGAAAAAACTGCCTCATATTTTGTCTTTTATTTGTTCGAACTGTCCACTCCATTTCTTACAGAGAGACCTCAGGGTGGCTGTCTATGGCTCTCATGTATCCTCACATTCAGCTTTTGGAAGACTGTATATTTAAATGCGCTGTTGGTGATGTTGGTCTTCAAGTGAAGGTTTACCGTGTGTGTGTGTGCAAGTTGTGCAGCGTTGAGAGTCCAGCTTTTACTGATAGAACTCGGGGATTGAGAGGACGACAGGCTTCTGAAGAGCTGACGAGTTAGTTGGCTCTTCAACTGAGTGAACTGATTTTTTTTTCTTCTTGAGGATAGGTTTGTGTAGGTCCACCCAGAGATCCTTCCGTCTAAACTTGCTATGAAGCCTATTTTCGTTCGTTAGCGCTCCAATCACAACTCTTTATATATTATGCACGCTTGTTTCTGAATGGACTGATTGTTAGTTGAGGCGGTTAACGAGGGAAATAATTCACACTGGTTAGGTAAATATCTGGCCAAGTGGATCTGTGACACAACACCCTGATCACGTTACTAGTGGACTTAATTATACTCCAAGTTATGATTGTGTTCATATTATGTTGCATCAAGTACCTCTACTGTCAAAACATTCTTACAGTCTTATTACGGTTCATTGACGACTATCCAAGCTTACAGAGAGAGAGAGAGAGAGAGAGAGTATAATGAAAAAAGAAGTTATATTGTTGCTAGAATACAAAACAAAATGGGAGAGTTAACCCCCTCCCCCCAGTGTGTGTGTGTGTGTGTGTGTGTGTGTGTGGTAATTATGACGTCAGTGTAAGAGGTGGAGGCAAACGAAGCGGCAGAACGATTCTCGACACATCTTGGTGTTGTTCACTTTTTCTTATTTAATACGTTCTTTTTTGTCTATCTTTCTCTCTCACATTTATATCTTGTTTCTTTCATAGTTTGCTTTTACTGTACTTCCATTTTTCAATTCTCTTTATCTCTCTCCGTTCCTTTCTCCTCGTCTCCCTTGGTCCCACCCTCTCGTTCCCCGTTTATCTCTTTCGTTTCCTGTTTCTCTCCATTCCTTTTCCCTCACAACATTCCTTACTCTTTTACCTCCCTTTCCATTTCACTTCCTTTCCCTTCAATCCCTGTCCCTCCCGCCCTCTTTTCCTCAATCCACCCCCCCCCCCCTTCTCTCTCTCTCTCAATACCTACCTTCTCTTTTCCTTCCTCTCCCTCACTCTCTACCTTCATTTCCCTCTCTCCCTCAATTCTTCCCTTCCCTCTCTCTCTCTTTTCCTCCCCGATCAACTAGCTCTCTCCATATAATTACCTTCAGGTATTCAAGCTCACTATTGACATCCGCTCATTTTTTTTTTATTTCTAGCGCGACTTCATATTTCTCTTTTAATGTGTCCTCTCCCTATTTTTCCCAGCGTGTGAGAGCGAGAGGTTTCTCCCTTCCCTTTTCTCAGCGCGGGAGAGCGACATTCTCTTTCCTTTTTACTCTCCCAGCATGTGAGAGTGTGAGAAACTGTTTTCCATTCTCCCAGCACATCATTATCGTGTATTTGTGGGTGTTGACTGCAGGAGTCAAGGTCTTCATCACAGGCAAGTAGAGGCCATATAGTTACCGTCGTGGCGAAAACTTTTATGGTATCATTGGTGCTGAAATGACGTCGACGGACAATCCTTTTACTTGGTTATTTATTGTTGTGTAAGATGTGATTGGCTGCTTCCTTTGGTTGGCACTGTGATAGGCTATTTTTTCTCTAGCATTGTGATTGGATCTTTTTCCTGGCACAGTATGTTGGCTGATACCTTGGGAGATAGTGTGTGTTTGGTTGGTTCTCTGGGATAGCAACAAGAGAATATGCGACTGATTCGTCCTCAGTATGAAATGCATCACTGGCTGATACTTGTAGAGCAACACACTGATTAATTGGTTTTCTTGGAGGTAAACATATGAGTGGAAGATGTTTTATGTAACGTATGTAACTAGCTAACACCTCGGTAGTACGGTTATAATCCTCTGTCTACCACACTAATCCCCCCCCCCCTCCTCTTTCTCTCTTTAGCCCCTGGACAGAGACCCCCCCAACGGACAGGCTCAGTGGCGGCTTCAGGTGACGGCGACGGACGGACAGCTAGAGACGCAAACCGACGTTCGCGTAAACCTGAAGGACATCAACGACAACGCCCCTTACTTCCCTTCACACACCGTCATCGCTTCCGTCTCTGAAGATACGCCCAAAGGTACTTAGCTCAGACTTAGGAGTCCCAGAAGTACATGGTCCAGAGTTATGTGGCCTAGAGGTGC
Organism: Homarus gammarus; assembly: GCA_958450375.1. NCBI lineage: Eukaryota > Metazoa > Arthropoda > Malacostraca > Decapoda > Nephropidae > Homarus > Homarus gammarus. The sequence goes on from CAUDMG010000359.1 coordinate 1,546,586, forward strand.
TTAGCTCAGACATACGTGGCCCAAGGGTACGTAGCTTCATCTTCCACACAACCACTACCATCTCAAACACCACACAATGTGACTGGTCCTTACGGACAAGTCTACTTCATTAATACAGGAATATGGTTGTGGCACCATCTCTCAGGAGTATTTTCAACTGTGAAGGCATTACAATTATTTATCGTTTTGCTCAGGTTAAGTATCCAAGTTGTTAATGATCCGATATCGTAATGATGTCATCTTCTGCCATAGGAAGTGGATAACGTTACGATATCGGTTTGTTAAGGCGATAAGGGTAAAACACCAGTCACTCACAAATGAATAACGTATTTAGCTCTAGATGTCTTCACGTTATCAACTACCTTGAATAAAAGCTGATGAATTTATCCAAACTTAATCTGATAACCGTAACTCACCCAAGGTGAACATTTATAAGTAGAAAGGCGGAGACTGTAATCGTTTTGTGTTGTGCTAAGAGAGACTTTTCCACTGCTACGGTTAAGCGGTTTAACTAGAATATCATCCTTGGGTAAGAATTCTCCACACTTATGGGAAAATGTTGACTCGAGTGACAAATAATACTGAATACTTGAAAAAAAATCATTTTATTTAACTTAGCTGAAATAGAAGTTTTCTGTCGATTACAAAGATTAAAGGAATAAAAACTTTTGTCTGCGAATTCTGTAAAAATAATTACCGGTAAGAGGAGAATGTTTATATAATACTTTAGTAAATATTAATGAAGCCTAATGATTATATGCCACAACATATTTTTTTATCAGTAAGCCCACAAATATTTTCACTGTTCAAAAATCATCCTTTCGAGGAGCATAATAGTTTGTACACTTGTCGTATGTACAGTCTCGTTCAAGATTCTTCAAATAGTGCTGGAGACAGCTAGCAACTCAAGGCCGTTTGTTTACTATAGTACGTAGTAAAAATTATGAATGAATGAAAAGGTTATCGGTGATTGGTTACTTAGTTCCCTGTTGCTTAATTAATGGTTGGATTTTGTTGTTTCGTATTTTATTATACTACGTACTATAGTAAACAAGCTGCCTTGAGTTGCCAGCTGTCTCCAGTAGTGTTCGAAGAATCTTGAACGAGACTGTACATTACAAAGGAAGAGTAATTGACTCACCCAGTTGGGTCTTAAGTGTTGAAAATTGCCTCTGACCTGATCTATAATGTGTTGTTGTGGCTTTATTGAAGAAAAAAGTTCAAGTTACTGTATGAGAATAATAGTAATTTTATATGTAATGAGTTTTGTGATGTTTGCATTATATTCCTGTCTTTTTTATACCCAGAATATCAACAAACAATATTCAGTAAGTAGATGTGATCACTCGGGCTGATATTGATGACTAACCTGCCGACGCGTTATTTGTTTTGAAGTTTATATTCTTACTATATTTTCACCATAGAGTTCTGATATGATAATATATATATATATATATATATATATATATATATATATATATATATATATATATATATATATATATATATATATATATATATATATATATATATATTTATTTATTTATTTATTTATTTATTTTTATTTTTTTTATTTTTGTTTTTTTTTTGGGGGGGGGGGGAATACTTTGTTTGGTAGATAATTATGCGACTAGGGGCGCACTACTTTGTCTTTCTCGGCGGTAATGCTGCCGAGACGGAGCATCCCCGCTTATCTCATTGACAGCTCTGATCGACGTCAGTGTATGGGCGGGCGGCTGCTCTCACGTCCACAAAAAACGTAAAATTACTGTACACCATATCATAGTAAGTTCTTTCTGTTTAATATGTCGGGGGATCCAGGAGGCAGAGCCCCGCGGCTAGAAAGTTAGGTAAGTTTAGGTAGGTTTCTTTGTGGTTAGGTTGGTGAGGTCTTCTAACAACACTTCTGGCACTTGTTTTCTTATCAACTAAGGTTAGGTTTAGTTTGGAAATAAACACTTTTTAACACGTTTGCCAAAACTACGAGTGTCAATTATGAAACATAGTGAAATGGCGGCGTTTTAAAAATATTTTTCTATGAAAAATCAGTGGTGGGTCAGTTGTCAATAATTTCCGATCACTCCTTTCTAACATTGTAATAGGCTAGAGAATCTACTCACGAATATCATATTTGTAATGAAAAGTCTTTCTCGGGTCATTTAGGTGTCTTAGATGAATCATATAGTAAATTTAAACGTATAACTGAATCACCAATTTCTCTACTTGAGTTTTGCATAATTTAAAGGATGTGCCAAATAGTCTTATTTATCATAGAAAATTCTCCTCGGAAATGCTGGATGGATTTCACTAAAATTTTGCTCATAAGAAGAGTGAACTGTACCTATGCTTTCCCTCACCTGTGTTAGCAGTGTCACAGTTTGCACCGTGATATTATAAGGTGGACATGAGTCAGACGTCACAGAAACACTTGCTGATTTTCCTCTGTTGTTCTTTATCTGACCGTGTGGTGCCCTAACCTAACCTAACCTAACTGACTAACTGAAGCAAATAACTCGATCAAATGAAGGTTTGGACATAACACTACAAAAATAAAAGGCTTTACTGAAGCTAATCATGTAAACAAACAGAAGCCATGGATGGGTGACACTCTTAGCACTGACTGATTGAGGCCAATCACATGACTAAATAGAAAAACTTTTATCATGTGAAAACATAACAAAGCCCACCATACCCAGAGATTGTTTAATGTCTTTTTGTGCTTAAAAATATCTTTTTTTTTTTATTTGCGTTCGACGATTTGGTGACGAAGTTACATAACTGTCTTTGCATATCAATAATAGTAATTGTTCTCCTTGTGGACTTATGTGGCCTCCGCCTGACCCCGTGGAACTAAATTACTTCCTGTATTGACCAGGAAACGTCCATCTTCAATTTGCACCTTGATGTCCGTCCACTTACAGGTGCGTCTGTGGTACAAGTAGTGGCCAGGGACCACGACGACCCCCTAGAGGCGGACAACGCCAGGGTGACGTACTCATTGGAAAAGAACGCTGTCGATGAGTCGTCCGGCAGTGCCATCTTCAACATAGACAGTCAGCTGGGACTCATCACCACAGAGCTTTGTTGCCTCGACCGCGAGAAGACCCAGCGCTACACCATCCAGGTGGTAGCTACTGACGGTGGTGGCCTCAAGGGTGAGTGTATGCACGAAGGAAAAAGTATATACACTAATATATAAAAATCCTCTTATCTGTTGAATGTTCTCACTCTTGATAACTTATACAGTTAGCGTGAGAGTGAATGATGTGAAGGTCAACAATGCCCAACATAAACTCTAAACTCCCCGAGACTTATGTAAAGTGTGTAATGTCTATTGTCTCCTTAACCAACCCCCCCCCCCCCAGGTACAGGGACGGTGGTGGTGGAAGTGGAGGACGTGAACGATGTGCCGCCAAGGTTCTCGCGGCCTGAATGGACATTGGACGTGTCGGAGAGTCTCACCCCCGACCAAGTCCTGGCCACCCTCACTGTCGTCGACCAAGATGTCTCCAACAACTTTTTCTACAGGGTCAGTACCTCCTCCACACTCACTCTTAAAGGGTCAGTACCCCCCCCCCCCCCCCCCCCACAGTCACTCTTAACGGGCCAGTACCTCCCCCACAGTCACTCTTAACGCAGTACTTTCCCTACAACCTGACATCCGATAATTTAAGGCTTTGGCCTCCATTAGTTTAAGGGTCTGGTCTCCATTAGTTTTGGGGTCTGGCTTCCATTAGTTTAAGGGTCTGGCCGCTATTCATTTAAGGGTCTGAACCGCCATTATTTTGGGGGTCTGGTTGCTATTCGTTTTAGGGTCTGGCTGCTTATAGTTTAAGGGTCTGGCCGCTAATAGTTTAATGGTCTCGTTTCTATTAGTTTAAGGATCTGGCCTCCATTAGTTTAAGGGTCTGGTCTCCATTAGTTTTGGGGTCTGGCTTCCATTAGTTTAAGGGTCTGGCCGCTATTCGTTTAAGGATCAGGCCCCCATTAGCTTAAGGGTCTGGCTTCCTTTACTTTAAGGGTCCGGCTGCCATTAGTTTAAAGGTATGGCTGCCATTAGTTTAAGTGTCTGGCCGATATTAATTTAAGGGTCTGACCTCCATTAGTTTAAGGGTCTGGTCAATATAAATTTAAGGGTTTGACCTCCATTGCTTTAAGAGTCTGGCCGCTATTAATTTAGGGTCTGGCTTCCATTAGTTTAAGGGTCTGGGCGTTGTTTGTATGTTAATCACAAAATACCCCTGATTGCTCACAGTTGTACATACCCCTGGTCTATTTTAAGAACCTTACTATTCTGATTCTGTAATACAAGTCCCTGAACTATTATGTTTGTTACAGGTTAATATATGGCGTGAGTCTAATGGTTATAGATGAAAAAAATGTATTAATACTGTGCTCCCAACTAGTTAGGTCTCGTCAGGCCTTGGGTGGCAAGTGTTAACGGTTCTTTTGTAAGGTGTTTCCTGGTAAGTATATGTAAATTTGTTTCCCCTAGGTGGTGCCTGGCAGTGGTGATGGGTGGCAGATGTTTGTGGTGGAGGAACGGAGTGGTGGAGTGCCAGGGGGGGAACTGAGAGCCGTGGAGCCTCTAGACTACGAGGATCCCCAACACAGACAAGAGTTCCGCTTCCAGGTGCAGGTCACGGACATGGTAGGTCATGGTTACCTGTCAGTGTCTCGCCCTGTACGTGTTTGCCTTAAATAACTAGCCAGTGTGAACTACGTAAATACGTGTCTTACGTTAACTCCCTGGTGGGCAGTATATCTTTCTCTCTCTCTCTCTCTCTCTCTCTCTCTCTCTCTCTCTCTCTCTCTCTCTCTCTCTCTCTCTCTCTCTCTCTCTCTCTCTCTCTCTCTCTCAGTAAAGGTAGTGTTTTTCACAGTAATTGTTTTAGTATCAAATGTGTTGTTTATAGAACGGTGAGAATTTGTGGTATCAATTTTGTAATGTCACATTGGATGGGTGTGTAATTCACATTTCAGTCAACAATAATCTCAACGGTTGATGAATTTAAAACTTTAACATTCCAACAGTCGGTTTATAATTAAGATCCTCATTAATTGAATTGCATGTCATCACGAGTTGTCGATCTCTGATTGGCTGGTCAGGTCAGTTTCCGATCGTGACGTCAGGTGGGATTACGTTTTGTGCCAGCGGCTGTTGAAACATTTTCGTTTCGGGAACTAAATTGTTATGTATTTATATATTAATAAATTTCCCGGTTTACGTACAATACCTGGCATCCATTGGGGTTGCATATATAACAGCTTTATGGGAGGTGAACGTTACTTAGCATTATAAATTTTGTCAGGGTAATAAAATGGAAAATCTTAGTAAATAGCCTAAGAAAATATCAGTCCCCTTGTCCTATTGACCCTCATGTTCATGTCAGCTATTGCCAAGAGTGCCCAGGGAATTTCGTGTGCAGCTGTATATTGGCTGATAACAGAGGTGTACTTTATGTGAGGTTTGGTGACTTGATTGAGTTGGATTATCAACATTTAAGCTTTATTCAATGTAAAATATATAACTAAAAAGAATATTGTTTGTTCAGGTACGAAACAATATATATATATATATATATATATATATATATATATATATATATATATATATATATATATATATATATATATATATATAATATTATCTAGCTAAGGTGATAAGTAAAGGAAATTATATGTAGCATTAAGTACAAGACAGTATGTAAGTACTGTACAGGTACCCTCATATATTACTAACTGTTGAATGCCCAGTTAAAAGTGCTTAACACACTACTATCACATAATTCTTACACCAACAACCAGTGAGTACACACGTCCAGTGTGCACCAGCACTGTGTATTGATAAGTCCAGTGATCACACCTATAATAGTGTGTGCAAACGTCTAGTGTACACGGACGCTACTCTGTACACACATCAAGTATAAACCACCCAGTGTGTATACAGTATGTCCAGCGTAAACCAATATCTAGTGTACACACACGTCCGACGTGCACCAACATTCAGTATGTACACAAGTCCAGAATGCACCAACTTCCAGCATGCACACACTTCCAGTATGCACACACGTCGGACGTGCACCAACATCCAGTATGCACACACGTCGGACGTGCACCAGCATCCAATGTGCACTGGTATCTGGCATGCACCAACATCCACTGAACACATCCAGCAAACACCAATAGCCAGTCGCCCATTGATACATATACACACGATAGTGATGTACTTTAATGTTAACGTGTTTTTATTTTAGAAGCTACAGCATGTTTCCCAGAGTTGTTAAGAAATTAAAACTCATACCTGACATTCCGAAACACTACACGGAGATTTGAGAATTCTTATATACCGTAAAGTGAGGTACAATATGCAAACTCCTGAGATTGAAGATTGTTTACATTTGTGTGTGTGTGTGTGTGTGTGTGTGTGTGTATCTGAGTCTGTGTTTTAAAAAGTTTTCCCTTTAGAGTTGCTCCGAAAACTTTAAACTACCTCCCGCAGTTACCAGACAATACATGTAGACATAAATGCGTTTACAGCTCTTGTAAAACGCCAGCGAGTTAGTTTTACGTCCTGGCTATACTGTACAGGTACAAAATTTTAATCTCCGCGGGGCGAAAAGTAATTCTCAAAAGCGATTCACAGTTTTTTGTATTTTCCGAGTCAGCGACTTCATGCTGTTGTCTTTCTACTGACTACTACACCTGCTTGTGTTGTACATCAATTATTGTAATTGTTATTATCATTATTATTATTATTATTACTATTATTATTATTATTATTATTATTATTATTATTGGATAACAGAATCATTAGACATTAAGTACTTTAATTATATAGACTAATTTCACACACACACACACACACACACACACACACACACACACACTACTTTGCTGTCACTCGAAATCGAGTATGACGAGCATCCAGCTATGATACAATGATAATGAGTTATTAAGGATGTCACCTTCGTTGGTGAGCTCTGAGGTGACTCGAGAAGCCGATACGGTACCGGTAGGGCTATCCACAGATGTGGCACGTATGGAAGGCTACATCTAGTGTGGGAGGGGCGGTGGCAACGTCTTTTCGGCGTTGGCGCTTGTCTGCCCTGGTATGCAGTCGGGTTAAGTCGAAAGTATTGACACCTCGAGTGGTGCTCCTCCAAGCTTTACGGTGTGTAGTGATCGTCTCCCAGGTGAGGGGGTCGATTTTGCATTTTTCAAGTTTGTCTTAAGACTATCCTTATACCTTTTCTGTTGCCCGCCAGCGTTACGTTTACTATGCGTTAGGTGACTGTAAAGTAGCTGATTTGACAGTCTACTGTCGTCCATGCGGGTAATATGGCCAGGCCAACTTAGTTGTTCATGGATAATGGTAGCCTCGATGCTCCTACATTTGGTGACAGCGAGAATACTGGCATTTGTTCTTTTGTCTTCCCAGCGAACTCGGATGATGGAACGTAGACTACGTTGGTGAAAGTTTTCAAGTGCCTTGAGGTGCCTCCTCTATGTTACCCATGTCTCGCTGTTATATAGCAGGGTGGGGAGGACCACTGTTTGATATACGTGCAACTACAGTTGAAGACACAGGTACGGAGTCTGCCGAAGGCCTGAGATGCACATCTGATCCGATGCTGAATCTCTTCATCGATGTCCGCGGTGGTCGACACGTGGGAGCCGAGATACTGAAAGTGGATAACGTTAGAGAGGGTAGTACCGTTAAGCTGGATGGGTGGTGGAGGTGTGGCTGAACCAGGGGCAGGCTGAAAGAGAATCTGAGTCTGAGGTACATTCACCTCAGCCGAAATGTGCACACGCATCTGCGTAGGTGTTCAGGACACACACACACACACACACACACACACACACACACACACACACACACACACACACACACCCACCCACACCCACATTCTGATTATAGGAAGCAGTATTTATTTTCTCTCGCGGGATAAAATAATATTCTTAAATTCATAATGATATAGTTTTCCTAGCTCATTAAACACCAGCAAGTCATTAAAAGTGGATGAATACAAACTAGTAAGTGCAGTGTGGTACTAAGAGAAACGTAATGTGCTTAGGTAGTTATTATTTATGACAATTCTGATACGGTGATAAAATGTTGGTCCACATATTGCTTAGTGTATCGAATCTATTATTACAATAATATTGAGGAGGTAGCTGTATTTTTTTATTCTTTTGCGCAGTCTTAAATTATGTAGTTAAAGATTTCTAATAGATTAATAGAGAGGTGATTGATAAAACTTGAAATAAGAGATAGATAGATAGATAGATAGATAGATAGAAAAAAGTGCGACGAAAAAGTGACGGCTGGTAAAGAAAAACCTGCTCTTATTTCCCGTGTTTGTGCACAAGGCTCAAACGTTCATATGTTGGTTTTAACGAAGTGTAGCGGACATTAAAAATTTGTACAGCAAAAGATTAACTCTGATTCTATTAACAACGAGAAAAACATATCCCACAACATTAATTAACTATTTTCGTGCGTGGATATACACCATTTCTTTCCCTCTTCAGCTTGTACTGCTTACTATTTTAACACCTTTGGCGTGTGTTATTATATACAGAATATACTGTTATCTTATTATTTTTTGCTGTGATTGAATATTATTAATAGTTTTGATTTAGGACTTCGTTACTGACCTCTTTTATATAGTCAGAGTATGTGTTTTTCTTTCTTTGTGAATGTGTGCAAAATATTTTTTTTTTGCACATACGAGTCCGATTTAGTCATAATATGCATTCACTGTGAGTTTCGGCGTTCAACAGCGTACAAACCAAACCTAACCTAAGATCTTTAAGTTTGGGGTTTGCTGTTATTCACGATTTCTTTGACATGTATATACAGTACACTGATATTGAAGCAGCTTATTTTGCCTTGAAAAATACAGATACACCGTGGACAATAAGGACAACATTGATGTGCCCGAGCCAATTGAGAGCCTGAGTCCTCTTAGTGGCGCCTGATATACTCATATACTGTACATTTATCTCAGTGCATTATAACATTTAGTGTCATCTGTAAAAGTGAATTGAGAACAGAACCCTGGTTGGTAATAAAAGCATCTACAGGGTATTTCCAGTATATATAGCACAGTGTGGCGGCCCAAGTTTATGGTCGTCCGAAGATTATTATCGGAAACTCAGGTTGCGAGGTTCAAAATTTCTTATCTTAAAATTTTCATCTTAACCGTGTTTGAGAGAAGGGGGGGGGGGAGCAGACAGCTAGTATGGTACACTCACTGTGAAGGCCGCCATATCTGTGTAGTTGTTTAAGTGAACACAATAGATAAATCTCACGTCATTAATTTAGGGAGAGACTGACTGGTATATCGCTGATAATTCAGAGTGAGAGTCTGAGACACCCAGTTTATACAATGTAGTCTCAAAAACTTTAATTTAGGAGAAGAGGTTACCTAAAAGACGAGTTAAATGTACTTTAAGATGAGGAAGCAACGAACTATAAACCATCTGATCTTTATCGTGTGTGTGTTTATGAATTGGTTTCTCTCCCACTAGGGTGAGGAAGGGTGGGGTGTAGTCGGGCACGTAGCAGAGACGTGGGTGACGTTGCGAGTGGTGGATGTGAACGACAACGACCCCGTGTTTAGCGAGGACCTCACCCGTCTCACCCTGCCAGAGGATACACCGCCGGGCACCCTCCTCACCACCTTCACCGCCCTCGACCCTGATCACGTAAGGTTCTCCTTTGCTAAATTGGACCCTGTTTACCCTGATCTTTGTTCCCATCAACTCATGTTAGTGCAGGTGATTCATTAAGAAATAAAGCACAGCTCTGTTTATTTTTTTGGGCTAATTATCTTATTCTAGGAATTAAGAACAAATCCCGTACACTCAAGGACTAAAGTCGTGGTCAGCCGCACAGAACCTACACTAGTGACCTCTAGCAATGAATAAAATCGTAAGTTAAAACTGTGATATGATAAAAATAAAATAAGAAGTATCATAAGTCTCAAAATATAAAGTAAAATAAAATAAAATACATGTGCTTAAATACCCTTATTGCAGTTAAAAAAAGTCAATGCCAGAGTTCACGAGTGTAGGTTAATGTGGCTACACACGATTTTAGTCCTAGAGCGTGCAGTTCGTCGCTGTTTTCACAAACTGGCAAATATACAATTCTCAAAACTAGAAAATGGCATATTTGCCGGTTTGTGAAAACAGCTTCTTCTTGGAAGCATGCCTTGATTCAGCTCATCCCTAAGGAGGGAGACCATTCTAATCCCTCTAACTATCGCTCCGATGCCCTAACTTTATCCCTCTCTACGATTTTCGGAACTAATCTTAAACTCGCATTTTCTCCGTCATCTTGAATGCCTTTCTCTTTTGTCGGATCACCATTATGATTTCTGCCATAAGAGATCTACCGGTGATCTGCTCCCCTACTGCACCCATCCTTGATCATCCTCTCTTATGGATTATGAGGAAACCTTTGTCGTGGCCCTCAACATCTCCACGGTATTTGCTTTCTAAAATTCCTTCATATGGTTTCTCTCCTCCACTCTATTTTTTAATTTATAACTGCCTTGAGAACCGATCCATGGCAGCTGTTGTCGAGGGTTCGATATCTCGCTCTACCAGCACTGGTGTTCCACAGGGTTCTGTTTTTCCAGCTGCATGACTCCTGAGCAGTTCTTCTGAGCAGTTAGTTCAGGTTTATAAAAGATTCATCCTTCCTAACCTTGAATGCTGCTCTCATATCTGGGGTGGCTCTTCTTCTTTCCAACTGTTAGATAGGGTGGAATCAAAGGCATTTCGTCTTATTAACTCTCCCCCTTTAGTTGATAATCTCTCTCCCCTTTCTCTTCGCCGCAATGTTGCTTCACTCTCTGTTTTACAGGTACTTTAACGAGCTATGTTTGGTGGATTCGGCATCCTGTGTACCGCTTCCAAAGCAGTGGGCTCGTAACACTCGTCTTGCCCGTGGTGCCCACCGTTTCTCTGTGGATATCGGTCGCTCTAGATTAACGTTATAAATTTATAGTACATCCTTCTTTCTCACATAGCTAAACTGTGGAATGCTCTGCCTTCTTCTGTGTTTCCATCCTCTTACAATCTGTTTCGCCTCAAAAAGCTGGTTTGCCGGCATCTTCGGGATGTAGAGTAACATGCTCTTTTTATCCTCTAATTTGTATCCCCCCCCCCCCTCCGAGGCCCCGGGGTGGGCTCTTCCCCATTAAAAAATAAAAATAAAAAGTAAAGGTAGAGAAATTATCAGACGGAGACAGTATCATGAATGTAGTGCCTTAATATATACTGTATGCGTGACCAAAGTCAAATTAGGTACCTGTTTACTTGTATTTTTTTATAGATAATGTAAATTTTATGGATGGAATACGTGTTACAGCTGCACTGATAACGATGACTAATACCAGTTTGTATGTGTTTTATACTGGTGTTTAAACAACGGTCAAGTAAACTAATTCCCTGGTTTCGTCGAGTTGTTCACCATAGCCTGGGATAAGGAATAGCAGAATTGTTTGTACAATGTACTTCTTTTGTTAGTGACATTTCATCCCTTTATATATATATATGAGAGAAATATAGTTTCTCCAGTTTTATTTTCGTCATATGTTAAATCGAAGATTCAGTCCAGGTCACTCAAACATCATATATAATGTTTTTCTTTCTCGTGGGGACACACACACACAATCTCTCTCTCTCTCTCTCTCTCTCTCTCTCTCTCTCTCTCTCTCTCTCTCTCTCTCTTTTAACGGAGACTATATCAATAACTCTTCTCCTCCCCTTTGGGAACAGCACCCGATGAAGTGTCCAAAATGCACCCATCCCCTCCCTATATCTTCCCAGGGAGGACAGAGTCTGGTGCAGTACAAGATAGCGAAGGACAGTGACCCTGCACGGCAGTTTAGTGTAGACGGGTCAGGGGCTGTGTGGCTGGTGGGCAGCCTTGACCGGGAAACGGCAGCAACCCACAGTTTGCTGGTGTGGGCAGTGGACGATGGCGTGCCGCCAAGGACCGCCACTGCCACCCTCAATGTGAGTAATTACTGAGACATGTGTATGTGTTTCACTATCCTTGGGCCTCAGTTTAAGGAGTTATTGAAATAGCCAAATAATAGACCAAACGTTAAACATTAATGAGAACAGTGCCGATAACTGTTAAATGAAGGAAGTCACTAACACGGTGCAAAAAGTCAACTCATTGGCGCTGGACAACGTTAATTATTTTTATATTTATGGCGTTGATCATATAGACTGACAGTATAACGAGGAAGAGTTTTGGTGATAAAGGAAAAACTGTGGACTAGTGTAGGTTACATTATTCATGTGCGTGAGAGAATATCCAAATTGGCATAGATTGAGAAATATTATAGTTTGTCCATTCTACTTGTGTATAAACGTGCTCTCAATGTGCCTGAGTAAAGTTTATCGAGTGAAGTACAGTCGCCCACAAAAGTCCTGTCGCCTCTTCTCCTGTTCCACGAACCCCGAGATTCAGACTCGTAAACCCGAAGAAGTAGACACTGATACATTATTCTATCCATAAATGCTTCGGATTCACGAGTCTGAATCTCGGGGTTCGTGTTTCAGGAAAGGCGACAGGACTTGCTGTACTGTATGTGGGTGATTGTATACATGCATGTTTTCTTTTACAATTCACATTAACAAGTTGAGCGTCTTCAACAGCTTCCTATTCATCTTTCCTCTGGGGGACTTGTGGATTCTCTCTTCCAGTGTCTTGATGGAGTAACATTTGTCAGAAAAAAAGGAATTTGAAAATGTGATTTATGCCTGAATAATTTATAAGTGAAAGGCCCTACTCTACTGCAGTTCTAAATAATTTCACCACTGCCACACTATCAAAACCTATGAGAAATAATTACGGTTTCTATATAATTATTAAAGGGAATAGTCTATGCACTAATTCAATGGAATTACCTGGAATAAGCGAATATTAACCAAAGATAATTTTATCTGCGACATCTATATACATCCTACCATGTACAGCAAGGCTTAGCCTATCAATCCTGCCTTGCTGCCCCGCCCAGCGTGGCGACGCCTGTGCCCCGCTCAAATGCCAAGGGGGTTAGAAGTCAATTCGGAATTTTCTCAGAATTCAATCCGTGCAACCCTCAGGCTCTAGTCCGCACCTGTTATCTGCCAATACCCTGGTGAGCGCAAGCCGAAGCCGTTCTAGGCCTATCCCCGGACCATGGTGTGTCCCTGAGGCGCGTGTGGGCCTAACAGGGTAGTATATACGGCTACTTCCATTATACTGTATGCATCCAATTAAATATTTATATATGTTACCGCCATCCGCAGTGTTATTATTCATTGATAACATGTACTGTATGTATGTGCAATTACCTCTTTCAACGAAGCAGAAATAACAAAGGATCAATTACAAAACTGAATATACAGTCAGTGTTCAATTACTCTTTGTGATTTTACGATATCGATGATGGGGGATCTCCAACTTCCGCCGTAAACAATGGACTTCTTAATAACCTGTTAATGACTAGGGTGTGTGGACATGTGTATTTCTCATAATTATAGTATACCTCAGTTAATTTTACCATATTTATTGTTCTTGTTCGTTTATTGAGAGTTTCAGGGTCCTGCAATGATGTAATTATAAACCAAGAAAGAGGGACTGAGATAATGGAAATAATTCTTAATATCGTGTATACAAGATGAACTTAATGATGATTTATGACAATTTTTTTTAATTTTAGAACTATTATATATTGAGATTCTGTTATAGTACTAAAGTGAAATTAAATGTGTGTTAGGTGAAGGTGACGGACGTGAACGACAACCCACCATTCCTGGCTGAGCCGCGCGAGGTGGTGGTGGAGGAGAACAGCGGGGCGCAGGTGGTGGCCCGGTTGAGGCTGGGGGACCCTGACGACTGGCGCCAGGGTCACGGTCCACCCTTCACCCTAGCCCTTGACCCGAGGGCGCCTCATCACGTTACCCACACCTTTACTGTCACACACGACAAGGGTGAGTTCATCCGTGCACTACACTGTGTTGCCTTACGTTCAACATAAAACTCACCCCCATAACATTATTATGCTGACAACTCTCAGTTGTCGCAGATTTAGCATATAAGTCACACCATTCTGGTTTTTTGTTGGGCAATAAGCTGATGAAACTGGTCTTTAATTTATATACATTTGTTTATCCACACGTAGTACGTTTTACTGTAGACACGTACACAAATCTTCATGTGTGTGTATACAGGGCGAGTCTCAAATGTGTGCAGTAAATTTCGGGGTGTATTTCTTGAACAATAACTCTAAGGCGCAATGTCTATATGATATAATGTGGGAAGCTGCATAGTTTCCTACCTAAAGCACTTGAAAGAGGTTGAAGTAATGATAGTGAGGATGGAGTGAAACAGCCGTAGACGTTTGTGTAATTCTTTGCATAACTGTACTGTACTGTGTACACAATGTGATAGTAACGTTACTACAGTAAATGTTCAAAACTCTCTCTCTCTCTCTCTCTCTCTCTCTCTCTCTCTATATATATATATATATATATATATATATATATATATATATATATATATATATATATATATATATATAGTGACGTACTCTCATATGTAGTCAGTGCAGGGCACAATTTATAACTGCGATTGTCGGTATTTCTTCCATCAGTTCTCCTTCCACTTTTTGTTTACGACATCTCAAAACTGGATGAATATATACAAGAGAGACTACACGTGATGAGGACAAAGGAAAAGTCAGCCGCTGTTCCCTTTTTTCATTCGTTAAAAACTGCTGCAAACTTTGATATTTTTTGTGTGTTTTTTAATTCTCTAATTAGTGATATGTTTTACACACAAAAAAGTATTGTTGGACTGATGAACCTGAATATAAAAGTATGGTATAATTGATATACTCGTTGTATTTATTTTTCATTTTTTCCATCTAAATAAAAAATATTTGGATGCTGGTTAAACATACCAACACTATTTTTTTAGAATTAAAAACAAAATAATAGTTTGACATACAGTAAAGTCGTCTTTGTAGGAATAAATTGAGTTACATGGAAACCTATCAAAGCTTTTGACTTTCTGGTTTTATGATTAGCAAAAAAAGATTTGAAAAGTATTACACAAAAGGAAATTTTGTAGACCAACCAGTTTTTTGGTTCTAATCGACAGCAAAAAAAAAAATAATATTAATGTTGACTCTTTTGTAATTTTATTTTAGGTGTTTAATTTACTTTCATGTCTAAAATATATAGTTACTTATATAATTGAATATATTATTACTAAAATAAAAATATAAAAATGTCCCCACAGCTTAGTACTTCATTACCATGTAATAATAGTGTGTATTATTCCTTTCTTTTATTTCTTCTTAATTCTTATTTCTCTATTTGTATTTATTTTTTTACTTTTACTCTTTCCCTGTTCCATAATTCTCTTTTCTTATTCTTAATCTTTTATAATTATCTTGTCTTGCTCTTAATCATTTTCTTTGTTCTTTATACTCGAGAGAGAGAGGGGGAGGGAGGAGTAAGGAAGGAGGGTAGAGGGTGGTTGAGGGAGTGGAGAGTCTGCCTGCGGTCACTTCCCCCCACCAGACGGTAACCGATATGAGGGGAGACTAAGGGGATACAACAACTTAAACAAAGTTTTTTTTTAGTTTAACAAATTTATTGACAAAGCTTGGAGTACAGTTTGCCTATTCTGAGTAATTCAGTCAGATCTTGACACTGAGGGTGGTATCACTTCTCACTGCCACGCAGGACAGAGGTTCATACACAAAGAAATACATCATATTCATTAAAAGTATATATAGGTCAGATTCATGTGGGTGATGTCACTGTTCACAGGGAAAATATGTGATGGTTCTGTTACTACTCACGGGTCACTGTATCACTGCTTAACACCAAAGACATGTATGACGAATGTTTTACTCAATATCAGGAGGGGGAATTTATGACACTTCTTAACGGTTCTTGGTTTATTGAGCACATTCTATTACGATTGACAATTACACTTCAAACAATTAACCTATTCTCCTAGCTATTTAAACGGGAGTCACGTGAATTACAATACATTTCGGGAACGGATATATATCGCCCTGCTTAAAACCTGCCGACCCACGTACACAACATCTACACTTCACCAACTCTAACCAGACTCTGAGTTTGAAAGTAGCTGGCGAGATTATCGCCCGAGACCTCCTAAACAGACTTCTTCCCGAGGCGTAAAGCTTCCTCCCAGAATCTCGATATGGATTTACACCATCATTTGGCACCACTGACATGATCTTTGCTGCCCGCCAGATACAGTAAAAGTGTAGAAAACAGTTTCGTGACCTGCACGTTGCTATCATCGACCTAACCAACGCCTTCGACTCGGTCAACAGGGAAGCCCTCTGGCGGACCCTCAGCCGTTTTTGGTGCCCCCAAAATTCATTGCCATTGTGAGGCAACTCCACAATGGCATGAACGGCAGTGTCTTGCACAATGGCTCCCAGTATGAGTTCTTCCCCATCTAGACGGGGGCAAAACAAGGATGTGTACTGGCACCAACTCTCTCTTCCAGTGCCAATTTAGCCGGCGGGGTGGACATCCAGTACCGGATGAAGGGTCATTTCAACATAAGACGACTCCAGGCAGAAACAAAGGTGTCAGCAGCTCCCATTACTTAACTTCAGTATGCAGACGACCTCACCCTTGTCGTGCACACTGAACGCGACTTACAGGAGATCCTGAACACCTACACAGATGCGTATGCAGATGCGTATGCATACTTCGGCCTTGAGGTGAATGTATGTACGACTCAGATTCTCTTTCAGTCTGCCCCTGGTTCAGCCACACCTCCACCATCCATCCAGCTTAATGGTACTACTCTTTCTAATGTTACCCACTTCCATTATCTCAGCTCCCACCTGTCCACCACTGCAGACATCGATGAAGAGATGCAACTTCAGATCAGATGTGCAATGCACATTGTGCATCTCAAGCCTTTGGCAGACTCCGTGCCCGTGTCTTCAGCTGTAGGGAGCTGAAATTATCTACAACGTTGCACGTGTATCAAGCAGTCGTCTTCCCCACCCTGTTATATGGCAGCGAGACATGGGTCACATACAGGAGGGACCTCAAGGCACTTGAAAACTTTCACCAACGTAGTCTACATTACATCCTCAGAGGTCGCTGAGAAAACAAGAGAACAAATGCCAGTATCCTTGCTGACACCAACTGTAAGAGCATCGAGGCTACCATTACCCATGAACAACTACGTTGGACTGGCCATGTTACCCGCATGGATGACAGTAGACTGCCAAAGCAGCTATTTTACAGACACCTGACAAATAGTAAACGTAATGCTGGCGGGCAACTGAAAAGGTATAAGGATAGACTTAAGACAATCCTGAAAGTGCCAAATCGACCCCCTTACCTGGGAGACAATTACTCCACACCGTAACTCTTGGAGGAGCACCACTCGAGGTGTCAATACTTTGGAGTTAGCCCGACTGCACACCGAGGCAGACAAGCGCCAACGCCCTTCCTGCTCTAGATGTGTACAACCTTGCCAGTACCGTATCGGCCTCTCTAGTCACCTCAGAGCTCACCAACGAAAGTGACCTTAATAACTCATATCATTTTATCATAGCTGGATGATCGTCATACTCGATTCCGAGTGACAGCAAAGTAGTAGTGT
Source organism: Homarus gammarus (assembly GCA_958450375.1). Lineage (NCBI taxonomy): Eukaryota > Metazoa > Arthropoda > Malacostraca > Decapoda > Nephropidae > Homarus > Homarus gammarus. The sequence continues at coordinate 1,564,281 of CAUDMG010000359.1, forward strand.
GTGTGTGTGTCGCAATGTGTTAGGGAGGAGTGTTTGGTGAGAATACAGAGTGGGTGGTGGGTGGGCGTGGTATGAGGAATGTTTAGATGCGGGGTAGGCGTGGCATAAGATTGAGGTAGGTATGGGATGGTCATGGTAGTTACTATGTTGACCACTGAGCTGTATAGGAGTGGGAGCGCGGGGTGGACATGCGGACTAGGCGTGGGAGTTGTAAAGTTTTATTGACCACTGACCTGTAATGGCGTGTGTACACGTGTGTATGTACCCGGCAGGAGGGGACGAGGGGCGCGGAGTAGGCGTGGTGTGGGCGCGGGCAGGACTGGACAGGGAGGAGCACCGCTTGCTGCTGGTGCCGCTAGTGGTGGGGGACGCTGGGTGGCCGCCTCTTTCCGCCACCGCCACCCTTACCGTCCACGTCGCTGACCTCAACGATAACCCCATGACACCTGCCGCCAAGACCGTCACTGTCCACACTTTCCAGGTTAGTCACTGTTCACACCTTCCACGTCTCTCACCTTCTTTGTCACTCACTCTCCATACCCTCCACGTTATTCACTCTCCACAGTATAACCCTGAATAATAGTAAAATTAAAAGGGGTTTCAGAATGCTATTCGAGTTCTTTATACTAGATCAACATAGGTACAACCCCTCTACCCAACCCTATAATCTCTTTAGTATAATTAAGAACCTCTTTATACGAGGAAAAATACATTGATAAAAAAATCTCTTAAAGGCTTTCTCTTGTAATTAGTGACCGTTAACCAGTCCTGAAATTTCCTTTTATTTCTCTTAAGTACCTCAAAATTAATATATATATATATATATATATATATATATATATATATATATATATATATATATTAAAAAGGCGAGTCAGCATTCTTACCGCGCAAGCGAGTGCATCGAGTTCGAGATTCGGGCAGGGTGAAACTATGGCTAAGTTTCTTGACGCTATTTGCCTCTGTCTACTCAGCAGTAATTGGGAACCTGGATGTTAAACGATTTGCGGATCGTATTACGGGGTAATGGTTAGCCAGTGGAGTTGTCCAATCTTCTCGGACTATTCCGTGACAGTGGGTCATGCAGTACACCGGTTGTTGTGTTGGCAACAGCTTCTACACATTATTCTATTCTTTCTATTGTTTTTTTGCCGATGATTTTGTATTTAATTTTATGTTTTAGGTCCGATGATGACAAGAGATTTGTCGAAACGTTTCCAAATAAATGTTGCTGTTCATCCATATGTTGGTGCAGTTATTCATTCTTTATATACGCTTCTCCCGGAGGAGAGTCAATTGCATATACCCCTGTATATATTATGAGGGGGGGGGGGGATTTTTTTAACTTGGCAGTCTTCATCACAATCTTTCCTGAAACAATTAAACTTATCCATGTTCGTAAGTTTTGACTTGTGTTATTCCTGTGTTTGTAACTGGAGGATTTCATTTATTTGTTGTCATTTTAATTATTTTTGCTTCTTAACAAATAAGAACATGATGAAAAGGCCAGACAAAAGAAAACATTGTTACACACACACACACACACACACACACACACACACAGGTGTGGATGTGTGTGTAACAAAACCGAACTCTTGCTTTTATCACAGACCCAAGGGATGATCATGAGAGTGCTTTTAAGTAGAGTATCACTCATCCAACACGGGGGGGGGGGGGGGGGGGAGAGATCAGTGCCATTGAGGACGATGTCATTCCTTATCTCTCACTTCTCCCATTCTTTCCTCCAGCATCAGGGGGTGGCGATACCGCTGGGGAAGGTGTACGTGAGTGACCCTGATGACTGGGACTCAGCGGACAAGACCTACAGCTGGCGACACCACCAGCCGGGCTTCCTCCTTCACACAGCCACCGGGGCCCTCACCATGACTCCTGACACTCCTGACGGCCGGTAGGTGAAGGTGAAATAGAAGGTAACCCTCACAATTGACGGGTAATAAGTGAAAGTGACCCTCACACTTTTTAGTTTAACAAATTTATTGGCAAAGCTTGTAGTACAGTTTGCCTATTCTGAGTAATTCAGTCAGGTCTTGACACTGAGGGTGGTATCACTTCTCACTGCCATGCAGGACAGACGTTCATACATAAAGAAATACATCATATTCATTAACAGCTATATATGTATAGAGGTCAGATTCATTTGGGTAATGTCACTGTTCACTGCCATGCAGGACAGAGGTTCGTACACAAAGAGATGCATCATATTCATTGACACTATATAGGTCAGATTCATGTGGGTAGCAGGTGAAGGTACGCAACACCTCTAGGTACAGTTGCTTCACTCCTGCGTTATCACTTAGCATTGCCAATCCTCTCTCTGCCTGAGGGCTGAACCCCAAACTCTGAACTTTGAATTCGATGCATTCGCCCGGTGAGCGGGTGGGAAAGGGAAGGGGTGTGTCGGGGTAGGTGTCTTTCTGGGGGGGGGGGGGGGAGGGGATATGTACAGCATCTCAGTTGGGAGAGATTACAATGCAGAATTACGCTTTGATAATAACGACGGGGTATCCTTAGCTAGGTGTAATCGTCTAGCGCTAACCAGATGAAAATACTAAAGTTGCAATAGAATGAGAGGAGGAGGAATTTATGCTTTAAGTAAGGTGGTCCTTTGTAAAAGGAGGCATTTATGAGTAAATGGGTTGTGGATATGCTTGGATCTATATCTTGTAGAAGCAGCGAAGTTTTGTTTAACCCCTTGTTTACGAGATGAAACTTCCCCAGCTGAATAAAATCGTCTGGTGGTAGCCAAAATAAAATAGATAAGATGCCATGATACTGAAGGGATTAATTAGCAAACAAACCAATCAGGAAGTGGACACCACATATCTATTGTAATGGAAACTTGATATAAACCAAAAGAGTTCAGTTGGCAGAAGTCGAGTATAAAATGAGCAAACCACTCAGTTCAGTTGTGCCAAATAGTGATGATAAAGGATAAAAAATACATTATTATTATTATTATTATTATTATTATTATTATTATCATTATTATTATGTTATGTGGAATTTACGATGCAAAGCGATATTACTGTTGTTTCAAGGTGTTAAATAATCAAGTTTCTTTGTAATGCACTGGGCAGTCCTGGACAGAGTTGCTGGCAGAACCCTCGACTCCCAACTCACCCCTCTTCCTGCCTCCACCATCCAGCTTCTACTCCGGGTTTCTGGTAGTCGAATTACCGCTGACAATTTACAGAGTAGCATGATACTGTGTCCTCTCATTTCCATGAGGCAATTATGATGAGAATACAAATTCAAGTGATAGTATTTCAAGCAACCAGGGCGTGGGAGTTATCAGTCTTAGCTACTCGTTCACATTATTAGGTGTTAGAAATAAATGTTCTTTTCCACACATTCTGAGTGTTTTAATTGTTGCACCGTATACTCCTTCTCGACTACATATTCTGGCGGAATGAAGGGCGTTTGGGCCATTGGCTACGACCTCTGAATGTTTGAGTCGTGAATCTAAATAACAATAACATAACATAACATAACATGACCTGAAGGCTCCTGACTGAAAGGTTCTCAGGGGTATTAATGGAATTATAAATTAGTCAAGAAATTTGGTCAATGGCCCAAACGTCCACCCTACATACAGCTCGTGGACCAAACATCCGAATACCATTCTGGCGTGAATCTTCCTATGCCAAATACAGTAGTAACAGAACAATGGATTATCAGACAAATATAATTTTACTTCACATGTTCATGGTCGTTATTTGAACTACTGGGTATCACTTGTATCTGTAGTCTCATTATAACTGCCTCATCAAAATGAAATGACACAACTATATTCTACAGGGTACTCTGTAAATTGTCTGCGGTAATTCGACTACCAGAGTAGGAGTTTGGTGGTGGAGGGTGGCGGAGTGGGAAGTCGAAGGTTCCCTCTCATGCACAATATTGAAGAATTTTATTATTTTAGACCTTACGCAACAACTATATCGCTTTGCACCATAAATTGCACATTTTTTGGTGATAATAATAATAGTAGTAATAATAATAGGTTTTTTTCCCCATTTAACCTCGCTGTTTGACACAACTGAACTATGTGGTTTGTTGATTCTATACCCGACTGCTGTCAACTGAACTATATTTCTTCACATCAAGTTTGTATTACAATAAATATGTTTTGCCCATTTCCTGATTGTTTTGTTTGCTAACTAATCCCTTCACTACGATGTCTTTTATCTATCATATTCTGGCTACAGCCAGATGATTTTATTCAGCTGGGGAAGTTCCACCTCGTTATCAAGGAGTTAAACAGAACTTCGCTGCTTCTACAAAATATAGATTCAAACATATCCATAATCCATTTGCTCATAAATGCCCCTTTTGCTTAGAGCATGAATTCATCCCCCTCTCATTCTATTATAACTTAAGTATTTTCATTTGGCAAGCGCTAGACAATTACTTCCAGGAGAGTAAACCCTGTCAGTATTGTCAAAGCATTATCCTGCATTGTAATCTGTCCCAAGTGATATACACTTTCCCTCCCCACCCACAGTACCCCGTCTCCATAGAAAGACAACTACCCTGACACACCCCACCGCGCCCCCTGCTACTCACTAGCGAATGCTTCGAATTCACACTTCTGAGTTAGGGGGTTCATACGTCAGAGAGAGAGGGAGGACTGGCAACCCTAAATGGTAAACCCAGGAGTGGAGCCAACTGTACCCTGTTAACTGGCAGGCAAAGACGCAATGTGTTTAAGACTATTGTTCCTGATTGATATATTTATTTAGAATTCTTGCAATATTTTCCAATACATTTTTCTTTCAGATGCAGACAAATTTATCTTTCCATGTTTAGAAAATTTTCTCACATACTTGGCCATATTTCTCGCCAGTATTGTGTAAGTGTTTTCTTTTCTTCCAGATAATTCAATTTTGTTGTTACTGGCTGACAATATCATTGCAAACTGAATTTCGTGTTCCCTTCATATAAACTGTTCTGTATGACAAAATTTATCTTAAATTTGTTCGACTTAACCAGAATATTCTACAAGTATATTTAAAGGTTGTTTTAGAGCCTAAATACATACTGTAAATATCTTCTATACGCATTTACATGGGCTTTAAAAAACAGCACCGTGCCAACTTTGAGCCCTCTGACGTCATCCTTTAACCAAAAACCCCTCGCCAGGTATGAGTTGGGATTCAAGGTCAGTGACCCCACCCAAGGTCAAATGGATATTGAGGCCAATGTGACAGTTCAGGTGAACACCCTCGACCCCCGTGACGTCATCGCCGCTACACCCCTCACCCTGGAAGCTGATAGCCACCGGGTAGTGAGGCAGGAAGAACAGGTGAGGCAGGAAGAACAGGTGAGGCAGGAAGAACAGGTGAGGCAGGAAGAGAGAGAGAGATACAAACCAAAAGAGAAAGCAGAAGTTAAAAGTAAATTGAAAGTGGATTATTGAACAATAATACAACATTATGTACGACATAAAACACTAATATAGATGGTGGGAGACGAGAGCCAATTAGAGATTTCGTGATTTTATTTAACGCCCTTGGTGATGATGATGGTTTAACACTGAAGACAAACATTTCCCTATGTTTAAGGTATCAAACCATCGTCTTCAAGGGATTTCCATCGTCTTCAACAGGTTATGTTAGCAGTTACCTCATAAATTATCAACTGTATCCGCCATAAATAAAAATTTAAATGAATAGCTTGCGTTATCAGAACATTAATGCCTCGAACATCTTACCTATGTTCCTAACCTAACTTTAATCATTATGACAATAACATTCATATAATGTAAATGAAATGCAAAGTGCCGTTAATTACTTCTGTTGGTGTTGTTTATTAAGAACTGGGCACTGCTAAACTCGGCTCTTAGTATGAAGCTTGATGATTCTTCTTCACCCACAGGCAGGAACATCCATACTGAGCAGACTGGTGATGGCGGTGCGGGTATTGGTAGAGGGGAGTGGTGAGGGTGTGCAGGTGGTGTCGGTTGAGCAGCTAGAGGGACACACCACTATACCCACCACCCGTGTCTGGCTCACTTCATCCAGGATTGCCAACTTTGATCATCTTTTGATGTACCGCAAATATGAGGTGAAGCTTAGAGATTTGGACTTGTATTTCTGAAGCTATTATGACGTTAAATCAAAGCTGAGAACCTAATTATTCATGAAAGTGTTATTCTTGTAAGCTTTTCCATGAGTTAACATAACCTTTATAAATGAAAAATGTAAATTAGTTAAAGTCAACTCGCACATTTATTTTTATGAAAAGAAACGATACAGTTGTTTGTTATACTGTTCATGCTCGTGGTACTGTAATGAAATATGAAATACTGTACTTAACTACTGAAACATATTCAGATGATACTCAACTCGACTTTCTCTCATGTTAATAGTTAAGCCAAGCCATAGGTGTCAATATTAGAGATGTTGGCGTGGTCAACTGTCACCAGGCCAACAAAGAGGACACCCAGAAAGCTCACCTTACTGTCCACGTTGCCGGGCGGGAGTTGAGGCGGTGCATCAGTGGGTGCTGGGCAGCCCTGGGCAAGGGGTTCAGCGTGGTGGACGCAAACACGTCAGCCGTGGTGGGTCCTAGGATGGAAGTCCTCACTACCTGTGGCTGTGATAATCCCACACCTGTCCATCACACCACCTGCACCCCCAACCCCTGTCTCAATGGTGGCAGGTGTATGGCCACATCCACAGGCACTAGGTGAATTGAACACGAGTACGGATGCAGACTTGAATAAGCTCTCAAGTATTTTGATGTTGATCAATATACTGAACACTTTTTTATCAAAATACACCATATCTATAAATGACTTTCTCATAACACAGTTTTCCATCGACTGATTCTTAGTCTTTATACTATTTGTAGTGTGTCAGACAAGAGTGTATATTTATTTTAATTACAGTGATAATGAACTTCATATAATTTTAAAGACAACAGAATGTCTTCTATATTAGCACACCAATCTGTGTTGTAGCTGATGTTGCTACTCTGTATTGTTCCTTCAGTTTACAGTTACCGCATCTAAAGGCTTTAACAATATGGGTATGGGTACCTTCAGGTTTTCTGTTCATATATACTTCCCCAGTCCCTTATAATGATAAAACATGTATTTATTACCAACACACCTGTTGTCTCACCCAGGTGTATCTGTCCCCACCATACTTGGGGTTCCCGCTGTAAGATGGTCACCAGACACTTTGAGGGTGGGGGCGGGCAGGACAGCGGAGGTGGCATTAATGGGGTCACCTCAGTGGGTGGATGGGCATGGGTGCCACCCATCCCACCCTGTACCAAGGTCCACCTTAGTGTGGAGGTGCTCACCAGGTATGGGACAGCTATGCTGCTGTACTCCGGGCCAGACCATGGAATGGTATCCCCAGGGAGTGAGTTGGTGGCCGCTAACAGCCTGCTGCTGCTTGAGCTGCGTCAGGGCCATCCCTACCTCCTACTGGACCTGGGGGGTGGTCCCATCACCCTCATCCTCAACGCCTCCTATTCCCTCGCGGACAACACTTGGCACAGGATTGACATCATCTGGAAGGACAAGGTAAACAACTTGGAGAGGGAGATGGTACCTTGTGATACTAATTGTCGACAGTGAGTGCAACTTCAACAATGCAATGTGAGAGTTGATATTAGAAGACAACACAGTGCACGGTGGAAATTAACAAAGGATTTATGGTTAGGGGTCAATTAGTATACCCAGGTGTGTATAGTTACTATAAAAACAAACCCAGCAGTGACTGTACTGTTGTGACCACGTTGTACTGTATTCACATTCACTCTGAATGAATGGGGTGAGCAGAATGTAACAAAATGTTAACCTTGTGTATGAGTCAGATGCACGACCAGGCCAGCTTCATGACATGGGTTAATTTGCATTAATCAACATCTCATCAGCAAAAGTGATGGGGATTACAACATAAGTAGATTGATAATTTATATGGCAAGAACTTTATAATTGTTTTTGCTAATACAGGTTATCATTGCCCATCCTCCCAGACAGCAGAGATGATTGTGGACGTGTGTACAGGTGGTAGCTTGGACGACCCGCCCACACCACCTTCCAGTTCCGCTCAGAACCACTCAGCCCCTCCTACCCACCCAAATGCCCACACCTGTCGGGTTATTGCCAGATTGCCCCGGAGTGCCAACGTCCTCAACACTGGTGGGCCATTGCAGGTGGGGGGACTGGCCCACCCACCTCCATCCCATACCCTGCATGGTGGCCCACTACCCCTCCGCCCACCTCATTTCCGGGGATGTATCAGGAACCTAAGAGTGAACGGTCAGGTGAGAGGTGACAACTTGTACATGAATTAAGAAAAAATTACCTCCAATTTGTTAAAGTGATAATTTAAATTTGTTTGGATTATACTAAGTAAAATTATTGATCATAAATACGAATCCTCATTTTGTGTTTGTAATTTTATTATCTTGCCTGACACCTTGATAGAACTTGTAAAGCACAACATTTCACACAGATCATTCACTGTATGTCATGGCAACTATTTCATTATATTTTCGATATTTTTTAGAATATCTGACATGAGCGCATATGAGCAATTATGAAAATAAACACATAATACAAACTACAAGTGAATATCATCTGTAATAATAACCAACCTAAACTAACTTAACGTAATCTAGGATTGGTTTTAAATATGATAGCAAAGAATATCCTAAATGAAATCTGTACTTTAGTTAATTGTACCATATACAGTATGTACTAACTTCCATGGAGTTATAATTTTGAAAGTTACTCCATTGAATTTGTATTGTGTAATTGGATGACTATACAGTACTTATAAGAGCTTATAGAGTAAATATGTGAGTTTGAGAATCACCAGTACTGTACCTTCTGTACATGGAAGTGTTGTTTTACGGTTCAGGTTCAGATTTTAATAAAAGTTGTGGCGTGTATCCAAGTACTCGTCTTCATCATCATCGTTTTATGCCTTTTTTCCATTCTTGATTGGGTTAACCGCGGTTACCTGGTGGCAACTTTTCATACTGCATGGTATCTTGCATTCTCTCTTGTCAGGTTCCTAACTCAATGTCATTCTCGGCCTACCCTTGGCTCTCCTCCTCCCCTCCATATTTAGGCTCGTGCACCTCTTGACACAAGTTGACTCATCCATTCTCCCCACATGGCCAAACCATCTCAGCCTGCATCAATGGAAAACTTCGCCAATACTCGCAATACTGTTATGCCGAGGCATAATTTCGTATTATAATTTTGTAAACTAGGTATTTTGATTGTTTTCTGTCTCACGAAGCAGTTATTTAGGCAAATTTAGTAAAATTGTCGTGTATATATTGATGATATTGATGTATTAATTATGTAAGAATATTCAAGAATGTATCGCATAATTTTTGTTATGATTGTAAGCCTCGATCAGAGTAGAACGTTCTAGAATTTCTCAGGCGTCACTGGGCTATTATTCTAGGATGTTCGAGAAGCGTCTGACGAGGGTTATAATTATATATATATATATATATATATATACTGTATATATATGAAACAAAAGACCCCTCTCCTTTGGTCTATTGTGGTAATTCTTGTGTTTCCTTCAGTTGGTGGACCTGGGTAGTCGGTTACTGAGCCACGCCAGCTCTCCTGGGTGTCCTGCTGCTGACTGCCTCTCTAATAGCCTCTACTGCGGCCTTCATGGCAGGTTAGTGAAAGTCATGACTCATGTTTCCACTTGTGAAAAACTATTAAAATACCAGATGGGATGGGTGGCAGATGAGAGACTATTTAAGAAAATCTGTTGCAGTGTTTTTGAAGGCGTAAGGGTGAAAGACATGGATAAAATCAATGATTGCTTGTTTTCATTTTCTAAAACGCAATTTTTCTTTAGTAAGTTGAGAATTGTTCCTAATGAGTCATGATTCGTGTTTATTACAGAAAGTCCTCACCTAATGTCTTTTGAACATTTTCAATCAACTGACAGCCTCTAGAATATCTTGGGGACCAGACAGGATTACAGTACTCCAAACGGGGAAGCACCTCACTCTCGGTGATTGTTATGAAGGACGGACCATCTAGATATCTGAACGACCTACTTATCAGAGCTAGTAGCTTAGTTGCTTGATTCATCATCTTCTCACAATAGCCCGAGAACTTGAGTTCGTTGTCAACATTCACACCCAGGTCCTATTCACATTCGGTTTTAGTTAATGTTGTTTCTTTGTCCCGTTGGGATATGTGGTATGCCCCCTTACTGTTGGTACGACCTAGTTGCATCTTCTTACACTTTGTGACATTGAATCTTAACAGCCATTTATTCGACCGTTCTTAAAGCTGACAGATCTTTCTGTAGCTCTTCACAGTCCGCTTGGTTCTTAATTTCCCTGAATAACTTGGCATCGTTCTGAAACATTTGTACAGAGGAGTGTATACCTTCTGGCATGTCATTTATGAAACAAACAAACAACAACGGGTCTAGTACACTGCCCCTTGTGTCACGGGTACACATGGCGATTTTGTGTCATTAATCACCACGCAATGTTTGCGATCATGAAGAAAATCTTTGATCCACGCTAGGACACTTCTCCGAACCCCGTACCCTTCCAGTTTAATTCTCAGCCTTTCATGGGGTACGCTAACGAAAGTCTTGGCAAAATCCAGATATATATTGCCGATATTTCCGCCCTCCGCCAGAATTTGAGCCCAAACATCCAGCACCTTGAGTAATTATGTCAAGCAGGAGCGGCCCGGCATAAAATCATGTTGTTAATCCTTTACAAGAGGTTGTTTCATAGTAGATGTTCCATCGTGGCATATCTTATAATGTTCTCTCGTACTCTACACACTATGCTGGTCAGGCTCACTGGTCTATAGTTATTCTAGGCGTGACGATCGTCTTGCTTGAATATAAGGTTCACATTAGCCTTTTTCCAGTCACTGGGGACATTTTACTCATCCAGGCTTCTACCGAACAAGATCTTAAGGGTTTCTTGTGAACTTTTAGCTTTGACAATTTATTTCTTGTACCCTCTCCTGAGAACATAGTGTGGGTCAGCTGTGTGTAAAACTGTTTTTGTTTGTTTTTTCAAACGCAGGAAGAATTTTCGCACCCTCTCTCGTGAGCACTTAGGAAAAGAATTTGTTTAGCGCTTCCGCCTTGTCCTGATCTGAGTCTGCATAATTAGCCTCAGATCCGACACGCCCACATATGTATTTAATATTGCATGCGAAACGGTAGAAAGCCCTTGGGTTTCACTTGACCTCGCTTGCAATCCGCCTTTGGAACTTTTTTCCAGCCCTTCTGCACTCTGACTTACCTTGGTTTCTGGACCTGGCATAAATCCTTCTGTCCTGCTGATCACTTTTTGTAACTTACCTCTTCAATTTCTGATATTTTTTCATAACTTTGTCAACAGTCGTATGGTTCATGTGTAATGGATTCCTTGTATTCCTGGAGCCAGTGGGTTTGGTCTTAGGTATTTATCTATCAAATAGCTCATTTTACTGACTATGATTATTCAGCATAATATCTGTGCTCCTGTATCTTAATGAGTCAGGCCAATGAATACCCCTTATCTCCTCCCTCATCCCGTCATAATCGGCCTTATAATATTTCAATCTTAGCCTGCATTTGTCATGAACCAAGTAACAGTTAAATCTGAAGGCCAACATTACGTGGTGACTGGTGCCAACGGGGGCTAAATGTTCTAGCTAGACCACCATACCCTTCTCGTTTGTTATGACGAGGTCCAGTGGTTTGGGTGTTTATTTCCCCATGTAGTGAGTCGGATCCTTAACATGTTGGAATAAAAAAAAATCAGAGTTTCTACAAAAAGAGTCGCGGGGTTATTAAGGTCATTTGGTGTGGTTTAATTTCTCCAGTCAATGTCGCCATAATTAAAATCCCCCATGACAAGAAAGTAGCTAGGGTTGTATATTAGTGTACTGTACATGCCTTTTAAGCCGGAAATAGTCCTAGGTAACGTCTTTGGTCTTCGTAGTGACTTTGGCCTCCTCCATTCTCAGCAGCTGCCTCGTTTACTAAACTCACCGTATTTTGTGGGGTGCAAGTACTGGGTATGTACTGGTTCCAGAATGTATCCATATCTGTGTAGCGGTGGTCAAATATGGTATTGTAGGATCTCACACTCGGTACCGTCACAACGTTCTTTGGTAGATTGTTCCAAGAGTTCACAACCCTCACTCCAAAAAGTTTGTCCTGACAGTTTTCTGAACTTGTGGCATTTTCAACCTTAAACTGTGATCCCAAAAGTGGGGCTGGCATCCGGCAGCTCTAGGTAAGAACACTCGATTGAATAATGTCCTCTGAGGTATTTATAAACTTCTAGTAAGTCACCCCCTGCCCGCCTATAGTATAAACTAGGCAATTACAGGCGCTCTAATCTCTCTTGCTGTTGTACTTGAGGTGCAGTAGTGCAGGCACCAGTCTGGTAGCCCTCTTTTGGACGTTTTAGATGAGGATAGGAATTATTGCGTGTTGTGCGTCGCAGAAATGAGATTGGTGGATCATTGTTAAACGCTATTCTTGTACTTCACATCAACTTATTGTACAAAGTGAATGGATATGAATCATCTGGTAGTGTGTAGCAACTAAAAATAGTGGTGTTCTAGATTGGCTGAAGTTGGAAATACATTAAATTTTCATTTAAGATGTTACATACAATACTTAATTAATCTTGTGTAAAAGAGTATGATGTCAGGGTTAAAAAATACAGAATATCGATGGCTGATATATAATTTCTATATTTTGATAAATTTTAACTAAATCCATAAATAAATATGTCTTTGGTAGATGCCAGGGTTCACCTGGATCGCTCTGGTGTGAGTGTCAGCTTGGATGGACAGGACCAGGTTGCACCACACCTACCATGCCCACCACCTTCCTTGTGAACAGCTATGTCAAGTTAGCGCTCTCCTTTACCCCTCTGGGCTACACCACTTCCATTTCCCTCAGGTATGACGTATTACCTGTACTGGTGTTATCAATAAAGTACTGTACATGTGAGAATGACTTCATGGTATCACTAATATTAACACATACACTTTTGTAAGTACAGTATTCCACATTTCTAATAAAGTGAAATATTGATTTCTGTAAATGTGCTTTTAGAACATTACAAAATACTAATAGAAACCTCTTTACTCCCTCCTCTGCAAGAGAATAAATAGGCGAACTTCTTATTGTGGGTTGTCTTCGTTCCCTTTAGCACAGGCTTTTGTGTAGCATATCCTTCCTTCCACAAGACATTCTCCCTAGTTTGTCTTATACTACAGGTTCAGGACATGGAGGAGGACAGGGCAGCTGGTAGTGGTGACATCGCAACATGGGCGTGATAGTTGGTCAGTGGAGGTGATGGGTGGCCATCTGTGTGTGATGCTGCGTCTCCAGCCTCGACCCCCTACCTCCCTCTGTCTCTCCAGGACCTCTCTCACGGATGGCCGCTGGCACTCCCTCACAGCCACAAGGTACAGCCACTGTTATTGACTTCCCATATTTGTGGCATTGTTAATGGCACTCCTTGCTATCATACTCACCGCTACAGATAGTGATTCTCCTCCCCATTAATACAAATTACTGATACTCCCCTCTGATACAAGGTACTGATACTTCCCACTGATACAAGATACTGATACCCCACTGATACAAGGTACTGATACTTCCCAGTGATAAAAGAAACTGATACCCCCACTGATACAAAGTACTGATACTCCCGCTGATACAAGTTACTGATAGTCCCCCACTGATACTTGGTACTGATACTCCCAATACACAATTGATTGAAATTTACATTCATTAATGAGCTTTTATATCACACTAACTAGCCATGTTTATTTCATTATGTTTTGCTTGGCACTTACTGTAGTTTGATCCAGTTTACTTGTAATTTACTGTACTAGAATAATTGACATATTCCACTGAATTAAATTGTTTTACCCGAGTTTCAACACAAAATGATGATTACATTTCATAAGGTTTGTAGCTAAAACACAGTGAATATTATTTTTTTAAATAAGCAGCATTCCCTAAAATTCCACAATGCTCATTAGCACACCTGAGAATCAGTCTGTCAACACATTAAAAAGGCATTTTAACCGGGATAAATTTCCTCATTTGTAATGTGAGGTCAGACAGTTGTAATTCCTTTGCCTTAAAAAGTGTATCTTATTTATCTTATTTGCTTTTGTCACTAACTTTATTCAATTATCTGTGTTATAAGAGTAAACTGTGGGTGACGAATGATACTGGAATTTTCTGGTGAGTTGTTGATTTTTTATAATAGGTAACTTTGATAACCTTGAAACATTATGGAGAACTGTGTGCCAAGATATACTGCACTATTTGGTTAAGTCTCGGAGCATGAAGACACAGTATACTGTACTACAGGTATTTAATTCATTTAAGGAGCATGAAGTCACTTTAAATCTGATAGCAAGAAGGGCATTTTGATACAGAAATATTTTACCTCAGAAAGTAGAAAACTTATTTTTAATCTATATTATTAGGATAAACAAGAATACAAGTCCAGTTTTATTAATATAAGAGTAAATATCTTCAAAATAATCACAAGCCAGGTGACAGGAACAAAGCGATTGATGGCATCACAATGGGTAGTCCTGAATAATTGATCACAGTACGCAATGTAAAGTTTAATGAGTGAGCACGAATAGTAAATATAAAAGAGCAAATGAATAGTAACTGAAACAGGGAAACACCGGGAATGGATTTTGAGTTTGCAAAATCAACTCTAGTGCCTAGATGCCTCCTTGCTTTTTTAAAACTTATATTTTTCTACCACCCAAGACCCATATCAATGCACTTAAGTCCTTTATTGATGTTATTTCATGTACAATAACGTATTACTTTTACTTTACTTTTATCCTCTTCACCACTAATCGGCTCGTTAGCTGCTTGGGCGATCGGTCACGTCTCTATTACGCAATGTTGGCAAATACTGGTCATGCACCGGCTCCTGAATGTACTTGAACCTGCTCCAGTGTTGGTCAAGTCTGGCCTTGAAGGAGCTCACACGCGGTGCCGTCACAACATTTTCTGGCAGATTGTTCCAAGAGTTTACAATTCTCACTCCGAAAAAGTTTCCCCTCACAGTTTTCTGGACCTGCAGCTTCTTCAGCCTTGAGCTGTGACCCCTTGCAGGGCGAGCGTCCGCCAGCTCCAGGTAAGGACACCCGACTTAGTAGTGCCCCTTGAGATGCTTATGCACCTCAATTATGCACCTTGCCCGTCTGTAGTATAGGATAGGCAAGTTCAGGCACTCCAATCTCTCAGGGTAGCTGATGTGCCGAAGTGCAGGCACCAGTCTGGTGGCCCTCCTTTGAACATTTTCAATCAACTGACAGTCCCTAGTATATCTCGAGGACCAGTCGGGGTGACAGTACTCCAGATGGGGAAGCACTTCACTCTCAATTGCCCGAGAACTTCAGCTCTTTGTCAACATACACACCGAGGTCCTTCTCACATTCAGTCTCAAATAGTGCATTTTCTTTATCCCGTTGGGACATATGATACGCCTGCTTACCGTTGGCATGCCCCAGGTGCATCCTCTTACACTTCGTGACATTGAATCTCAGCAGCCATTTCTTCGACTCGACGAGCTCTTTGATTCAGACGATTCCAGTGAATTTGATGGATATTAAATGTGTGTTTTTTTTTACAATGCTTTCATTGGTTTAACACCATATCGGTATTTGGATTTTAGCGAGAAATAGAAATTTTAAAAAATGCAACAGCTGTTTCAAGATTGACGACCCCAGCTACCTTCTCTGACCCACATCATTAAGGTAATTTGTATGGAATTTTTAGGTTTTTTGTTTTTGTATCTGACCTATAAGACTGCCCTTGGTTTTGGGGTGGTGTTTTGTGATTCAAGTGTCGTCTTAATCAAACCTTATTGTATATTGGGTAAAATTGCAGATTACAGCAACCAAAGAATCTGATAAAAACAAAATGTGTTACCTAACCTAACCTAATGTAATATAAGAAAATTATCATAGAAAAAATAGTTCTATCAATTGAGTGTAGTGAATTTCCGGAATTCTGTGGTTGCTGTTTACTGCAATATTGTACATGGAATAACATCAATAAAGGACTTAGGTGCATTAGTAAGGGACTTGGGTGGTAGATAAATACAAGTTTAAAAAGAAATGCAAAGAGGCATTTACAGACGCTGCAGTTGTTTTGGTAAAGGTGTAGATAACAGCTACCACCAGAAGGAGTTGTCCGAATTGGTTGAAATTTTTTCTACACACTAATATCATGATATTAAACACAAAAATGGAAACGACAATGCAT
This sequence comes from Homarus gammarus, assembly GCA_958450375.1. Taxonomy (NCBI): domain Eukaryota; kingdom Metazoa; phylum Arthropoda; class Malacostraca; order Decapoda; family Nephropidae; genus Homarus; species Homarus gammarus. The sequence continues at coordinate 1,580,597 of CAUDMG010000359.1, forward strand.
AGAACCTAATAGAACCTAACCTAACATGCCCATTATCGTGTTAATTTATGTTTTAAACAACTTACCTTAATATTGAGGTTTGATATATATCAGCAATGGCGAGGAGGAATTCTTGGAAACGTTCACCATCATTTATAGGAAACGTCTCTTGAAGAGGGATTCAGCGAGGTAAACAACAAAGATGGCACCGGGAGGAGAAATGTGAAGCGGGATAGAGTAAATAAAAAAGTGAATTTATAGTATCACACCAGTCTTTATTTCCGTACTAAAAATATGTATCTCGTAATATTTACACAATTCTAAGACATTTTTTCTATGATATTTCCTCCGGAAATTAAGGATAACCGAGATATTAATTTTTCAACATAATTACTTTCGCTCAGTCACAAGTGTCGCCATGATTTGTTTACTTATGGCGCTCCAGGTCTAGCCCCCCTGGTTAGGTTAGCTTTTCTTAGTTGGTTGCTAATATAATTTGTCATTTATTAAAGACAAATATAGAATTTTTCCCATTAAGATTGTTGGGTGGAAATGAATGATATTCGTTCGAAACTCATCAAAATACATAGGAAAAACCAATTTTTAATATCGAAATAAAGACAGGTGTGATATTTTAAATTGACAAAAAACAAAAAACTTTAAATCACAAGAGAAATTTGTCGTTTCTTTTAAGATACTTAAGATCACCAAAACAATAAATACAGCAAAAATAAATAAAATCAACAAACAACTTCTGGTGGTAGCCGTTATCGACACCTTTACCGTTGTTTTGCAAACTCAAATTCCGTGCCCGGAGGCGAAATTAATGCAATTTGGGTAGGTATAAAAAAACGGATAAATATCTAAATGAGTTCCTCTTTGTGACCTAGACGCCTTTCCCCCATATTCCCTACACCCTCAGTATTCATCACTCCTTTTTTGTCATTTCGGCCAAAAAATGGATTTTGTTCAAAATTTCAGTATAGGTACTCTTGAATGTGCTGCTTAAGGATATGTTAACCAAAATTTGATATCTTGATTATAACTTGTTCAAATGGCTTGTAGAAAATGTTCAAATGATTTTTAGAATATTTTAATTACTTTTGCAATGCTAATTACTCGCCACTCATGGGTTTTTGAGGTCATTTCTTGGTGCTTGTGTATTATTCTGGATGTACTTAAATAGTTAGGCACATTAAATTTTTGTTTAGAGAGAAAAAGTATTTTTCGCCAAAAATCCTTTAAGGCTTTTGACTTACAATTTTTGTCATTTCGGCCAAAAAATGGATTTTGTTCAAAATTTCAGTATAGGTACTCCTGAATGTGCTGCTTAAGGATCTGTTAACTAAAATTTGATATCTTGAAATAACTTGTTCAAATGGCTTGTAGAAAATGTGCAAATGATTTTTAGAATATTTTAATTACTTTTGCAATGCTAATTACTCGCCACTTATGGGTTTTCGAGGTCATTTCTTGGTGATTGTGTATTATTCTGGATGTACTTAAATAGTTAGGCACATTAAATTTTAGTTCAGAGAGAAAAAGTATTTTTGGCCAAAAATCCTTTAAGGCTTTAGACTTACAATTTTTGTCATTTCGGCCAAAAAATGGATTTTGTTCAAAATTTCAGTATAGGTACTCTTGAATGTGCTGCTTAAGGATATGTTAACCAAAATTTGATATCTTGATTATAACTTGTTCAAATGGCTTGTAGAAAATGTTCAAATGATTTTTAGAATATTTTAATTACTTTTGCAATGCTAATTACTCGCCACTCATGGGTTTTCGAGGTCATTTCTTGGTGCTTGTGTATTATTCTGGATGTACTTAAATAGTTAGGCACATTAAATTTTAGTTCAGAGAGAAAAAGTATTTTTGGCCAAAAATCCTTTAAGGCTTTAGACTTACAATTTTTGTCATTTCGGCCAAAAAATGGATTTTGTTCAAAATTTCAGTATAGGTACTACTGAATGTGCTGCTTAAGGATCTGTTAACTAAAATTTGATATCTTGATTATAACTTGTTCAAATGGCTTTTAGAAAATGTGCAAATGATTTTTAGAATATTTTAATTACTTTTGCAATGCTAATTACTCGCCACTTATGGGTTTTCGAGGTCATTTCTTGGTGCTTGTGTATTATTCTGGATGTACTTAAATAGTTAGGCACATTAAATTTTAGTTCAGAGAGAAAAAGTATTTTTGGCCAAAAATCCTTTAAGGCCTTAGACTTACAATTTTTGTCATTTTCGGCCAAAAAATGGATTTTGTTCAAAATTTCAGTATAGGTACTCCTGAATGTGCTGCTTAAGGATCTGTTAACTAAAATTTGATATCTTGATTATACATTATTCAAATGGCTTTTAGAAAATGTGCAAATGATTTTTAGAATATTTTAATTACTTTTCCAATGCTAATTACTCGCCACTTATGGGTTTTCGAGGTCATTTCTTGGTGATTGTGTATTATTCTGGATGTACTTAAATAGTTAGGCACATTAAATTTTAGTTCAGAGAGAAAAAGTATTTTTGGCCAACAATCCTTTAAGGCTTTAGACTTACAATTTTTGTCATTTCGGCCAAAAAATGGATTTTGTTCAAAATTTCAGTATAGGTACTCCTGAATATGTTGCTTAAGGATCTGTTAACTAAAATTTGATATCTTGATTATAACTTGTTCAAATGGCTTGTAGAAAATGCTCAAATGATTTTTAGAATATTTTAATTACTTTTGCAATGCTAATTACTCGCCACTCATGGGTTTTCGAGGTCATTTCTTGGTGCTTGTGTATTATTCTGAATGTACTTAAATAGTTAGGCACATTAACTTTTAGTTCAGAGAGAAAAAGTATTTTTGGCCAAAAATCCTTTAAGGCCTTAGACTTACAATTTTTGTCATTTTCGGCCAAAAAATGGATTTTGTTCAAAATTTCAGTATAGGTACTCCTGAATGTGCTGCTTAAGGATCTGTTAACTAAAATTTGATATCTTGATTATACATTATTCAAATGGCTTTTAGAAAATGTGCAAATGATTTTTAGAATATTTTAATTACTTTTCCAATGCTAATTACTCGCCACTTATGGGTTTTCGAGGTCATTTCTTGGTGATTGTGTATTCTTCTGGATGTACTTAAATAGTTAGGCACATTAAATTTTAGTTCAGAGAGAAAAAGTATTTTTGGCCAACAATCCTTTAAGGCTTTAGACTTACAATTTTTGTCATTTTCGGCCAAAAATGGATTTTGTTCAAAATTTCAGTATAGGTACTCTTGAAGGTGCTGCTTAAGGATATGTTAACCAAAATTTGATATCTTGATTATAACTTGTTCAAATGTGTTGTAGAAAATGTTCAAATGATTTTTCGAATATTTTAATTACTTTTGCAATGCTAATTACTCGCCACTCATGGGTTTTCGAGGTCATTTCTTGGTGCTTGTGTATTATTCTGAATGTACTTAAATAGTTAGGCACATTAAATTTTAGTTCAGAGAGAAAAAGTATTTTTGGCCAAAAATCCTTTAAGGCTTTAGACTTACAATTTTTGTCATTTTCGGCCAAAAATGGATTTTGTTCAAAATTTCAGTATTGGTACTCCTGAATCTGCTGCTTAAGGATATGTTAACCAAAATTTGATATCTTGATTATAACTTGTTCAAATGGCTTGTAGAAAATGTTCAAATGATTTTTAGAATATTTTAATTACTTTTGCAATGCTAATTACTCGCCACTTATGGGTTTTCGAGGTCATTTCTTGGTGCTTGTGTATTATTCTGGATGTACTTAAATAGTTAGGCACATTAAATTTTAGTTCAGAGAGAAAAAGTATTTTTGGCCAAAAATCCTTTAAGGCTTTAGACTTACAATTTTTGTCATTTTCGGCCAAAAAATGGATTTTGTTCAAAATTTCAGTATAGGTACTCCTGAATGTGCTGCTTAAGGATCTGTTAACTAAAATTTGATATCTTGATTATACATTCTTCAAATGGCTTTTAGAAAATGTGCAAATGATTTTTAGAATATTTTAATTACTTTTGCAATGCTAATTACTCGCCACTTATGGGTTTTCGAGGTCATTTCTTGGTGATTGTGTAATATTCTGGATGTACTTAAATAGTTAGGCACATTAAATTTTAGTTCAGAGAGAAAAAGTATTTTGGCCAAAAATCCTTTAAGGCTTTAGACTTACAATTTTTGTCATTTTCGGCCAAAAATGGATTTTGTTCAAAATTTCAGTATTAGTACTCTTGAAGGTGCTGCTTAAGGATATTTTAACCAAAATTTGATATCTTGATTATAACTTGTTCAAATGGCTTGTAGAAAATGTTCAAATGATTTTTAGAATATTTTAATTACTTTTGCAATGCTAATTACTCGCCACTCATGGGTTTTCGAGGTCATTTCTTGGTGCTTGTGTATTATTCTGAATGTACTTAAATAGTTAGGCACATTAACTTTTAGTTCAGAGAGAAAAAGTATTTTTGGCCAAAAATCCTTTTAGGCTTTAGACTTACAATTTTTGTCATTTCGGCCAAAAAATGGATTTTGTTCAAAATTTCAGTATAGGTACTCCTGAATATGCTGCTTAAGGATCTGTTAACTAAAATTTGATATCTTGATTATAACTTGTTCAAATGGCTTGTAGAAAATGTTCAAATGATTTTTAGAATATTTTAATTACTTTTGCAATGCTAATTACTCGCCACTTATGGGTTTTCGAGGTCATTTCTTTGTGCTTGTGTATTATTCTGGATGTACTTAAATAGTTAGGCACATTAAATTTTAGTTCAGAGAGAAAAGTATTTTTGGCCAAAAATCCTTTAAGGCTTTAGACTTACAATTTTTGTCATTTTCGGCCAAAAATGGATTTTGTTCAAAATTTCAGTATAGTTACTCTTGAATGTGCTGCTTCAGGATATGTTAACCAAAATTTGATATCTTGATTATAACTTGTTGAAATGGCTTTTAGAAAATGTGCAAATGATTTTTAGAATATTTTAATTACTTTTGCAATGCTAATTACTCGCCACTCATGGGTTTTCGAGGTCATATCTTGGTGCTTGTGTATTATTCTGAATGTACTTAAATAGCTAGGCACATTAAATTTTAGTTCAGAGAGAAAAAGTATTTTTGGCCAAAAATCCTTTAAGGCTTTAGACTTACATTTTTTGTCATTTTCGGCCAAAAATGGATTTTGTTCAAAATTTCAGTATTGGTACTCCTGAATCTGCTGCTTAAGGATATGTTAACCAAAATTTGATATCTTGATTATAACTTGTTCAAATGGCTTGTAGAAAATGTTCAAATGATTTTTAGAATATTTTAATTACTTTTGCAATGCTAATTACTCGCCACTCATGGGTTTTCGAGGTCATTTCTTTGTGCTTGTGTATTATTCTGGATGTACTTAAATAGTTAGGCACATTAAATTTTAGTTCAGAGAGAAAAAGTATTTTTGGCCAAAAATCCTGTAAGGCTTTAGACTTACAATTTTTGTCATTTTCGGCCAAAAATGGATTTTGTTCAAAATTTCAGTATAGGTACTCCTGAATGTGCTGCTTAAGGATATGTTAACCAAAATTTGATATCTTGATTATAACTTGTTCAAATGGCTTTTAGAAAATGTGCAAATGATTTTTAGAATATTTTAATTACTTTTGCAATGCTAATTACTCGCCACTTATGGGTTTTCGAGGTCATTTCTTGGTGCTTGTGTATTATTCTGGATGTACTTAAATAGTTAGGCACATTAAATTTTAGTTCAGAGAGAAAAAGTATTTTTGGCCAAAAATCCTTTAAGGCCTTAGACTTACAATTTTTGTCATTTTCGGCCATAAAATGGATTTTGTTCAAAATTTCAGTATAGGTACTCCTGAATGTGCTGCTTAAGGATCTGTTAACTAAAATTTGATATCTTGATTATACATTATTCAAATGGCTTTTAGAAAATGTGCAAATGATTTTTAGAATATTTTAATTACTTTTCCAATGCTAATTACTCGCCACTTATGGGTTTTCGAGGTCATTTCTTGGTGATTGTGTATTATTCTGGATGTACTTAAATAGTTAGGCACATTAAATTTTAGTTCAGAGAGAAAAAGTATTTTTGGCCAACAATCCTTTAAGGCTTTAGACTTACAATTTTTGTCATTTCGGCCAAAAAATGGATTTTGTTCAAAATTTCAGTATAGGTACTCCTGAATATGCTGCTTAAGGATCTGTTAACTAAAATTTGATATCTTGATTATAACTTGTTCAAATGGCTTGTAGAAAATGTTCAAATGATTTTTAGAATATTTTAATTACTTTTGCAATGCTAATTACTCGCCACTTATGGGTTTTCGAGGTCATTTCTTTGTGCTTGTGTATTATTCTGGATGTACTTAAATAGTTAGGCACATTAAATTTTAGTTCAGAGAGAAAAGTATTTTTGGCCAAAAATCCTTTAAGGCTTTAGACTTACAATTTTTGTCATTTTCGGCCAAAAATGGATTTTGTTCAAAATTTCAGTATAGTTACTCTTGAATGTGCTGCTTAAGGATATGTTAACCAAAATTTGATATCTTGATTATAACTTGTTGAAATGGCTTTTAGAAAATGTGCAAATGATTTTTAGAATATTTTAATTACTTTTGCAATGCTAATTACTCGCCACTCATGGGTTTTCGAGGTCATATCTTGGTGCTTGTGTATTATTCTGGATGTACTTAAATAGTTAGGCACATTAAATTTTAGTTCAGAGAGAAAAAGTATTTTTGGCCAAAAATCCTTTAAGGCTTTAGACTTACATTTTTTGTCATTTTCGGCCAAAAATGGATTTTGTTCAAAATTTCAGTATTGGTACTCCTGAATCTGCTGCTTAAGGATATGTTAACCAAAATTTGATATCTTGATTATAACTTGTTCAAATGGCTTGTAGAAAATGTTCAAATGATTTTTAGAATATTTTAATTACTTTTGCAATGCTAATTACTCGCCACTCATGGGCTTTCGAGGTCATTTCTTGGTGCTTGTGTATTATTCTGAATGTACTTAAATAGTTAGGCACATTAAATTTTAGTTCAGAGAGAAAAAGTATTTTTGGCCAAAAATCCTTTAAGGCTTTAGACTTACAATTTTTGTCATTTCGGCCAAAAAATGGATTTTGTTCAAAATTTCAGTATAGGTACTCCTGAATGTGCTGCTTAAGGATCTGTTAACTAAAATTTGATATCTTGATTATAACTTGTTCAAATGGCTTTTAGAAAATGTGCAAATGATTTTTAGAATATTTTAATTACTTTTGCAATGCTAATTACTCGCCACTTATGGATTTTCGAGGTCATTTCTTGGTGCTTGTGTATTATTCTGGATGTACTTAAATAGTTAGGCACATTAAATTTTAGTTCAGAGAGAAAAAGTATTTTTGGCCAAAAATCCTTTAAGGCTTTAGACTTACAATTTTTGTCATTTGCGGCCAAAAAATGGATTTTGTTCAAAATTTCAGTATAGGTACTCCTGAATGTGCTGCTTAAGGATCTGTTAACTAAAATTTGATATCTTGATTATACATTGTTCAAATGGCTTTTAGAAAATGTGCAAATGATTTTTAGAATATTTTAATTACTTTTGCAATGCTAATTACTCGCCACTTATGGGTTTTCGAGGTCATTTCTTTGTGCTTGTGTATTATTCTGGATGTACTTAAATAGTTAGGCACATTAAATTTTAGTTCAGAGAGAAAAAGTATTTTTGGCCAAAAATCCTTTAAGGCTTTAGACTTACAATTTTTGTCATTTCGGCCAAAAAATGGATTTTGTTCAAAATTTCAGTATAGGTACTCCTGAATGTGCTGCTTAAGGATCTGTTAACTAAAATTTGATATCTTGATTATAACTTGTTCAAATGGCTTTTAGAAAATGTTCAAATGATTTTTAGAATATTTTAATTACTTTTGCAATGCTAATTACTCGCCACTCATGGGTTTTTGAGGTCATATCTTGGTGCTTGTGTATTATTCTGGATGTACATAAATAGTTAGGCACATTAAATTTTATTTTAGAGAGAAAAAGTATTTTTGGCCAAAAATCCTTTAAGTCTAAGACTTACAATTTTTGTCATTTCGGCCAAAAAATGGATTTTGTTCAAAATTTCAGTATAGGTACTCCTGAATGTGCTGCTTAAGGATCTGTTAACTAAAATTTGATATCTTGATTATAACTTGTTCAAATGGCTTTTAGAAAATGTTCAAATGATTTTTAGAATATTTTAATTACTTTTGCAATGCTAATTACTCGCCACTTATGGGTTTTCGAGGTCATTTCTTTGTGCTTGTGTATTATTCTGGATGTACTTAAATAGTTAGGCACATTAAATTTTAGTTCAGAGAGAAAAAGTATTTTTGGCCAAAAATCCTTTAAGGCTTTAGACTTACAATTTTTGTCATTTCGGCCAAAAAATGGATTTTGTTCAAAATTTCAGTATAGGTACTCCTGAATGTGCTGCTTAAGGATCTGTTAACTAAAATTTGATATCTTGATTATAACTTGTTCAAATGGCTTTTAGAAAATGTGCAAATGATTTTTAGAATATTTTAATTACTTTTGCAATGCTAATTACTCGCCACTTATGGGTTTTCGAGGTCATTTCTTGGTGCTTGTGTATTTTTCTGGATGTACTTAAATAGTTAGGCACATTAAATTTTAGTTCAGAGAGAAAAAGTATTTTTGGCCAAAAATCCTTACAATTTTTGTCATTTTCGGCCAAAAATGGATTTTGTTCAAAATTTCAGTATAGGTACTCTTGAATGTGCTGCTTAAGGATATGTTAACCAAAATTTGATTTCTTGATTATAACTTGTTCAAATGGCTTGTAGAAAATGTTCAAATGATTTTTCGAATATTTTAATTACTTTTGCAATGCTAATTACTCGCCACTCATGGGTTTTCGAGGTCATTTCTTGGTGCTTGTGTATTATTCTGAATGTACTTAAATAGTTAGGCACATTAAATTTTAGTTCAGAGAGAAAAAGTATTTTTGGCCAAAAATCCTTTAAGGCTTTAGACTTACAATTTTTGTCATTTCGGCCAAAAAATGGATTTTGTTCAAAATTTCACTATAGGTACTCCTGAATGTGCTGCTTAAGGATCTGTTAACAAAAATTTGATATCTTGATTATAACTTGTTCAAATGGCTTTTAGAAAATGTTCAAATGATTTTTAGAATATTTTAATTACTTTTGCAATGCTAATTACTCGCCACTTATGGGTTTTCGAGGTCATTTCTTTGTGCTTGTGTATTATTCTGGATGTACTTAAATAGTTAGGCACATTAAATTTTAGTTCAGAGAGAAAAAGTATTTTTGGCCAAAAATCCTTTAAGGCTTTAGACTTACAATTTTTGTCATTTTCGGCCAAAAATGGATTTTGTTCAAAATTTCAGTATAGGTACTCTTGAAGGTGCTGCTTAAGGATATGTTAACCAAAATTTGATATCTTGATTATAACTTGTTCAAATGGCTTGTAGAAAATGTTCAAATGATTTTTAGAATATTTTAATTACTTTTGCAATGCTAATTACTCGCCACTCATGGGTTTTCGAGGTCATTTCTTGGTGCTTGTGTATTATTCTGGATGTACTTAAATAGTTAGGCACATTAAATTTTAGTTCAGAGAGAAAAAGTATTTTTGGCCAAAAATCCTTTAAGGCTTTAGACTTACAATTTTTGTCATTTCGGCCAAAAAATGGATTTTGTTCAAAATTTCAGTATAGGTACTCCTGAATGTGCTGCTTAAGGATCTGTTAACTAAAATTTGATATCTTGATTATAACTTGTTCAAATGGCTTTTAGAAAATGTGCAAATGATTTTTAGAATATTTTAATTACTTTTGCAATGCTAATTACTCGCCACTTATGGGTTTTCGAGGTCATTTCTTGGTGCTTGTGTATTATTCTGGATGTACTTAAATAGTTAGGCACATTAAATTTTAGTTCAGAGAGAAAAAGTATTTTTGGCCAAAAATCCTTTAAGGCTTTAGACTTACAATTCTTGTCATTTGCGGCCAAAAAATGGATTTTGTTCAAAATTTCAGTATAGGTACTCCTGAATGTGCTGCTTAAGGATCTGTTAACTAAAATTTGATATCTTGATTATACATTGTTCAAATGGCTTTTAGAAAATGTGCAAATGATTTTTAGAATATTTTAATTACTTTTGCAATGCTAATTACTCGCCACTTATGGGTTTTCGAGGTCATTTCTTGGTGATTGTGTATTATTCTGGATGTACTTAAATAGTTAGGCACATTAAATTTTAGTTCAGAGAGAAAAAGTATTTTTGGCCAACAATCCTTTAAGGCTTTAGACTTACAATTTTTGTCATTTTCGGCCAAAAATGGATTTTGTTCAAAATTTCAGTATAGGTACTCTTGAAGGTGCTGCTTAAGGATATGTTAACCAAAATTTGATATCTTGATTATAACTTGTTCAAATGGCTTGTAGAAAATGTTCAAATGATTTTTCGAATATTTTAATTACTTTTGCAATGCTAATTACTCGCCACTCATGGGTTTTCGAGGTCATTTCTTGGTGCTTGTGTATTATTCTGGATGTACTTAAATAGTTAGGCACATTAAATTTTAGTTCAGAGAGAAAAAGTATTTTTGGCCAAAAATCCTTTAAGGCTTTAGACTTACAATTTTTGTCATTTCGGCCAAAAAATGGATTTTGTTCAAAATTTCAGTATAGGTACTACTGAATGTGCTGCTTAAGGATCTGTTAACTAAAATTTGATATCTTGGTTATAACTTGTTCAAATGGCTTTTAGAAAATGTGCAAATGATTTTTAGAATATTTTAATTACTTTTGCAATGCTAATTACTCGCCACTTATGGGTTTTCGAGGTCATTTCTTGGTGCTTGTGTATTATTCTGGATGTACTTAAATAGTTAGGCACATTAAATTTTAGTTCAGAGAGAAAAAGTATTTTTGGCCAAAAATCCTTTAAGGCTTTAGACTTACAATTTTTGTCATTTTCGGCCAAAAAATGGATTTTGTTCAAAATTTCAGTATAGGTACTCCTGAATGTGCTGCTTACGGATCTGTTAACTAAAATTTGATATCTTGATTATACATTGTTCAAATGGCTTTTAGAAAATGTGCAAATGATTTTTAGAATATTTTAATTACTTTTGCAATGCTAATTACTCGCCACTTATGGGTTTTCGAGGTCATTTCTTGGTGATTGTGTATTATTCTGGATGTACTTAAATAGTTAGGCACATTAAATTTTAGTTCAGAGAGAAAAAGTATTTTTGGCCAAAAATCCTTTAAGGCTTTAGACTTACAATTTTTGTCATTTCGGCCAAAAAATGGATTTTGTTCAAAATTTCAGTATAGGTACTCCTGAATGTGCTGCTTAAGGATCTGTTAACTAAAATTTGATATCTTGATTATAACTTGTTCAAATGGCTTTTAGAAAATGTGCAAATGATTTTTAGAATATATTAATTACTCTTGCAATGCTAATTACTCGCCACTTATGGGTTTTCGAGGTCATTTCTTGGTGCTTGTGTATTATTCTGGATGTACTTAAATAGGTAGGCACATTAAATTTTAGTTCAGAGAGAAAAAGTATTTTTGGCCAAAAATCCTTTAAGGCTTTAGACTTACAATTTTTGTCATTTCGGCCAAAAATGGATTTTGTTCAAAATTTCAGTATAGGTACTCCTGAATGTGCTGCTTAAGGATCTGTTAACTAAAATTTGATATCTTGATTATAACTTGTTCAAATGGCTTTTAGAAAATGTTCAAATGATTTTTAGAATATTTTAATTACTTTTGCAATGCTAATTACTCGCCACTTATGGGTTTTCGAGGTCATTTCTTTGTGCTTGTGTATTATTCTGGATGTACTTAAATAGTTAGGCACATTAAATTTTAGTTCAGAGAGAAAAAGTATTTTTGGCCAAAAATCCTTTAAGGCTTTAGACTTACAATTTTTGTCATTTCGGCCAAAAAATGGATTTTGTTCAAAATTTCAGTATAGGTACTCCTGAATGTGCTGCTTAAGGATCTGTTAACTAAAATTTGATATCTTGATTATAACTTGTTCAAATGGCTTTTAGAAAATGTTCAAATGATTTTTAGAATATTTTAATTACTTTTGCAATGCTAATTACTCGCCACTCATGGGTTTTTGAGGTCATATCTTGGTGCTTGTGTATTATTCTGGATGTACATAAATAGTTAGGCACATTGAATTTTATTTTAGAGAGAAAAAGTATTTTTGGCCAAAAATCCTTTAAGTCTAAGACTTACAATTTTTGTCATTTCGGCCAAAAAATGGATTTTGTTCAAAATTTCAGTATAGGTACTCCTGAATGTGCTGCTTAAGGATCTGTTAACTAAAATTTGATATCTTGATTATAACTTGTTCAAATGGCTTTTAGAAAATGTTCAAATGATTTTTAGAATATTTTAATTACTTTTGCAATGCTAATTACTCGCCACTTATGGGTTTTCGAGGTCATTTCTTTGTGCTTGTGTATTATTCTGGATGTACTTAAATAGTTAGGCACATTAAATTTTAGTTCAGAGAGAAAAAGTATTTTTGGCCAAAAATCCTTTAAGGCTTTAGACTTACAATTTTTGTCATTTCGGCCAAAAAATGGATTTTGTTCAAAATTTCAGTATAGGTACTCCTGAATGTGCTGCTTAAGGATCTGTTAACTAAAATTTGATATCTTGATTATAACTTGTTCAAATGGCTTTTAGAAAATGTGCAAATGATTTTTAGAATATTTTAATTACTTTTGCAATGCTAATTACTCGCCACTTATGGGTTTTCGAGGTCATTTCTTGGTGCTTGTGTATTTTTCTGGATGTACTTAAATAGTTAGGCACATTAAATTTTAGTTCAGAGAGAAAAAGTATTTTTGGCCAAAAATCCTTTAAGGCTTTAGACTTACAATTTTTGTCATTTTCGGCCAAAAATGGATTTTGTTCAAAATTTCAGTATAGGTACTCTTGAATGTGCTGCTTAAGGATATGTTAACCAAAATTTGATTTCTTGATTATAACTTGTTCAAATGGCTTGTAGAAAATTTTCAAATGATTTTTTGAATATTTTAATTACTTTTGCAATGCTAATTACTCGCCACTCATGGGTTTTCGAGGTCATTTCTTGGTGCTTGTGTATTATTCTGAATGTACTTAAATAGTTAGGCACATTAAATTTTAGTTCAGAGAGAAAAAGTATTTTTGGCCAAAAATCCTTTAAGGCTTTAGACTTACAATTTTTGTCATTTCGGCCAAAAAATGGATTTTGTTCAAAATTTCAGTATAGGTACTCCTGAATGTGCTGCTTAAGGATCTGTTAACTAAAATTTGATATCTTGATTATAACTTGTTCAAATGGCTTTTAGAAAATGTTCAAATGATTTTTAGAATATTTTAATTACTTTTGCAATGCTAATTACTCGCCACTTATAGGTTTTCGAGGTCATTTCTTTGTGCTTGTGTATTATTCTGGATGTACTTAAATAGTTAGGCACATTAAATTTTAGGTCAGATAGAAAAGTATTTTTGGCCAAAAATCCTTTAAGGCTTTAGACTTACAATTTTTGTCATTTTCGGCCAAAAATGGATTTTGTTCAAAATTTCAGTATAGTTACTCTTGAATGTGCTGCTTAAGGATATGTTAACCAAAATTTGATATCTTGATTATAACTTGTTCAAATGGCTTGTAGAAAATGTTCAAATGATTTTTAGAATATTTTAATTACTTTTGCAATGCTAATTACTCGCCACTTATGGGTTTTCGAGGTCATTTCTTGGTGCTTGTGTATTATTCTGGATGTACTTAAATAGTTAGGCACATTAAATTTTAGTTCAGAGAGAAAAAGTATTTTTGGCCAAAAATCCTTTAAGGCTTTAGACTTACAATTTTTGTCATTTTCGGCCAAAAATGGATTTTGTTCAAAATTTCAGTATAGGTACTCTTGAATGTGCTGCTTAAGGATATGTTAACCAAAATTTGATTTCTTGATTATAACTTGTTCAAATGGCTTGTAGAAAATGTTCAAATGATTTTTCGAATATTTTAATTACTTTTGCAATGCTAATTACTCGCCACTCATGGGTTTTCGAGGTCATTTCTTGGTGCTTGTGTATTATTCTGAATGTACTTAAATAGTTAGGCACATTAAATTTTAGTTCAGAGAGAAAAAGTATTTTTGGCCAAAAATCCTTTAAGGCTTTAGACTTACAATTTTTGTCATTTCGGCCAAAAAATGGATTTTGTTCAAAATTTCAGTATAGGTACTCCTGAATGTGCTGCTTAAGGATCTGTTAACTAAACTTTGATATCTTGATTATAACTTGTTCAAATGGCTTTTAGAAAATGTTCAAATGATTTTTAGAATATTTTAATTACTTTTGCAATGCTAATTACTCGCCACTTATAGGTTTTCGAGGTCATTTCTTTGTGCTTGTGTATTATTCTGGATGTACTTAAATAGTTAGGCACATTAAATTTTAGGTCAGAGAGAAAAGTATTTTTGGCCAAAAATCCTTTAAGGCTTTAGACTTACAATTTTTGTCATTTTCGGCCAAAAATGGATTTTGTTCAAAATTTCAGTATAGTTACTCTTGAATGTGCTGCTTAAGGATATGTTAACCAAAATTTGATATCTTGATTATAACTTGTTCAAATGGCTTGTAGAAAATGTTCAAATGATTTTTAGAATATTTTAATTACTTTTGCAATGCTAATTACTCGCCACTTATGGGTTTTCGAGGTCATTTCTTGGTGCTTGTGTATTATTCTGGATGTACTTAAATAGTTAGGCACATTAAATTTTAGTTCAGAGAGAAAAAGTATTTTTGGCCAAAAATCCTTTAAGGCTTTAGACTTACATTTTTTGTCATTTCGGCCAAAAAATGGATTTTGTTCAAAATTTCAGTATAGGTACTCCTGAATGTGCTGCTTAAGGATCTGTTAACTAAAATTTGATATCTTGATTATAACTTGTTCAAATGGCTTTTAGAAAATGTGCAAATGATTTTTAGAATATATTAATTACTTTTGCAATGCTAATTACTCACCACTTATGGGTTTTCGAGGTCATTTCTTGGTGCTTGTGTATTATTCTGGATGTACTTAAATAGTTAGGCACATTAAATTTTAGTTCAGAGAGAAAAGGTATTTTTGGCCAAAAATCCTTTAAGGCTTTAGACTTACAATTTTTGTCATTTCGGCCAAAAAATGGATTTTGTTCAAAATTTCAGTATAGGTACTCCTGAATGTGCTGCTTAAGGATCTGTTAACTAAAATTTGATATCTTGATTATAACTTGTTCAAATGGCTTTTAGAAAATGTTCAAATGATTTTTAGAATATTTTAATTACTTTTGCAATGCTAATTACTCGCCACTTATGGGTTTTCGAGGTCATTTCTTTGTGCTTGTGTATTATTCTGGATGTACTTAAATAGTTAGGCACATTAAATTTTAGGTCAGAGAGAAAAGTATTTTTGGCCAAAAATCCTTTAAGGCTTTAGACTTACAATTTTTGTCATTTTCGGCCAAAAATGGATTTTGTTCAAAATTTCAGTATAGTTACTCTTGAATGTGCTGCTTAAGGATATGTTAACCAAAATTTGATATCTTGATTATAACTTGTTCAAATGGCATGTAGAAAATGTTCAAATGATTTTTAGAATATTTTAATTACTTTTGCAATGCTAATTACTCGCCACTTATGGGTTTTCGAGGTCATTTCTTGGTGCTTGTGTATTATTCTGGATGTACTTAAATAGTTAGGCACATTAAATTTTAGTTCAGAGAGAAAAAGTATTTTTGGCCAAAAAACCTTTAAGGCTTTAGACTTACAATTTTTGTCATTTTCGGCCAAAAAATGGATTTTGTTCAAAATTTCATTATAGGTACTCCTGAATGTGCTGCTTAAGGATCTGTTAACTAAAATTTGATATCTTGATTATACATTGTTCAAATGGCTTTTAGAAAATGTGCAAATCATTTTTAGAATATTTTAATTACTTTTGCAATGCTAATTACTCGCCACTTACGGGTTTTCGAGGTCATTTCTTGGTGATTGTGTATTATTCTGGATGTACTTAAATAGTTAGGCACATTAAATTTTAGTTCAGAGAGAAAAAGTATTTTTGGCCAAAAATCCTTTAAGGCTTTAGACTTACAATTTTTGTCATTTTCGGCCAAAAATGGATTTTGTTCAAAATTTCAGTATAGGTACTCTTGAAGGTGCTGCTTAAGGATATGTTAACCAAAATTTGATATCTTGATTATAACTTGTTCAAATGGCTTGTAGAAAATGTTCAAATGATTTTTCGAATATTTTAATTACTTTTGCAATGCTAATTACTCGCCACTCATGGGTTTTCGAGGTCATTTCTTGGTGCTTGTGTATCATTCTGAATGTACTTAAATAGTTAGGCACATTAAATTTTAGTTCAGAGAGAAAAAGTATTTTTGGCCAAAAATCCTTTAAGGCTTTAGACGCACAATTTTTGTCATTTCGGCCAAAAAATGGATTTTGTTCAAAATATCAGTATAGGTACTCCTGAATGTGCTGCTTAAGGATCTGTTAACCAAAATTTGATATCTTGATTATAACTTGTTCAAATGGCTTGTAGAAAATGTTCAAATGATTTTTAGAATATTTTAATTACTTTTGCAATGCTAATTACTCGCCACTTATGGGTTTTCGAGGTCACTTCTTGGTGCTTGTGTATTATTCTGGATGTACTTAAATAGTTAGGCACATTAAATTTTAGTTCAGAGAGAAAAAGTATTTTTGGCCAAAAATCCTTTAAGGCTATAGACTTACAATTTTTGTCATTTTCGGCCAAAAATGGATTTTGTTCAAAATTTCAGTATAGGTACTCCTGAATGTGCTGCTTAAGGATCTGTTAACTAAAATTTGATATCTTGATTATAACTTGTTCAAATGGCTTTTAGAAAATGTGCAAATGATTTTTAGAATATTTTAATTACTTTTGCAATGCTAATTACTCGCCACTCATGGGTTTTCGAAGTCATTTCTTGGTGCTTGTGTATTATTCTGGATGTACTTAAATAGTTAGGCACATTAAATTTTTGTTCAGAGAGAAAAAGTATTTTTGGCCAACAATCCTTTAAGGCTTTAGACTTACAATTTTTGTCATTTTCGGCCAAAAATGGATTTTGTTCAAAATTTCAGTATAGGTACTCCTGAATGTGCTGCTTAAGGATATGTTAACCAAAATTTGATATCTTGATTATAACTTGTTCAAATGGCTTGTAGAATATGTTCAAATGATTTTTAGAATATTTTAATTACTTTTGCAATGCTAATTTCTTGCCATGCATGGGTTTTCGAGGTCATTTCTTGGTGCTCGTGTATTATTCTGGATGTACTTAAATAGTTAGGCACATTAAATTTTAGTTCAGAGAGAAAAAGTGTTTTTGGCCAAAAATCCTTTAAGGCTTTAGACTTACAACTTTTGTCATTTCGGCCAAAAAATGGATTTTGTTCAAAATTTCAGTATAGGTACTCCTGAATGTCCTGCTTAAGGATCTGTTAACTAAAATTTGATATCTTGATTATAACTTGTTCAAATGGATTTTAGAAAATGTAATTAAAATATTCTAAAAATCATTTGCACATTTTCTAAAAGCCATTTGAACAAATTATAATCAAGATATCAAATTTTAGTTAACAGATCCTTAAGCAGCACATTCAGGAGTACCTATACTGAAATTTTGAACAAAATCCATTTTTTGGCCGAAATGACAAAAATTTTAAGTCTAAAGCCTTAAAGGATTTTTGGCCAAAAATACTTTTTCTCTCTGAACTAAAATTTAATGTGCCTAACTATTTAAGTACATCCAGAATAATACACAAGCACCAAGAAATGACCTCGAAAACCCATAAGTGGCGAGTAATTAGCATTGCAAAAGTAATTAAAATATTCTAAAAATCACTTGCACATTTTCTAAAAGCCATTTGAACAAGTTATAATCAAGATATCAAATTTTAGTTAACAGATCCTTAAGCAGCACATTCAGGAGTACCTATACTGAAATTTTGAACAAAATCCATTTTTTGGCCGAAATGACAAAAGTTGTAAGTCTAAAGCCTTAAAGGATTTTTGGCCAAAAACACTTTTTCTCTCTGAACTAAAATTTAATGTGCCTAACTATTTAAGTACATCCAGAATAATACACGAGCACCAAGAAATGACCTCGAAAACCCATGCATGGCAAGAAATTAGCATTGCAAAAGTAATTAAAATATTCTAAAAATCATTTGAACATATTCTACAAGCCATTTGAACAAGTTATAATCAAGATATCAAATTTTGGTTAACATATCCTTAAGCAGCACATTCAAGAGTACCTATACTGAAATTTTGAACAAAATCCATTTTTGGCCGAAAATGACAAAAATTGTAAGTCTAAAGCCTTAAAGGATTTTTGGCCAAAAATACTTTTTCTCTCTGAACTAAAATTTAATGTGCCTAACTATTTAAGTACATCCAGAATAATACACAAGCACCAAGAAATGACCTCGAAAACCCATGAGTGGCGAGTAATTAGCATTGCAAAAGTAATTAAAATATTCTAAAAATCATTTGCACATTTTCTAAAAGCCATTTGAACAAGTTATAATCAAGATATCAAATTTTAGTTAACAGATCCTTAAGCAGCACATTCAGGAGTACCCATACTGAAATTTTGAACAAAGTCCATTTTTTGGCCGAAATGACAAAAATTGTAAGTCTAAAGCCTTAAAGGATTTTTGGCCAAAAATACTTTTTCTCTCTGAACTAAAATTTAATGTGCCTAACTATTTAAGTACATCCAGAATAATACACAAGCACCAAGAAATGACCTCGAAAACCCATGAGTGGCGAGTAATTAGCATTGCAAAAGTAATTAAAATATTCCTAAATTCATTTGAACATTTTCTAAAAGCCATTTGAACGAGTTATAATCAATATATCAAATTTTAGTTAACAGATCCTTAAGCAGCCCATTCAGGAGTACCTATACTGAAATTCTGAACAAAATCCATTTTTTGGCCGAAATGACAAAAATTGTAAGTCTAAAGACTTAAAGGATTTTTGGCCAAAAATACTTTTTCTCTCTGAACTAAAATTTAATGTGCCTAGCTATTTAAGTACATCCAGAATGATACACAAGCACCAAGAAATGACCTCGAAAACCCATGAGTGGCGAGTAATTAGCATTGCAAAGGTAATTAAAATATTCTAAAAATCATTTGAGCATTTTCTAAAAGCCATTTGAACAAGTTATAATCAAGATATCAAATTTTGGTTAACAGATCCTTAAGCAGCACATTCAGGAGTACCTATACTCAACACACTATTTTCATTTTTATTCATCTTTATGGTTAACATTTTGTTTTAAGTTTTCATGTTTTGCTCAAATTTTTCACAAGGATTGTTTTCTACTTATGTATGTGTGTTGTTGGTGTAGAATAAGATTGGTAAGCAAAACTACTACATAATTTCCAGCTGTGACTACACATTTATTAATTTATAAGGTACAGTATTATTAATGCAGATGTGTTGACAGGTATGGGTCGGCAACCTTCCTCATGGTGGACGATGGGGACGGCAACCTATACAACGCCTCCGTCGTGTTGGAGGGACGTCAACTTCTGGAAGTAGACAAGCAAGAAGGTATTCACATTGGAGGATCGCCAGAGTTCTTGGATGTTAGTGTCTTCAATATCCACAAGGATTATTTTGATGGTAAGGAAGAGGGAATAGATCCTGTGCAGATTTACAGATAAGTATTAGGTGAATAGATTTATAAATTACAGATGATAGACATGAGGTAGTTGGTAGAGGTGTGCGTGCTTAGGGAGTGGCGCGAAATGTTGTTCTGGGAGGAGTGCATTGGGAAGAAGGGAGATTAGATCAAATTAAAGGGGCTATGTTTGAATGAGGAAAGGATTTATGTTAATTAGGGTGCGGAGATAGACAGCAAGTTGCATGAACGAGAGAGAAAGAAAGATCAAAACATTCTTACACATTTCACTGGCCTCACCTTCAGGGTGTATAGACGACCTGCGGATCTCGGGTCATGGTATTCCGCTGCCGCCTGCGGTCAACAGCACAGCATGGGGTCAGGCGAGTGTATTGAAGGGCGTGGAACAGGGGTGTGGCGCCCCTCCTGCCTGTGTGAATGTGTCCTGCAGGACTCCGCTTTCCTGTGTCGACACCTGGAGGTCCTACCACTGTGGGTGTGTACCAAGACACTTCTTTCCCCCACCAAAGAATTTCACCCGTATATTTTTTCAGTTGGTTATCCTTCTTTGTGTCTTATGTATAAGGCCTTATCAGAGTTATGATTATTAGAAATATGTTTACAATGGCCTCACTTCCAGTATCTTCTTTATACAGTATGTATAATGTCATCATTGAAGTGGTCAGTTGTTAAGTCACCATTAAGGTATTTTGCTGCAGAAAGTCATAATTTAGTGAATTTGTTATTAAAGTTATAACTGGTCATTGCTGAAGTGTTGTTAATAGTACTGTAAGTATTATTAAATAAATTATACCTGTGTGCAGGTGTGGTAAGGGACATGTGCTGAGCAGCAGCCAGACCACCTGTGACGATGAGGATGAGTGTGTGTGGCAGCCCTGCCTCAATGGTGGTTCCTGCTTTAACACCCAACCAGGTGTGTGTTCAGAAAGAATTAATTAAATATATATATATATATATATATATATATATATATATATATATATATATATATATGTGTGTGTGTGTGTGTGTGCTGATAACCACAAGGAAAAAGAAAACACGGAATTCCCAAGTGCACCTACAGTGATTTACTTGCATATATATATATATATATATATATATATATATATATATATATATATATATATATATATATATATATATATATCTATATATCTTGATACACTCACACGGGACAATGGAAACAACGGAGTACCTTAACTTTCGTCCTTAGTCAAGACATCTTCAGAGATGTCTTGAATAAAGACGAAAGCTAAGGTACTCCGTTGTTTCCATTTTCCCGTGTGATTTTATCAAGATTTATATTATCCACGTTTTCATTGTGGATTTTCATAAAATATATATATATATATATATATATATATATATATATATATATATATATATATATATATATATATATATATATATAATAGGTCATAAATCAAGATCAATCACCTTTTTTCCATGGAGCAGAAGCTGATGCTCTGATGACATTCCATCTTATTTGTTTTTAGGATAAGTGCACACATCAGTTTTTTACTTATGCTGTATGATTAGCTTAATTTTAAAGTTTCAAATTAAGGGTCTGGTGGAGAAAAGAGGCTGGAGAATGCACTACAGTAACCACATTCTTTCTGATGAGTTTTTCCTTCACCAGTCATGAATCCAGTGTTATTATAGTAGGAAAACAGAGTGTTTGGATAAAAACCTGCAGTGTTAGGTTGGGTCACACCGGAAAAAAATATACACATCTTACCACAATTAAACCTGGGACACAGTAGTGAGAGGCAAATGTTTAACTGCTGTATCACCAACATCCCATTTAAATTTTATCTAATTGCACTTTCATATTGTTTTTCAGGCTATGTGTGTGCATGTCCAGTAGGGTTCAGTGGACAACACTGTCACCTGCCTGACGTGGGGGAGACTTCTCCAAAACTCTCCCTGGCAGCACTGGTGGCCATAGTTGTGTGGTGCACCTTCCTCCTCTGTAAGTCCTGGTGGCTTCATGAGTCTTAATAATACATGCACTTCTTTCATTGCTTTAAGAATAAGGACTGGCAGCCATGCCTGTGGGACCCATACTTCATGTGATACTGTTTTTGTACGGTGACCCACAAAAGTTTGATAACCTGTGCTTCAGTATTCCGGATCCGAAACCGAGCCTTCAAACTGTGGTCGATTGTCTGCCCCCTAGCTACGAGGTTTTAAACTACTGTACAGGAGCCTTGATATTGTCTAAGGTTAACCACTGATGGTGCTCCCTGTGTACATATTAAAGGTCTTGGGCCGTGCTGGTCGTGTTGTGTTGTGTGTCTGTAACAAGGCATGTTGTCATTTGGACTTTCGTTGTTGAGCGACAGAAATTGGGCAGTGAATTCATAAGATTATCAAGACCGTCTTGGTGATGTTATTGTGTAAATCGATATAAAATTTTGGAGTTATTCGTGATTAAAGATTAAAATATTCTTTCTATATGACCAGAGCCAAGCTGTATGGGTACAACCATAAAATCAATGCCCTATGTAGAGATTTATACAGAAAAATTAAAGTAAACGTGTCCATGGCTGTAATTGACCGCCAATAGGTCAATCAGAGAGTGTAGTACTGTGTCTTCAGTTAAGAAAGACTTAATGATAACAGGGACTACTGTGGAAACTTGAAATGAAAAAGTATGTAGTATAGATTGGAGGAAACACCAGCCATGAGTTCTCGTCATTAATGAGGAACAATATTGGTGCCTCAAGGAAAGGAATTATTCTTGTTTTCAAAAGAACTGATTGTGCATATGATCCATCATTCATAGGAAGTTCTATTGTGACGAGGATTAATTTAAAGGAGTATGTACTGATATAACAGGTCGTCGAAGAAAACTGGAGGAAATATACAAAATAAATTACAGAAGAATACTGTAACTTTCTCAGATTGCACAGATAGCAACAGTGATCGAACGAGGTTTTGCCAATGAGATCAATACCAGCGGGACACCTAAGTGACTTTTAAATGATATTATCCTGCCACTAGAGCACGAAACCACACAATCTTAATAGCCTACACTTACAGTAAATTGCTGTACATCTAGTAGGAGGTGTGATATTAAAGTAAGTCATCCCAGTAATGGGGTAGTTTATTCCTCAGAATGAAGTGAGAGGTTACAGAGGCTAGCATCATCACCCAACCACCTACACACTGGGTACTGTGGAGACCTATGTAGAATGCAACCGAGTTGTGGGAGTTAAAGGTCCTTATCACCTGCGCACTGGGATTCATCCACTAAAAGGTCCTATATTGTCCCAAATACTTTTATACGGTGAATTTTAGGAATTTTTATAGAGAATTTGGAGGATTTATTTGAATAATACATGGAGGATTTTGGAATTTTTACAGAGAATTATTTATATTTTTATGGAAAATTATGAGGTTTTTGTGGTGAATTTGGGAAATTCTTATGGACAAATTTGTAAAGATTTTGGAAATTTGCACAGAGAATTTTGGAGATTTTTACGGAGAAATCTGGTTGACTGTGCATTTGAATTGTAATACACTTAAGTATTATTTAGAATGAATCACAAAATGAGAGTACAAAAATAACTTATAACATGCAATTGGTTCTTTATAGTGCTGATATGTGCTTTCCTACTACACCAACACCAGCGAAGATCAGCACTACGCAGAGGCGCTGCAAATGACAAAGATGACAATGTAAGCAGTAAGGAACAAGTGTCACCACCATGCAACCACACACCTAACCTGCTAGAGCTGCAGCTGCTTAAGCCACCTAAAGCCAATGGCCAGCCTGCCTGGACCAAGAACCCCAATATTGCAAGTGAGTCATGACTTCCTGCAGGGACTCCTTTGAGGTTCTTCTGGTAAGTGAGTCAACCATCTGGGGGGTTCATCTGACATACTTCAGGCAGGTATTGGCAAGCTATGCCCTCCTGCCTTTGCTCCTCTTAGACTCTTCCGGCAATGTAGGTAAGTTACCTCCTACTGGGACATCCCTTCAGTGGTTTAGCCCCTGATAAAAAGTGCAGGAATGGACCTGCAGAATTGGATAGGTTGTGTGGGGCTTAATGTTCCTCTGGTCTTTAACTGCAGTTTTATTTTTAAGAAATTGGGCTTATTTAATCATTTTACATGTGTGCAGTGAATACTGTACATATTGTGTTGTTTCAGTTATCCAAAACAGTTTAATTTTGAATAGTTTAAAGGTGCTTTCCTTCTTGGTCAGATGTGGACGTGCTGCAGGTGGATGCAGCCTCAGAGACCAGCAGCATGGAGGGCCAGAGACTATGTAGCACCTTAGCTGTCTCCCCTGAAGGAGACAAAGATGTAGGGACATTTGAAGCAAGGAAACAGAATGGTACCAGCAAAAGAGGAGTGGGCAATCCTCCAACTGGGGATGATCTGAGGAACTATGCTTATGAGGGTGATGGGTCATCTCCTGGATCACTCTCTTCCTGTAAGTCTTCCAGTGTGGTGGTAAGAAATATATTTTGAGTGTGTGTTGTGTGGTTAAATATTCACCTTCACCCTTGATTGTTAGAAAAATTGTCAGTGGGACCACTGTCTGTCAACCTCACTGTCGTTATCTCTGCAGGTCTGGAGAGCTGTAGTGGAAGTGCCAATTTCCTTGGCGGTTTCCGTGAGGTGGCTCACATGCTCGAGTCCTGACACATAACTGGCTCACAGTCCATCCAATCAGAGTCGCCCAAAACCACAATAACTGCTGCTTCACGAATCTCGACAATTATTAATTCCTCCAGTGTGGGAGATGATAGAGCCACATCCACTGTTTGCCTGGATGCAAAGTCTTCATCGGTCAGTGAAGAATTAACAGACGATATACTAATGCCTGTGTCCAAGGCAACACCCGACCCATCGAGTGCCTTTCACAATAAATAATGTTGGCAGTGAATGAACTATGAATATAAACTGTCCAGATATGATGTACAGTATAGTGCTTACTGTGATTTACATTCTTAACAACTTATATAAATAATCAACTGATGTGAATAATATGTCAGCAAGTTCTACATTAGTGTATACTGTAATGAGTGGAAAAATTTCTCTCAAAATACTATGAACACATGTCATGAACTAGAACAGCCATCACATCTTTGAACACAAACTTACTTGTACACTCGCTCCAAAACGTATCTTAAGCGATACAAAAACAATATGACACAAAGGATGAAAGATTTTGACAACCCTATCGAGACAACAGGAGTCGAGATGTCCATTTTAAAGTTCATCAGATCCCTCCTTGATAATACTTTTTGGAACGAGTGTACTCACACCACTACCACCTATTATCATCCACTAAAAAGAATAGAAAATTGTGTAATATTGTTTTTGTGCTTCTCTGTCTTAGCCTCTTTCAGCTGCTGGCTTTCTGGTGTCTCCTTATCAACAAAACTTATCTTCATTCTTTATTGTAAGCTTGTAATATTTGCCACAGGTGTGAAAATGACATTAAAATCATTTGTGATAAGTGAAACCCCAACTCCTCCTCAGGCTGAATGACTGAACATGGATTTATTGTTTTAATGTGTTGCAGCATTCTGTATACTGTACTGTGTGCCACTTGGCATGTGAGTAAAGACGGGCTAGTGAAGAGGTTTTCTGATTAGTTGCAGTAATATAAATTTACTATAAAATGGCAACAAAAATAATTATTTTATAAAAATTTAATAAATGAAGAAATATTTGATTATCTGAAATTTATGGCAAATAATCCTATCGTGTCAATTTTATTATGTTGGGAAAGCAAATTCTGTTGTTTTAACGAGAAACGAAATGTGTGAGTTCATATCTCTAAACCCTGATACTAGAGCGTTAATTAATATCAAGAAGAATACTTGTTATATATTCAACACTTGCACACATTCCTAGATTATGTAGTACAGGCAAATGACCCGTTAAACGATGGATCAATATACGTTCGATCAATTTTACAATGATTAAAAATTAACACCATTTACGCGATGGCTAAAAATTAGTTTTACAATGGTTGCTATCTAAATGCTTTCCCTGCATTGTCACTATGAAAAACTACTGTGCAATAACTCGCGATATTCCGAGATATGATGACGCAATCTCGGAATCACGTAACACGTGCGACTCACCCAGGATGTGTGTGAGGTTCTGCCCATGCCAGATGACTGCCAGACTAAGTAGTTGAATGTGTCATGTTGCCCTGAGGATGGTTTGTGTTTGGAAAAAGCTATTCTTTGTACATAAAATGCTCTAATATACACTGTACCAGTAAATATGGGGAATACAAAAATTATAATAATAAATGAAAAAAAGAATACTGCATTGCCATTTGGCAGTCTTGTCACAAGACGAGACAGAAGAGCCGTGAGAGAACTCAACTCCTTCTCTCCTTTTCCATCTTGTTCTAGCTCCCACACACATAATAAACATTAATCCTTTTGTGTTTCTGACCTTATGATATATATATATATATATATATATATATATATATATATATATATATATATATATATATATATACATACATATATAAATATATATTATATATATATATATATATATATATATATATATATATATATATATATATATATATATATATATATATATATATTTATATTTCATGTAGATCCACTGTGGAAACGTGGATAAGATAAATCTTGATAAAATCACACAGGGAAAGGAAAACAATGGAGAACCTTAGCTTTCGTCTTTATTCAAGACATCTTGAATAAAGCCGGAAGCTAAGGTTCTCCATTGTTTAATAATGATAATAATTAACGGTTTATTGAAAGAACTTGGCAGCCAGAAGGCTGAAAATATACAGTTACATATTTGGGGAATGGGTTTCGAATTACAAATAATATACAAGTAACATAAGTGATATAAATAAGATATATAATAACTAGCTGGGGAAAAGCTCAAACTACAGTACATTTCAACATAGTGACAGTGCAAGGAGTAGTGTTTACTGGGAGTGAATACACTGGTTTATTACAAGTTATTGATAATTTTTACAATTGCTGGGACTGGGCTGTTCTTATAGCGATCAGTTCGTGCACGTATGGGCTGGATGCGGTTGTGGTGTCGAACAGCAATTCTCGGGCTAGGGATCTCAGGTGGTAGTAGGAGCCGGTGTCGAGGATGGTGTAGAAGCTTCTTACCAAATTTGCAGATGAGGTCGTGGTGATGGTCAGTGAGAGTCGAAAGGGTCATGTGTTGAGCGCTTCTTGATATGTGGAGTAGGAAGGGGAGATAATAATCTTGCATGCCCTCTTTTGCACTAATTCTTGGTGTTTACCTTCCCTTGACACTACCCTTCCTGCCATTCCCTGGGATGAAACAAAATTTTATTCCGTTTATGTTTTTTATCTTATAATAATTGTTTTTATATTTGTAACTTGTAACAGTAAAACAAAATGAAGAAAATTACGTGTAACTACCCGAAATTGCAAGTTTTAAAAATATGAGTTAAGCAGCTCACAGCTTGAATGAGATCCAGACACCTAACTCCCCAGCCGCCCCCATGAATAGGGACGTAAAAAAATTTTAATCACTGTTTTTTTACCTAATTACAGATATGAAAATTCATTTATACGAATTTCATAAATTTACACCACTTTCTTTAGATACGAAAGCTTACTCCTTTATACGAATTTGGGTCCAGGAGTTGGCTGGCACGGCCATCTTTGGGAGAGGTGCAGAGACATTCTCGCTCATTGATCATATCTCCCTCCCACAAGCCCGCGTTCTTCCATTCATTGTGTGTGAAGTGATCTCTCTTTATCCGTGGTTATTCGTGCCATCCTTTTGTTGTATCTTTTTTTATGGCATGCAAGCGCTGTGCTGAATATTCAGTTACCCGCACTGCACCGAAGAAACCACGAAAGGCTATGATTCTTTGAGACAAGGCTAGGAGTAATTTAGCGTCATCAATGCAGTGATGATCTTGCCAAGACTGGGAACGATCTTGATCTGGCTTCTTCTACTGAGGCCACAATTTACGAGCATGCTGTGATGTCTTTGGCAGACAGCAGTAATGAGGTAGACAACCCTCTTCATCTCGTTTAGTAAGGCCTTACTCAGCTCGCCCCCTTGTGGTGGTGAACCCAGACTGCTCTCCCAAAGGGTAATGTACCAAAGTTTCAGTATTTTCTTTTCTTTTCATTTTTCATGTGTTGGGTAATAAGTGTGCAAATATAGGAGAGGTTGGTTATTGTTATTTATTAACTCGTATATTCTGGTAGATATACGATTTTTTTTACACACGGGCACACACAATTTTCATATAGAATCTGCAAAAAAAAATATTCATAAGGTCAAAAACATAAGGCATTAAACATTATGTGTGTGTGTATGGGAGCAAGCACTTGAGTGAGGGAGTTAGCAATGGCAACTCACCCTCATCACTCACTGCTCCACCTTATCCTGCCAAATGGCAATGCAATATTTTTTCTTATATATATATATATTCCTCACATTTACTGTATATATTATTTTATGCACAAAGAATAAGTTCTTCCACACGCAAACTTCCCACACATCATTTGTGGGTCGAACATGCTATCTTTTTTTTTTACTTATACCTTCCCAGAAGGTAATCTACCAAAGTTAAACAGTATTTATTTTTTGTCATGTGTTAGGTAGTAATTTATAGTAGTTGTGTTCTTATATTCGTAATACCTAAATTCACTTAACATATGTTTTTTATCTGGCCATGCACAGGCCAACCGGCCTATTGCAGACTCCTTATTTTCTTATGTCCTTTCTGCAAAGTAAGTCAAGTAGGGTAGAGAGGGACAATGGTCGACAAGGGGGAGTGGTGTGGGAGGGTGGCATGCAATGTAAGTTGCTCATCCGAGAGGGAGGGCGTTGAAAAAAGCAGGGAAATTCATGAAAGAAAGAAGCAAAGGATGGATGTATTTTTTTCTTCACTTTATTATCTTAGATTTACATGCTTGAAAGAGTAATATATGAAGACCATTATTTTATGATTATCATAATGTGCCATCAATTTCCTTATCATTGTTATCAGGTTATTCTTCTGGTTTTAAACAACTGTAAATGTATATTTATAATAACGTTGATATGAGGAAAAATCTCAAAAACAAAGGGGAAAATCAAATTTTTAATATTTACCAACACAGGTCATACAAAATCTCAAAAGCCCATCCGGTATCGTCCTTACCTGTCAGTCATGGACTTCCCGGCCTAAAATTATATCATTTATATGAATTAAAAAGTTCAAATATGCTTTGTTTACATTACACATCTGAAATAAGTCATTTCAATACATCAATTGTCAGCAAACCATAAAAAATAATCACTATGGCCGGTTTCCCAAGTTTCCAGACTTCTCCCAGCGGGTTAACCAACGACTCAAAGCAACCCCATCCTCTCTTGCAATTTCTGACACGTTGTAGCCAGCCACGCCGATAATTAAATTTGCCCGCTACTCGCCAGTCGACACACTTTAAGGTCCATCCTGGGCTGGGTGTGGAGCCTTGGCTTAACACCATTGCCACTACCACCCCATTACCTCATTAAGATTTTAACACCTCTAATAAACATACCACAGGCTGGACAAGTCACATTCTATCCAACAATTCAAAAATTCAATCTTTTATCAATTAATAGTAATTTTTTCGAGATTGGTAGTGGTGAAAAGTGGAAGTGATCAAGTAAAAACTCACTCTCAATTCTTTTCTTCAATTAATATTGATGATTTTTTCTTCAAAATGGTAGTGTTGAGAGGTGGAAGTGATTAGGTAACAGCTTTGTTTAGTGTTACTGGTGGTGGGCAAGCCACGCCCCCTCTTCTATTATGTTTGCCAAATGCGTTATTAACCCTATTGACACATTACCTGCCAAAAGCTCACTCGCACTCCTCCCCAGAATCGTAAGTAAAAGCATAGATAACTAAGGGAACATTAAGTCCATATTTCACGTCCCCGGACACCCGCCCTCCTGGTTAGTTGGTTGTTTGGACTTCAGTTTTATCGAGTGCTAGGGTCATAAAGGCCGCCAACGCCAAGCTACATCCACCAATCTTCTTTAGGTGTTAAGAATAATTCTAAAACCGCATACATTCTCACTACGCATGTGGCCCTGACTTGCGCCTCCTATGTTACCCGGGTCTCTGCTACCCCTTTCTCTTCTCATCAATACCTCGCCACCCTCTAGTAACCCATTGTGTAGAAAGGCCTGAGCTCGTGGGTATGGTAGGAGGGGTGTATGATTACTTTTGACCGCGACAGTACATAGTACGTAGGGTACATGAAAATAAAATCTTTATCTTGTATAAACTTATTAATTTTATGTATAATTATAAATTATTTGAGTTTTGTAGACATTATTTAATCATTATGGTGGCTGGATATAAAACTTGTTTGGGCTCTTCAGGGGCTCAATACCTGAATCTTTTTTTCCCTATAAGTTGTTGATGTCGAGATTAGATTGATCACTTAAAGGTGGCTTTTTGAGGTCCCTAACCCCATCATATCAGTGGTCATTGCCTGTACCTTGAAGCATTTAAGATAAGCATGTGAGTCTTGAAACAAATTTGCAGAAGATGTACGTATATTGCTTGTGTTGTTTATGGAAAGGTAAGGGTTTTGCTGTTAATGATCTTGAAAAATTACTCAACGTTTGTTGAGCAAAGAACTTATGATATGCATTTACTTGCCAACTGTGTGAGGTAAGAAACTTGGAAGTTTAATCATTTGTCAGCTGAGTCAAAGAATTCACGATTTATTGATATCAAATCACTAAAAATCATAATAGAAATTTCACAAGAAGTTTAGCATGTACAGTTGCAGACTTTTGCACCTGGTACACAAAGTGTTTTCATTCCACCCTCGGGGAGGGGGGAGGGGGCATGTGGCCATGGATCCCCCATTTTGCCACTTCCCACAACTCATTCAACCAGTTCGCGAGAATGTAAGTACTTAGAAATTAATTCAGGCCCATAGGCAGCGAGAAAGCCTCCAACAGAAGTACTAATATTGGTTATAAAATATGTCCTACTATTCAGTGCCTCAGAAAGTCGTAGTAACTACGCTCGTCCCCCGGTTACACCATGGGATGTAAATAAAATAATGTCCCTATCCTTAAGTTTACCACCCCCCCCCCTTTCCAGAAATTTGTGTACTGTTTGCCATTGCACCCTTCCCATGAGTTGTTAATCCTGAGAGTATTGACTAGCGAATCTGAAGCCTCTGAGTTACTCGGTGAGAAGTGAAATGCACACAGTAACAGGGATGAAAATAATTTAAAGCAACTTAATTATAATCTTATTCATTACATAGTCCAGTAACATGCTTTTTCATTTACACTATGTATGCTCTTAGATTAATTTATGTATGGGCACTTACATCATGTTATACACCTAAGCTGACATGTGCATTTTACATCTCACCGAGAGGGTGGAAAAGTCCCAAACTGTACAAAAAAAATATAGGCATACAGTCACTGGTAAACAGTACTGTATATAGATTCAACTATAGATATCAGTTATTGTATTGTGAGGACACCATGTGAGGATGAGGTGTGAATACTGGCTAGGTGCATGTTTTATATTTTTCTAATGTTTACCTGATTAATAAACTAGAGATGTTGTTACCAGGTGTGTTTTATAGACCCATGTGACGGACAAAGTTGTGATTGTACAAATAGCAATATAATTTATATAAATGTTAGTAAGATACATTAAACCTCCATGTGCTGCTTGATGATTACCACCCCCCCCCCCTCCTACCCTCCCTTCCCTTCTTCAACCATGTGTTTAACAGCTCGAAGCCTGTGGTTCTTAGAGGCCCATTCAAACCTACCAGGTCTGTACCTATAGTGCTCAGAGTGGATTCTGAACCTCCCAAATCAGTGCCTGTGGCTTTCGGA
This sequence comes from Homarus gammarus, assembly GCA_958450375.1. Classification (NCBI taxonomy): domain Eukaryota; kingdom Metazoa; phylum Arthropoda; class Malacostraca; order Decapoda; family Nephropidae; genus Homarus; species Homarus gammarus. The sequence continues at coordinate 1,612,246 of CAUDMG010000359.1, forward strand.
GGCGATATTGAACATCAGAGGTCCCTGCCTCTGGTGTTCAGTGGCTCTCCAAAATCTCACAAGTTCACGCCTGTGGTATTTGGAGGCTCTCGGAAACCCCATATGTCTGTGTAGTGCTTGGAGGCCTTCAATATTTTAAAGGTATTCTGAGACCCTCCAGAACTTCATAGGTCTGTCTGTCTACCTGTGGCAGTCTGAGGTCCTCAAAAACCTCACAGGTCAGCGCTTGTACTCGGAGGCCCTTGAAAACCTCACATCTGTAACTGTGCAGGAGCGGATCCAGGGAGGGGTTTCCTGGGGGACTGGACCCCACTTTTCATCAGAAAATTTCAATACTTTTTCTTTAAGGCAGTATTGTACTCAGATGTTTTTGTATCGTAAAAAGTAATTACTATTGACCTCAGATTATCTCCTAATACCAAATGCACATGGCCTCAAAATTAACTAAAAATGCCCATGACATTGATCAGCTGGGATGGGCTCACTGTGCTCCCCATGTTTCCCCACCCACTTCTTGGAGCCCCCTTTTTGATATTCCTGCTGTGATGCTTGAAGGCTCTCCAAAATCTTACAGGGTTGCACCTCTTACACCTAGAGGCCCTCCCAAGCATCACAGGTAAAAAAAGTACGAGTAAAAGGCCAACTCATAACTTGATACAGTATATATATTTTTCTTTATTTCTATATTTCACTAGAATAATTTGGAATTATTTAATAATTACAATACTTATCGGGAATTGCTCGAGAGTGTTCAAAACAAATTTAAACACTCGCCATTTGCTAAAAAGACTGATTATATCATCAAAATTATCGTTGTTTTCATCATGTTGCTCATATGAAGTTGGACTGTTGATTTCATCAAGTTGCAGATGTTGCATACATGTTCTCATTGTTGGTCATGAAAAAGGAAATCAGGCAGTAATTTCATCAGTGTATGAAAAAAAGATTATGTCAATGGCCTTTTAGAAAGAGCCGCTAAATTGCTAAGGCTATGATAATTTCCGTGATTACTAATAATCATGTCAAGATTATTATTTTATGATTATGGCAACATAATCCTGAGTGTGTAGGCTTATATTTGTTACAAAAATTATTGCACCATTACATTTAGTTCAAAAGATAGAGTGACTTCCATTTTCCAAAACTTGACTACTGTTTTCTGCAACTTTTCTTTTTTGGCGCCTACGATGTTATGGTCCACACATACTCATATGTAATATGCAAAGAACAGTTAAAATATGGGATATGGAAATGTGTAATTTAATATGTATAAAGAGCAATAAAGTTCTGCGAAACATTAAGACCTTGTACGGGTTGCAAGTTGATACTCTACCTGTATCTGTAAACTATGTTTAAAAATTTAAACCATGAGTAGGCATTTTGTTCAGTGGAAGTAACAAGACACTCTAAATTGGTGGATTAATTTTAAAGAGGCCTAAAAGTACTCCCATATGAAATATTTTGACCAAAAACCCCTTTCTTACAGTATTTTAATTTTATCCCACTATGAAGATTGAGTAGAAAAAAAATAATAATTATTGTGTGAAAATTTCATCACAATATGTTTATTAGTTAACTTCGATTTATGGTGGTGAAAACTTCATGGTGACCCCAAGGAAGTGCATCTGGTGAAAGTGTGTGGGGAACAGCTGGTGATGCAGCCAGTGACAGTTTTGCAGCAGACCGTCCCAGAGCACCACACTCGCTTACACTCTTTTTGTTCAGCATACCTGCTATAAAACCAGCAGCCAAACTGAAAAAAAAAATCCTAAATAAATAAAGTAATTTGTGACTTACTTCTGAAACCAAATTATGTACCTATCTACTGTATATATATTTTTTTAAATATATGCTGTAATAAAATCAGAAGCTACTGTACTTACATTGATATGTTAAAATTAGAAGGCACTGATATAATTGTGTTCTTATCTGCCTTAGAAATAGGTTTGTCCTGGTGCTCATCAATTTGTAAAATTTTCTTTGAATTTTCCGCAAAAAGAGAAGACTAATAATTAATATTAATAATAGAACTAATAAATGGGGAAGGACAGGGAGAAGAAGGCCAGACGGAGCTTTTCAATATCATATTACTGATGCTGGCCATTTCAGAAAAATAAATAAAACTTACCAGTCCCCAGCCCCAGACACTGATATTATTTTGGGATTTTGTGGTCCAGGAAAATGCAGACCGACAACTTCATCATGTGTAACTGTTATTGGGCATATATCCCTCACAGGCAATAAAGGATCATCCATAGTATTAGGAGATGCACGGCGCAAAATCTGCAAATAAAAAAAAACTTTTAATTTTTGGTTATCATCCTTCACATCTTGCACAGGGTAATACACAATAAAAATAAAAATGTCTTGGGAAAAATTAGTACAATACTAATGCTGGAGATACAGTACTTTATTACAATTATAATACGTATGCTGTAAACCTTTACTGGTATACAGTATTAAAAAGCTGCATTCTTAGTACATAACTATATCTCTTGCTCATTTTGGATTAAAAAAGTCAAGTGAGGATGCATGTTATCTTCAGCATTATATATGTTCTGAATTTTGAATATGCAAAGTTGTAAATAGTAATGAAAAAATAAAATTTGAATGGCAAATTACACTATAGTAATATGAAATGTTTGGTATGCAAATAATACCTGTTACTCTTTTTATTGTATATACACTTGTTTTATTCTCTTCACCTGGAGAGGAATTAGAGAAAACGGTAAACAAATTAGTGGAAAATGGCAAAGAATAATGATGCAAAAGTAAAAGTAAGGATTGTTTGTAATTAAAAATAAATCCTATTACAGTATAACACTTAAGGAAGACAACAGGAAAATTAATCAGGTGGAAAATTAGAAGTTCTTCAAATTCTGATGGTATATTTGAGAGAGAACTCTGAATCACGTACAGTCACAATCCCCCTGGCTGAAAGGATGTTGAAGTCAAGGTTTAAGAAAGGCTAGGGGAGTGGACATACGCGAATAATCGAAGTTCGCGAATTAAAAATCCGAGAATTGTAAGGGCTTGTATTAATGATACCGGGATATATTTATTATATATGAATGGTAACTGTAGGCTGTATTATTGTTATTACAGTACTATTAAAAGAATCAAACTGTGAAAAAGAGCCAACAATAAACTCTACTACCATCTTTGTTTACATCCTCTAAGGCCTAAGCCAATCAGCAATTGTCTCTAAATTCGTTTTGTTTGTTGAAGCAGTCTAGGGTCTGACTTCGTGGGGGTTTTTTTCGTTACTTCCAACTTAGTGTTATTCAATCATGCCTAAACACTCCAGTGTTCCTCTTGTGCTGGGCAGCATGATGTGATGTGAAAAGGTGTGATAAGGCATATTAAGAGTGATAATGGACCAGCAAAGATTGGTAGAGACTTGAACTTGCCACCCTAAACCGTCTCTACCATCTTCAATACAAGTAAAGAACAGTCTCAATTTATGCTTTACATTGTTTATTTAAGGCTTATTATGCTTGCTTTACATGTCTGCTTTATATTTTGCTTGACGCTGTGCAGTAGAGATATACAGTATATCAAGGGTACGTGGGAGTTTTTGTAGGGTGGACAGTCCCTAACCCCCTGAATTTGTTATGTTCTTAAGGGATTAATTGCTTCGATAGCCATTGATTCACTATCCGACTTTTCCCGGTCCCTATATACGTCTGTTATCGAGGCACACCTGAATACAGCAGCACCTGCATATAGCGACAGCAGTAGTAGTATACAGCAGCAACAACAGTATACCACAACATATAAATGCAAGAGCAGCATACTCCAAGAGAAGTAGATGCCTACAGAAACAGTATCATACAGTAGTAGCACTATCATACAGCAGCAGCACACACCAAAATAAATTATTGGGTCTTATAAGAAGGTCGTTCAGATATCTAGACGGTCCGTCCCTCGTAACGATCTTCAGGAGTGAAATGCTTCCCCATCTGGAGTACTGTCACCCCATCTGGTCCCCGATATATGCTAGGGACTGTCAGTTGGCTGAAAATGTTCAAAGGAGGACCACCAGACTGGTGCCTGCACTTCGGCACCTCAGCTACCCTGAGAGATTGGAGCGCCTGAACTTGCCTAGCTTATACTACAGACGGGCAAGGGGGGACCTAGTTGAGGTGTATAAGCATCTCAGGGGGCACTACTCAGTTGAGTGTCCTTACTTGGAGCTGGCGGACGCTCGCCCCACAAGGGGTCACAGCTCAAGATTGAAGAAGCCACAAGTCCAGAAAACCGTGAGGGCAAACTTTTTCGGAGTGAGGATTGTAAACTCTTGGAACAATCTACCAGAGAGTGTTGTGACGGCACCGAGTGTGAGCTCTTTCAAGACAAGACTTGACCAACACTGGAGCGGGTTCAGGTACATTCAGGAGCCGGTGCATGCCCAGTATTTCCCAACAGTGCGTGACAGAGACGTGACCGATCGCCCGGGCGGCTAGCGAGCCGATCTTTTGGTGAAGAAGATAAAAGGAAAAAAAGTAGCATACAGGAGCAGCAACAGCATACAGAAGCTGCAGCAGAATACAGATGCAGCACTAGCAGCATGTAGCAGTATCAGGAGCATCCAACCCAGCAGTAGTAGTAGTGTTATCATTATTAGTATTAGTGCAGTACAGTATGTGCTATTGTGCTTGGCCACCAGGCTGGGGGAGAAGCTGCCATTTATGCCACGAGAAAGATATTTGAGCAGAATTACTGTGAAAGTTATACTTCTCCAATGCTTCCAACAAAATCAACTGCACAATATTAAGATCAAGTGTCTAAGCTTTGCAAAATATGCTGCAAATACTTACAGGAACCCGACAGACCTCTACACTGTATAATGAGCTGCAAGGCCCTACGAAGAGATACCATCATACAGTCAACTGAGGGAATGACACGGGGATACCCAGTCACCATGGTCATGTTTGCTACAACATACAATAAATTATGAAACAGCCATAGTCCAGAAATAGGGTACCGGCTACTACCCAAATGACAGTAACTCCTTCCTCATTGTAAAGCCAGAATACTACGACCAGGCTATAGTGATCTTCAACAGAAGTGAAGTCAAAATAAGAGAAAAACATAAGACATCAAGGTGCGGTAATCAGAATGAATGATTTCAAGGCTTAACAAGAAAAGTAAACAAGTGGGTGAAGGAATCAAAGCTCTGCTAGAAAATTGCTAAAACTGAGCCGCATGCGGCATGTCCAGCATTAACGAGAGTCGAACATCCCTGGAACTACCTGAAGTGCACGGTCTCTGAAATTGGACCTCTTTTCTGTCCTCTTGTATGACAAATTTCAATTAAAAATTTGCTTTGTGACATTAAATTAAAACTAACTTAATAATACCAAAAGTATTTATTTTATTAGACTGTCATAGTCATTGTAATTACTTTAATCAAATTTCACAACAATTACGATAATTTATAGATATTACAAAATATTTCAAATTTTATTTATATATAGGCTACTGTATACTGTACTGGTTATCATTAAAAAAACGAACACAAACTGGCAGTACACGGTAACTGGGGAACTCTCAAAAAGATGCACAGATTCTAGGAACATCAGACTATTTTTCAGGAACAGAACTTTATACTGGGCAAGAAGAACACCACAGCAGAACACACCTTATATAGCACTTGGACTGCATGAAAACAGATAAAGGAAAAAGTGGTGTAGCTATTGATGAAAAGTCACCCTGTACCAGGAGGGAAAAGGCTTACAAATAGGGAAAAACAATATCAAAGTACTACACATAAATTACAAACCATGAATCCATAGGGTCCAAGAGTAACCATGAGGGCATGCATGGTGTGAAGGAGTGGAGAGGCAGTAGTGAGAACTTGCTGAAGCATTTGGGGGAGATCCTCATACTTTCCAGGTATTGTTGGCACTTCTGAGAAATGGACACTTTACAGTACTTTTCTTTTAAGTAACAATATATATATATATACATCCTGCAGGTTACGGACCCCCAGTTAGCCGAGTATGTTGATCTGACCAAAATAAAGGTCAGGAAAAAATCAATGTACAGTAATTTAGGTCATAGAATTATCCCATTATTTCACTCCTTACAGTCTACAACATTCTGCCCCATCTCTTCTATTTATCCCTTTCCAACATCGATTAACAATTACCCTTCATTTTATTGTTTTTAATATACATGTTTCACTACTTTTTCCATTCGAGCAGGCTTTTTCTTGCTAAGTAATATAAATGTCAACCAACATACTCTCATTTGATGTTATTCAGTTATTGATATAATGGGCCAATGGGCTGACTATACATCCTCTATTGAGTCCTAGAAGAGGGTGTGAAGGTTGTATTGTAACAAAATGTAAGAGGCTGCACCTGGGACGTACCAACGGTAAGGAGGCGTATCATGTCCTAAGGGGACGAAGAAACTGCACTAATTGAGACAATGTGAAAAGGGCCTAGGTGTGTATGTTGATAATGAGCTGAAGTTCTCAGGCCATTGTGAGATGAAGGTGAATCAGGCAACTAAATTATTAGGTCATATAAGAAGGTCGTTTAGATATCTAGACAGTCAGTCCCTCTTAATGATCTTCAAGTGTGAGGTGCTTTCCCGCCTGGAGTACTGTCATCCGACTGGTCCCAAAGATATGCTCGGGACTGGCAGTTAATTGAAAATGTCCAAAGGAGGGCCACCAGACTGATGCCTGCACTTTGGCGCCTCAGCTATCCGGAGAGATTAGAGCGCCTGCAACTGCCTAGCTTATACTACAAACGGGCAAGGGGAAACCTAATTGAGGTGTATAAACATCTCAAAGGGCACTACTCAGTCGAGTGTCCTTTTTCCTAAAAGGTTCGCCTTCACAGTTTTCTGGACTTGCGGCTTCTTCAACCTTGAGCTGTGACTCCTTGTGGGGCGGGCATCCGCCAGCTACAGGTATGGACATTCAATTAGGTTTCCCCTTGCAAATCTGTAGTATAAGCTAGGCAGTTGCAGGCGCTCTAATCTCTCTGGAAAGCTGAGGCGCCAAAGTGCAGGCATCAGTCTGGTGGCCCTCCTTTGGACATTTTTAATTAACTGATAATGGGAACAAACTTACCTTACACATTCCATGGAATGTAAATATTAACACCCACTTACTTTATAATTCTACAAGAAATATGAAGTTGCTCTTCTCAATTAAACTTATGTTTACCAAGTCCAAGGTGAGAACACAAAGCACCAAGTTCGTTCATGTTAGGTGAGGTGAATGTAACGTTGTCTCCTCGCCCACCCAACCACGGCTTCGTCACCTTCTGGATATCTGTTGGCTCGTACCATACTGTAAAACAATAAAAAAGTATTAGGGTACAATTTCCTACTGACTTAAGCCAAGTAAGACACTGGTTAGTATGCCTTGTACATCATACTGTGCTCTTGGATTTTTACCACCATTGAATCATGTGTGTTGAGGAAATATTCTAAGGTAGTAAGTAGTCTCCTTCAAGATTCTTCGAACACGGCTGGAGACAGCTGGCAACTCAAGGCCGTTTGTTTACTATAGTATGTAGTAAAAATTATGAATTAATGGTTACTTAGTTCCCCGTTGCTTAATTATTGGTTGGGCTTTTGCATTCATTCATAATTTTACCTGTGTACTACTGTATAGTAAACAAACGGCCTTGAGTTGCCAGCTGTCTCTACACATTATGATCATACAGAAGTATTATTACAGTGAATGTTCAAAATTCCTTTCATCTTTCTCAGTTGTCCCCCAAAAATGTATTATTGATTTACGTTGGAATAAAATATCAGTGAAACGACTACTACCCCATACAAATACACAAGGTAAAAAGACGAGGTCGTACTCTACCGCAATTCAAATTAATTTCACCACTGATTGGTTGAGAATTACTAATTTTCTTGTGAAAATTAGTATTAGTAGTCTTAAATATATCTGTCGACTTCGCTCCCCCAAAATTAATATGTAAATTACAGTTGCTGTGGCTTCCTTATGATGAAGATTTGATTACTTAAGAAATCCTTGCCTAAAATTCTCGTGATACAATTTTATTCAATAGACCGATTTACAGTACACGCCAATTTAAAAGTAAACATCATTTCTGTAAAACTAACTTGGCCCCTCCTTTGAAATAGTCTACCTGTAAATTTGGCAAGTAAATTTGGCAACGTCGCCTAATTAACCCGAGGTACTGGTTATATTGGATTAAAGTTATTTATGCTACATTATTTTTTTTAATAACAGGTACCATATAAATCGTTACATTTGAATACTTAACGTAAATATCAACACCCATTCCTAGTAATACGCTGCAGCTTATATAGTGATTAAGAGGAAAACTAGACGGGATAATAGCGAGTGGTGGCAACTACACAGGGTGCTGTGAAACTTACCACAACACAGTAAACTGTCGTCGTGTTGTGGGGAGTGAGGATTGTTGGGCTGCTTGAAAAACACTGACCAAAATGAGTTCCTACGAGACTTTCGAGCCAACGACTTACCCATGGGGACCCTCCGTCTTCTTGTTATCATTTATTTCCATCATAATATCTTTCTGTTCGCCTTACTGGCTGGCGAATGACGGCGAGATGGAGGAAGGTCATTTCCTCAACACTGGTAAGTTACTGTCCCTTCTTTACCCTTTGTCATTGTCTCGTAAGTCATCTCAGTATACTTACAATAGGAATATACCAGGTTGCTTTATTAATAATTCACAAAATGCAGGTGATGATACACATGTTCACCTGGAGACTAGGAAACAACAAGTGCAATGAAGACCTATTCCTGAATCCCTCCTGGAAAATTCAGTTAGGATTGCAATTTATTTTTAAAGGTAATCTTCATTTGGAATCAATATAACATTAAATTTCGTTAAGAAATATTTGATAACCTATTAGTATACGGTACTGTAAAAGAGTGGAACCGAATGTATTGGCAGAAAAAACTTTTAGCTAGGATTACTGCACAGTATGTACTGTACTGTATATGCATCAATTCAATTTTCAGTTTCAATTGTTTATTCCTTGATAGAGGAAGCGGGATCCTAGTGCTGTCACTAGGTACCCCTGTACAATGACACCAGAAGCATCTGGCAAGTGTGACAAGTATATACAGTATAAATATTATAAAGGGGCTTACTAAAGCCTAAGGAAGGAAGAATAACCGTAGCCGGTTATAACTGCATTACTTAGATCTTCTAATCCCCGAGACATTCTTCATTCTTCCTGTGGCATTTTCATAATGTACAGTACAGGTTAACTGTTAATAATAAAAATCACAAATTACACACACACACACACACACACATATACTGCACCTCAACCTTTGTTTTACAGTGTCAATAGACAAGATTCAAAGATAACACGTAAAAATAGAAAGAAATGTTAAATCCCTGACACTTCATGTTGAGTATAAACAAATTATACCATGTGTGACATGTGCTACCAGCCAACATAAATTTTCTGCATTAAGGCCAAAACTTACATGCCAAGATAGCTCTTTATTAAATGCGGATTCAAAAGTCATCTCGTGGTTATGCACTGTTTATAATGGAGCAGATTCAACTATGTATGCTTGCCAACTCCCGGGATTTTCTAACGATCTCAGCAAAGTTAATTATCCTGGATTGTTGGCAGCATGGCCTTTAATAACCTCCAAATGATAATTTTAGGTTACATGACAAAGAGTTAAGTATACAGATCATTAAAAAGAAAACAGCCTATTTATTAATACAGATCTGAATTTGGCATAATCAATGATTTTTTTGGTTTAGCAATGCTTAACGTCCGTAAATGTTGGCTCTTTAAGGCCGATATATGGGAGTACATTAAACTCAAAATACAGTACAGGGTGTCCATAAATGATTACCCTGATTAAAGCATGAGGGCATACTGTTTTTAGGGTAATCATTTATGGACCAAAATCCGTTGTGGTTGTTTTCAAAATAACTAGAAAGCGAAATTTTGCGTTTGGATTTTACCCTAACCTATAGTAAAATCTTGCTTCTGGTTATTTTGAAAAAACCACAACTCGTTGTGGGAGCTTTTCGTTTTCTGAGCCCAATATATGCATATATATATATATATATATATATATATATATATATATATATATATATATAATATATATATATATATATATATATATATATATATATTTTATGAAAATCCACAATGAAAACGTGGATAAGATAAATCTTGATAAAATCCCGTGTGATTTTATCAAGATATATATATATATATATATATATATATATATATAGATATAGATATATATATATATATATATATATATATATAGATATATATATATATATAGATATATAGATATATATATATATATAGATATATATATATATATAGATATATATATATATATAGATATATATATATATATATATATATATATATAGATATATATATATATATATATATATATATATATATATATATATATATAACATAATGAAGAAATAAGTTTGTAAAATGTACTTTAATAAGCAGATTGTAACACTCACCTACCTACTGTATGGGGGGTGGGGGAGTTTCAACCGATATGTGTGATTTTGTGACACTTCCATGTTGATGTTAATAATGTATTAATGCATTTCAACAACGAAGGTCACTAAGCGTGTATAGCAGATTAGTTATTACACTAGTCACCAACAATTAAGAACTATGAAAGCTGTACTACAGTATACCTCTCGTGCAAACACCTTAATTGCATTTCCACCACGCCGGAAGGTGGTGGAATTTTACTTGCCATGTGGACGTGAATATACAGTATAGGAGAAGGTAAGAATACATTTGAAAAACAAAAGTGAGGTAGGATGAGTAGATGGAGTAATAAGATGTTATAGGATAATGTTAAAGGCGAACGCGGTAGCGATCACCGACACAGGGTAAAATGACACTGCTGTGCTCGAGCAGTCAGGACACGCCCAGAACCGTAAAAATAGGCCTTGATCCCCACACCTTCACATCAGCACTTCACTTTGCAAAACATTTTGGACATACAAAAGTAACGGAAGTTTCATTATTCACCAACAGGCTACCGAGTACCATACCTCTGACCCTAAAGAAAATGTATACTTTTATTTCACAGGAAGCTATATTCAAGCACTGAATAACCTACGTGTACGATGCCAACCCACCGATAGGCGTATGTATAAGATCATTAACTCTGTGCTCGTCTCACTTTCCCTCCCGCAGGACTGTGGGAGGTATGCTTCACGCAGTACCATGACTACACCTACCGCTACGACAGGACCTACGATGGTTGCTACTGGACTCTCGACGAGGAGATGCATGTCATCGCGGACCAGGTTAGACGGCGTAAGTAACTACAGGTATCTTATAATTATCATTTCTGGGTGAGCACTACCTCTCGGAGGCACAGGTTGGACTCTGAAATATGCAGTTCTTTCCGCTGCACAATTTATGTTCACTTGATTCCATGTACACTTATGCTCCGTGATTAATATTATGGCGATAGTAAAATTCATCCTACCTTCGTATTGTATGTTAAAGCCAACTTGAGGTTAGTTGAAGTATATTTAATTCTGAATACGCCAGAAAAACCTAAGTGTGTGTGTGTGTATATATATATATATATATATATATATATGTATATATATATATATATATATATATATAGAGTTAGTTAATGAATATGATGTGTTTCTTTGTGTATGAACCTCTGTCCTGCGTGGCAGTGAGAAGTGACACCACCCTCAGTGTCAAGACCTGACTGAATTACTCAGAATAGGCAAACTGTACTCCAAGCTTTGTCAATAAATTTGTTAAACTAAACTAAACTAAATATTCAAATTATCTTAATCTCATTATTGAATTTTTTATTTTTTTTTGCACATGTAAATTTGTCCAAGGTGCACTAAATTTTGTTGGTCTACATCAATTTATTTCGAGTTTTCTTACGCCAATCTCATTTCAGATTTGGTAAGATTTGCTCAACAATACTAGTTTTTTCTAATCATTCGCTAAGAGCCATTCTCACTTCATATGCGAGAAATCCTAACCCCAGGGAGCTTGGCGATATACATAGTATACAAGGTAGCGCCTCCCCTGTACCTCTGTGACAATGGTGTATTGAATGGCTGGCCGGAAGCAGTCGCTGCCTCCTCCCATGTATGCAGGTCAAATTATTTTCCTTTCCCTCTCCAGGTCACTTGTTCCTCAGCCCACCATTCTCTCCTCCTCTCAGCAGACGAAAGGTGACCTTATGTTGTTTTATAAGGTCAATAAATGTGCGCGGTACCCTTGTGGTCCCCCATCATCACTCATAATACACACACCAGAGGGTTAGTTAAACAATCTATTGATAAGGTTGCAAGAACAAAGTATCTTGTGGGTGGATGTTTGGACGCGAACTAGCAAACGTAAATCGTCGACGAAATATTTTGGCACTTTTTCAAAATACCTTCATTGCCATATTTCCCTCGATTTGGACCAATTTTAATTTTTCTTCCCTCTCTAAGGGCAAATTTCCCCTAAAAGGGGAAAATTTTCCTGTACGACTACTGCTCGTGATTGTATATTGTATGTTCGCATCCATGTATCATGTACACAGAAACTTAACTCTATGCATTTATTATTTGGTGACCTCGACTTGTGTTATTGTGGTGGTGTTTATCCAACCTATATCATCTTATCACGTGTCTGTAAACTTGTGCTATATGTGCCATACGCATTCAGGTAATCTTTTCTCTCTGTGCTTTATGTGCCATACGCGGTCATGTATGTTTTCCCCCTCTTATATGTGTGTTGGTGTTATCCACTGGTGAGTGTGTAAAATCAATCTTTCCTGCAATGTTAAAGGATCACATTGTATTTAAATCTTAAAAAGGTCCTAAGACTGTAAACGAGATAAGAAAACAGCAAGACATTACAGGAAGCAGGGTAGGATCATTGTGGTGGGTCCCGACGAGTCCTCGGTGAGTCACACGACTCGCACAGTCGCACCTCCCTTATTATGGCGGGCCACCCGGCCACGGAGGAGACGCGTTTAAATCCTCCCGCCTTGCTCAGCCAACACCCAGTTTCCTGCCGCGCTGTTGCCACGACGAGTTTCTAATATTTTGTGTATCGATTTATAAAAATCAATTATTTACGTAGTATATTGTAAAGATAATTTAATTAAAAGATATATGGGTAAATTAAATTGGAATGCACAATGCTAGGACAACAGAAACGAACTTTGGGAGGTTCGGAATTTGAAAATGAGAAGTGTTTTGAATTTGTACGCATACATCTTTTGTTTCAAAATTAGGGACACTTCTACTAGAAAGATGAGCATGAATAAAAGATGTGTTATAAAAATATGTACCGAATCGTAAAATAAATTGTACTGTACCCTTGGTACGGCTTCCAACCTTCGACAGGTGTGTGGAGTTTACTTGAGCCCCGAGAGAGGCTAGACACGTACGCGACAACGAACCTTCTCAAACAAAACATTGGGGTGGACTGTTCTGAAGAGTTATCTGTTTTAAGACACTTTCGCTGCTCTTGTGAAAGTGATTGATGCGTGTCTGAATGCATGAAATATTTGAAAATGCTCCTGGTACATGTTTAGTCAGTAAAATTTTGGGAATGAGCAGAAAAAGCACTAGAAGTCGGTAGGGTGTGGTAATGGTTCCTGGCGTGTGCTTTAGTGCAGCAAGACAGGAAGTGTGACACCCAACAGCACGAGATTTCACGCCAACCCAAGCAGACTGTGCTGTGAAAACATTACCTACACTGTGCACCACTGATATTCGTTGAATATCACAACACCAAAGTGATACTGTAAGTTTCTCCCCGTGACAACATCGAAAACCAGTTGAAACAACCAATCCGTTAATATAACAACAAATTGAAGAAAAAAAAAAAGTCTTGCCAGAAAAATCTAATCGAAGCATCTTGGACAATAGCACTGGTGTCGTATGTGGCCCAAATAATTGTTACCACGAGAAACTAAAAACTGTTGTGGGCTGGTGAGTGAGGAGGTGGGTTCAAGGGTGGTGGTGTGACAGTATCGCTTAGGGCTGTGACAGGATGGTTGTGCCCCCAAGAGAGAGGCGCACCACAGCTGGTTGGTGGGCTATCGGCTTCAATGTCCTGGCTTTTGTGTTTATAGCCATTGCCATGTTCACCACTTATTGGCTGCAAGCGGAAAACAAGGCATATGGCACCGACATGGACAGAATAGGCTTGTGGACGCAGTGCTTCCGTAGTTTTACTGTGGATAAGGACGTGTATCGAGAGAGGTTCTTCGTTGGGTGCCGCTGGCTCTTCGACCCCTTCACTACAGGCTATGAAGACGTGCGGGAGATGCTACAGACGCGTAAGTTGCCACCTAGATCAAGCAAGTGTGGGATGAGGCGAGGTTGGTTCATAACTTTTTGTCTTGATATTCACAAATGCCTGGAAACTTGAATGTGTATTAACACAAGAGAAACCACAGTGGTGGCTGTACCCTAAATCTTGAGAACATCCCTTACACCTTATGGCAGGAGATAGTAGGCAGCTATCAAACAGGGATATAGAACACAAGAACAAGAATGAAGGAAACTGCAGCGGTCCTTTTGGCCCATACTGGGCAGTCCCATTTACACCCAACCCCTATTGCTCATATATCCATCCAACCTATGTTTGAAGCTATCCAGTGTATTCGAGTTAATGATGATATTTGGTAACCTGTTCCACTCGTCCACTACTCTATTTCCAAACCAATGTTTTACCTATTTCGCACCCAAATCTGAATTTGTTTAATTTAAAACCATTGTTACGAGTTCGCTCCTGGTTGGATAGTTTGAATACCTTTGTAATGTCCCCTTTGTTCAGCCTCAACTTCCATTTATACACCTCTTATCATATCACCCTTCACTCTACGTCTCTTGAGGAAGTGCAAATTACGATGCTTTAACCTGTCTCTGTACTGTACTCAAGGTTCCTAATGCCCGGGATTAGTTTTGTCATTCTCCTCTGAATTCCTTCCAAGGATTCTATATTCATTCTGTAATACGGTGAATAGAATTGAACTGCATAATCCAAGTGAGGTCTCACAAGCGCAAGATATCATTTTAGGATGACCTCACTACTCTTGTAACTAACACTCCTTTGTTTGAACCCAAGTACTTTATTAGCCTAGCTTCAAGCAAATACACATTCTTTACTTGGCATAAGATTCCTACTTATCATTACTCCTAAATCTTTCTCGCAGTCGGATTTCTCAAGAACATCGTGTTCATCTGGTTTATATCTCCTATACCAAGTACTTTACATTTGTCCACATTGAATTTCATCTGCCATTTTTCAGTCCATTCGAAAAATTTGTTTAGATCTTCCTGTAGTTTGCAGAGTCCTTGTCAGATTAAATCACACGCCCTATTTTAGTGTCATCAGCATATTTACTTATGTTGCTGTCTACGCCTATATCTTATGTCGTTTATGTACTGTATATAATAAATAATAATGGCCCAAGTACTGAGCCATGGGGAACTTGTGACGTTGCTCCAATCGGATTTAGTGCCGTTAATGCTCACTCGCTGTTTCCTGTCCAGTAACCACGCTCTAATCCATTTTAGAATATCTCCTTTAATGCCATGAGCCTCCACTTTTCTTATTAGTCTTTCGTGGGGGTCTCTGTTGAAGGCTTTGCTAAAGTCGAGATATACCACATCATAATTGTGCCCCTCATCCACTGATTCGAAAACAGATGAAAAGAATGTTAGGAGATTAGTTAGACATGAATGCCTACTTGTGAAGCCATGTTGGGAATCATTGATCAACTTGTGCTTCTCCAGGTGATTTTGAATATAGTTTGAAATGATTGCTTCCATTAATTTGCCTACAATTGATGTTAAACTGATTGGATGGTAATTAGAGGATAGTGATCTATCTCCCTTCTTGAAAGTTGATATTACATTCGCTATCCTCCAGGATTCTGGTACTACACCCGTTTTTAAGGACATGTGAAACAACTTTGCTTAGGGCATACTCAGCTCTTCCTTACATTCCTTTAATACTCTGGCAAATATCTCATCGGGACCTGGTGACTTACTAACATCATTACTAGACACTACTATCTCGCTTAATCTATTTTCTTCACTATCTCTGTATATAGTCGGTGACTGGGTATCATGTTTAAATTTTCGGTGGTGAAAACTGTTGAAAAATACCTCTTCTGATTACAGCTCCTCCCCGACTTAAAATGGGGTTAGGGGTCCAAATCCTGGTCGTAAGTTGGAAAATGATTAAGTAATACATAGAAAATCTAAAATGGGTGTCTTTTTCTTCTCAGCACCACAAAACTCTCACATTTAAGCTTGCCAGCCATTTTAAAGTGAATTACAAACAGCAATTTTGTCAGTACACAGCGCAATCATTGACGTTGGGACTCGAAAATACGTAATTTGACAAAATTTTGGTACGACTGAGGCGGTCGCATGTCCGGGTGGTCCTAAGTAGAGTAGGTCGCAAGTCGGGGATGAGTTGTATTGCTCATTTCTCCGTCGTTATCAGTTAGCTCGCCGGTATTGGTCCAATCTTGTGTCGTGTTTTAGTTTGATACATTTGAAAGCATCACCTGGGGTTTATATGTCTCTCCCTTGCTACCTTCAATTCATTATTCCTCTTTGCTTTTATCTCTGTCTTAACCCTACTGGCCAATACCTTATAATAATCTCGGAGGTAAACTTTATGGTTTATTCTCCAACCTATAGCCTTCCTTTGGCCAATAATATTCTTTAAATAATTATTTATCCACTTGGAGTCATTGTTATTTGATCCGGGTTTTCTGTATGGTATGTTCAGCCTTTGTGCATTAAGTAACTCATTATTTAAATTGTTGTGGAACTCATCAACCTCAGATCTTTTGATCAGGTCATCCTCAACCGTCATATTTTGTGAGGGTGGTTGTCAGGTCTCCAGGTAAAGTGAGGTCGCTTTCTGTGGGTACATTGTTGTGGAATAGCAACTCAGATCTCGTGATCAGGTTATCCTCAACTACCATATTTTGTGAGAGTGTTGTTGTCAGGTCTCCAGGTAAAGTGATCTTAATTGTGAACCTAATATGAAAGAAAAAAGATCACCTCTTCTGCACATGTACATTAATATATTAATAAGATAGAATGAAAAGATAATTACTGATAAATCACCCCCCCCCCCCCCCTACAATTTATGCTGCTTTTTATCATTGTACCTTTATCATTCATGCAAAAAATGTGTAAACTTTTACTTTTTCGTCCGAGTTCGTTAACCTAAGTGGTACAAATTGGTTATCCGAGTTGGTATTTCATGGGCCGAACTGGGCTGCAACCCTCTAAGAGACAATCTTCATCCTCCACAAGCACAGATAAATTGTGACACGATACGTAACACAACGCGATAAGGACACCATTGAGAAACAATATGGCTTCTCCCCAGGTCCTCCTCCTTGAGCTAGCTCGAAAGCTTTAGGAAATTAATCAAAACCCATGATAGGTTTAAGAACCTATTGCACAGGTCATAGATACACGACTGTGAATAGTGAAGGCTATTAAAAAGGGGCTTTCAAGCCTATAATGAAGGTCATAAAAGCCACAATATAAGGCTCCATCGTTTATTAAAAATTAAAGCAATCAAAGAACAACACCAAGTATGCACTGACAAACAAGAATTTTTGGCAGAATATTTGTGGTAAAGAATAAATTTCTTCACATACAAAACACAGAGACTTGCTTTAAGTGTCATGCGAACAGTTTTTTGCCCTGTTTTTACTCAGCCATTTCCTTCATGCCCTACCCACTACAGGTGATTTATGATCGCTGGTCGAGAAAAAGAAAGTACCATATAATGAAAATAAAAAGCTGTATTGATTTTATTAGTAATATCCAAAGTATAACTGTGAAAAATCCACCTTTACCATTAAATCTTGTACACATTTACCTCCCCCCCCCCCCCAAAAAAAAAAACTCAGATGATAACAGTGATGTTTACATTCTTCTTGCAGCGTTCTTTGTGACAGTGCAAGTGTTCTTCACCTTCTGCTTCACCCTGTCGCTGATTGGAGCAGCACTTACAGGTATCCTGGTTCTCTGCCCTGGTGAGGACTTTGAGAGGTCTGTTCTCAAGATTGCCTACATTGATCTCTTCATCTCCTGTAAGTTGCTCCTCCATCCCAGTTTTATTCATGGTAGAAAAACTGGTGGTACAGTACTGACAACTAAATAATGATTTAACTTGTGTAATTTATTCAAGGGTGACCATCTGCTGTTTTGTATGAAATCTTAGGTATTGTATCATTTTAATCACTTGTACAGTATAATAAACTAAACTCTTTCAAGTACAACAGTATTTTACAACAAACTCAATTCGATGTACGTTATAAACTTAGTTAACATTAAACTTGGTAGTGCTAAAGTATTTAGGTGGTCTCAAGTTTATCATGTCTAACTACAGAACAGTACTATAGTGTACAATAGTTATAATCAATACTCTGTCTCCTGCTTCATGAGGGATGGATAGTATTGGAACTTGGGCGAATTGATTTTGTGAATGGGCTCGTGCTGAATAAATTAATGTTGTGAGTAATAGTGTTGAATAAATTAATGTGAGTAAGTGTGTTGACTAGATTAATAGTGTTGAGTAAATTATGTTGTGAGTAATAGTGTTGAGTAAATTAATGTGAGTAATAGTGTTGAGTAAATTAATGTGAGTAGTATTGATAAAAAAAATTCTGGTTGTTTTACTGTACAGTATGCGACATGTTGCAAGTGTTATTATACAGCTGTAGATACAGTATTGTCGTGAGCATTGTCTTGAGTTGTATTTTTCAAGTTCTGTGAATAATGTTCTATCTGTTGTGTGTGAGGAATGTTGTGCATGACTGTGTTGAAGAATGGGTGTGTAGTGTGTCAAGTAGATATTTGGAGTGTTGCGAGTGGTTGTCAGAGAGTGCTGTAAGGTGCGTTTTTGAGGTGGTGGCGAGTTGAAACTGCCATAAACGATGATGAGGTGAGATTCAATGTTTTTGTGTTAAAAATGTTGCAAGTGATGTGGGTAATCTAATGTTGAACAAGCTACTCTAAACATTTTTGTTGAACATACAGTATGTGGTGATATGTTGAAGGTATTTTACAGTGTGTGGGGTTACGTTGAAGGTATTGTATAGTATGTGGGGTTGAGTTGAAGGTATTGTGTAGTATATGTGTGGTGTTGAAAGTATTGTAAAGTAGCTATGTGGTATTGCATAGTATATATGTGGTGTTTTGTTGAAGGTGTTTATAGTACAGTGGTCCCTCGGTTAACGAACACAATTCGTTCCAGAGGGTCGTTTGTTAACTAAATCCATTGTTTCAATGGGATATTGGGTAATAGGTTCCAGCTCACCGAAAAGTACATACGGTACAAAGTAAAAAAAAAAAAAGTAGTAAAGTACACTTACTTTGAGGTGTGTATGTAGAAGGCTCCTGGTTGATGATGATGAAGGGAATTAGAAGTGGGGGTGGAGGAGAAGGGAGAAGAGAAGGAAGTGGGAATGGAGGAGAAATCACCTTCCAGGGGACACTTTGATGCCGTCATCTCACCAATAAAATTTTTAGTTTAGTAGGTGTAATTCAAGAGTATTTTATTTAAATCAACACTGCAATTTGCTATATATTATCAATATGTTAACTAAATTTCAGAAGACCAATAATTTAAATGAAAAATGCAAAAATATTCAAGACACCAACAAAATAGATGTTCACTTCACTGTCAACAGAGCCCAACTGATGCCTTGTGGCCGAGTCAAGCATCTGATGGGCGCACAAAAAATTAGTTCCCTGTACTGCATATATCATCAATATGTAATAAATGTTAAAATGACTTATAATTTTAATATAATAAATGCAAAGATATTAAAGAGCACAACTTTATTGATATTTTCTCACTGGAAACGAATGTAAACTTAGAACAGATTACTGAATTGGCAGACTAGCCCATCAACTGATGCTCACAACAAAATGTGATGTTCGTAAGGATTTTGTTAATCGAATTTTGTTCGTTAACCGAATTGAAGATTCTTATGGAAGGTAATTCGTTAACCGAGGGACCACTGTATGTGGTGGCGTGTTGAAGGTATTATACAGTAGCTGTGGCGACCTGTGATAAAATGGTCAGCATGTGAGCGGACCTGGGTTTGATCCCCGGGCAGGGTGAAACTTTTGGGCAAGTTTCTTTACCCCATATGCCTCTGTATACCCAGCAGTAATTGGGAACCTGGATGTAAATCGATTGCAGATCATGTTCCGGGGTAATGGCTAGCCAGGGCAGTTGGCGAGTTGTCTGGTCTTCTCGGACTATTCCTTGACACTGGGTCATGCAACTCATTAACTTAGGATGTGGTTTATGTGTTGGCGACAACTTCTACACCTTAAACAAATTCACGCCTAGGTGTTCCTTGGGCCGCTGGGCCAGCCATCCTCGTTACACAAGGGGCAACCATTATTTACAGTACGGTAGTTATGTGGAATTGTGTTGGAAGAAAGGTAAAGGTATTACATTTGTTGTACTGAAGTTGTTGCAAGTGGTGAAGATGTAAATATTGTATAGTGTTAAAAAAAAGGTACATATACAATACTAAGTGGTGTTGTGTTAAAAATTTATTTGTTTTCTTTTTAAGAAGTATTACGTGGTCTTGTGCCGGCAGGGGTGTTCGGGTTCCTGGCTGTCATAATCTTTGGAGTGATGGGTGACAACCGAGACTGGATGCCTCATTGGGACCACAACCACCTCTCTTGGTCCTTTGGTCTAGGTAAATATACTATCTCCCATAAAAATTCTGCCACTAATATTTACTGTACTGTACATAGGAAATTATGAATAATGCTACGATAAAATAAGGTTAGCTAATACTTTCCTGGTGATATCCTGTATCCCCCCCCCCTACAAATAATAATAATAACAATCAGATTACAGTATGGCTTATATATGGTATGTAACTTCACATGAATAAAATTTTTACTCGATTCTGTCAGTAAAACATATCTTTTTTGGACAGCTGTTGTAGGCGTGGTAGCAGAGTTCGTGGCAGCAGTACTGTTCTGGGTGGAGTACCGTATCCAAAAACGAAAAGAGTCTTACCGCCAAAGTCATGGAGTCTTTACTCTTGAGGGAACCAAAGCATAAATTATCTTTGACTACATGCTCAAAATAACCTATTGATTCCAGGAACCAGACTAATGAAAATCTCGACATTCTGTAATACCTGAAGGCTTACAGTATAAATCTCAGATTTATGAATGGGTGATAGGTCCATCATGCCATAAATCTTGATTACGTAGCTCATCATTCTTAACCAGTCTATGCTGTAAAATAACGTCATTTGACTTGACATATCTTTAACTTGTTCTAGAAACAAAGATATTACATGGCTGTATTGCATCACTGATTTAGAATGCAGTTGCCAATTCAGACTTGTAATGTGTTTGCCTTAAAAGTTAGTTACAGTGACAAGAAAAAATCTTAAATAGTTTAAGAGTTCATATTTGGATTTTATCTAACCCTGTCTGAAACAGAATACAGTAGAAACAAAAAATTAAATATCAAAACAAATTTAAGGTAAATAGGATTAGTACAATACCAATTTTCTGAAAAATTACCATGGGTCATGTAGATATATAAGTTAAATATAGCTTGAATTGTAGATACTGTACAGTATCTGAAACCAAAGTAGATTAAGTTAAGACAGGCAAATGTATACTTTGCATAATTTTTAATATACAGTACTGTATCTAAATACAGTATTCTAAATATCTCCTTTAACAAGTATTTTGATCTTTACTGTAATTTTTTATTTTATTTATTTTTTTAAATTTCAATAATTAAATTCTTAAGTATTCTACCAGTCCTGTACAGTGCAGTACTAACGAGGCATTTTCAGTGTCGCAAAATGCATTTACCTACTTGGTGTACTGCACTTCTTGAATCCACAAAAGATATAGGTAGTATTTTAGTTTCTTTCTAATTTTTAGATCATAAATATATCTGGGTATATTACAGTCACTCAAAAAACTACATCTACTTGGGGTTATGGTAGGGTTGCCAAAATCCCTTTTTTTATCAAATTTTATATTTTTTGTGTTTATTTATTTTGTTTTTCAACACAATTTTGTGTAGTTTTTTGAGTGACTTCCAACAAGATATCTTGGATTTTCTGCACCTGCTATTTACAGTACGGTACTTAAGTTTTGCATTGATTCTTCCGCTTTCCTTCCGTCCATAATGCTGTGACTGGTTAAACATGTGTATATAGTAATCTTATTATTCTTATTTACTTTTAAGTCACATTATCGCATTGCTGTGAATTTTAACCATGGTAAAACTTAATCCGTCCATATGGTAACTAGAGCTAAGCATTCCGCCCATGTAGGTGTTGATAGAGCAGTGATAACGTGCATAACTCTCACCAACAATGTATGTCAAGGGTTTGAGCCTCAGCCTAGACACATGAGACAGGTGCTATCCAGTGTAACACTACCAAACATCACAGCTTTTCCAGTCCCTGGTTTCCTCTTGTACTAAAACTGGATAGCCCACTATATATTGTCAATGTGTAAAATAAATTTCAGAATGACCAATAATTGTACTGTAAAAATGTAAACGTAGTTTATGTTCAAGAGAGCCACAAGCAAGATGTTACCTCCACTGACCAGAGTCAGTGGGTGAGTCAAGTGGCTGATTAGCACACCAAAAACTAGTTTCCTGTACTGCAATTATGTTAAATAAGTGTTAAAATTACTAAAAATTTTAATATAAAATTATTGAATAGCACAACCTTTTTGATATTTACTCAAATGGGGACGAATTTAAGCCCTAGAACTGATTACTGGACTAATATTCCAGTTGATGAGCAAGCGAAAACATGTGGACATGATTTCGTAAAAATTTTGTTTACCAAATTTTTTTCGTTAACCGAATTGAAGATTGTTATGGAAGGTAATTCGCTAACCAAAATTTTGTTAACCGAGGGATCACCATATATATATATATATATATAAACTGCGATTGTAAACAAGCCCATTGTTATGAACAATACATCTGTATTTCACTCAAACTTCCTGTACAAGCAACTATTAATCACAAACGATATCAGCACAAAAAGGAAACATTAGTGCCAACTTCATCTATAGTGTTTGGGAGCAGGTTTATATTTTTCTTACCAATGTGATTAGAAAATACCTACAATAAAATAAATTTATCAACTTAAGTGATTCACTTCTCCTAAATCATTCTTTTCTTTTTTTACAAATATACATTTTGTAGACAATCAATCTGCTTGTTAGGGGGAAAGTTTTTGGATTTTTATTTTATTTTTTTCTTATGGGGATTAGCCCACCCGAGCACAGATCACTGACCCACATCGGGGGGGGGGGGGTGTGAAATGGAATAACAATAATAATTCAGATAAGTAAAATTTATAATAAAAAATAAAAACAATAAAATATTATAAAATAACAATACAATAATATAGAAACACAAAAATGAAAAAAAAAGATCAAAGTGAGAAACAATATATTTAAGCTACACATCTTGCACATTGCTGTATTTATTTAAGCACACCACTGTACAGCTGCTCCCTGACTGGTTAGGGACCAACATCCAGGTTGTAAGTCGGAAATGCTTAAATAACATAGAAAATCGAAAATGGGTGTCTCTTTCTTCTCAGCACCACAAAACACTCACTTTTAAGCTTGCCAGCCATTTTAAAGTGAATTACAGATGAAAATTTTGTCTACTGACTTTGGGACTCGAAAATACGTAATTTGACCAAATTTTGGTACGACTGAGGCAGGTCATAAGTGCGGGTGGACATAAGTCTAGTACTGTAGGTCGTAAGTCGGGGAGGAGCTGTACATGGAATTTGGGCAAATTTTTAATTAAAAAAATTTTAACCAATATTTTTGGCAAAATTTTAAAAATTACATCGCGTGGATTCTCTGTGGTAGCCAAAGGAGGTTGGAAGGCTGCTCTCCTCCCCAGTTGCCAGCAACCACCACAACAATGGTGCTGCTCAGAATTCTTTCTCCAGCTTGTGTTCAGGACTGTATTTGCCCTTATGGAATTATGGTTGATTTATTAAGATTATCAAAACAAAAAATAGCAATATAAAAAAAGTCAAATTATAAACAATTATTTCATATGGATTCTAGTGGTAGCTACAAGATGGCTGCCAGGCAGCTCACCTCATCAGCTTATAGCTGGCCCACAACAGCAATGACACTGCTCAGTTTGAATTTTTTTCCCAGCTTGTGTTCAGGACTGTATTTGCCTTCATGGAATTATGGTTGATTTATTAAGAATTTCAAAAGAAAAAATAACAATATGGAAAAAAAAGTCACCGAAATCATAAAAGATATTTCATATGGACTCTGGTGGTAGCTACAAGATGGCTGCCTGCCCGGCTCACCTCATCAGCTTATACCAGGCCCACAACAACAACGGCACTGCTCAGTTTGAATTCTTCCCCAGTTTGTGCTCGGTTATGCATCTTTGTTACTTTGTACCCATATTAAAGATGTGCAGAAAAATACCATTGCGTTCAAGTGAAACCAGTGGTGATAAAAGATTCCATAAAGAAATTACATTGGACATGAAACTTGATGTTTTAAGATGGTAACTCGGATCCCACAACTTCACCTCCTGGAACACTCGACATCATTTCCGATCAGTAAAATTCGAGTGTTTTGTTCATTTATTATCATTTTACATTATGAATGACTCATTTGTACGTGGTTAAAACCATCTAATTTCACACATTTTTGGGCCTCAAAATTTTTCCGTAAGAACACACCAACTTTTATACTGGTAGTATAGTATATGGAAAAATTGGTTTTGCGTTAAAGAAAGATTTTCAGGAACGGAACCCTTCCATAACCTGGGGGATGTCTGTATACATTATACTGTACTCACCAGCAAATGCTGTTGTCTTGAGCATATGATGCAAGTAGCCCAAATGGTGATATGATGATACAGGATGGCCTGCTTTGTCCTGCCTGTACCATCTACTGCAGCAAAAGCCACTGCCACTCTCCTCTCCCTCAATGAATGAGTGATTGTACATGCACTGTATACTATACATAAACCTCCACCGTACACAGTACAGGCTAGGCATACACTGTCCATTGCTATTTACAGTGCTTTCACACTTACTGAATGTACAGTACAGTTGGCTATACAATACGTAATTATAATCACTTTTTACATTTTAACACTGTCTTCTTGGCCGATTGTGTCCTGGTACAGTATTGAATAAAACAAATTGTATGCAAAAACAGCAGGGAGCAAGGGAACAACCCTGTACAATGACAGCAGAATATAAACTGTGTGAGCCTACGACCTAAGTTACCCAAGCAGCTAACCCACCCACACACCCAGCATGTGGGTATGCGTAGAAGCATGGTGCAGTCTCTCTGAACTCCTTCGGGTCAGGAAGTGTCTCTGAATAACCACACGACGGTACTCACGGTCTGTCAGGTGGTGTAACGACTGTGAATGGCCCATAGAACGACACACACACACACGTGTATTATATTATAAATATGATAGCAGGCACAATGCAATATTGTTGAAAACTTAAGTATTAATGTTTAAGTGATACAGTGGTTCAACGAAAAAGTATAGGCTTACTTTTATATGCAGTACCTGTATTTTGAAATGCGTCTATAACAAAGCATAAGTACCAGGTACAGCTTACCCATTTGGTGTACTTTCCTGCACTTGGTAAAAGTATCACAGCATCTAAAGCACCAATTTCTACCCCAAGACAATTAATATGAAAAACATAAGCAACATGGTGGTAACAGTTTTGATTTTCTAATCAATATCTAACTCAAATGCTCTGGAGCATTTCAACCAAAGCCTACAGAATATTTTGTTTGTAGAAATATATAACATGAAGATTTGGTTCCTCAACTTATTTAACTTTTAAGGTAACCACCCTAAAGTTAGACCATCCCCTCTAGGTAGCTATAGGGTGTTTAATCATCAGCAGTAGCAGGTCCAGCTGAAGCATAAGGGGGGGATATCCACGAAAAAGGGTGCCATATAGCTTTTTTTTTCAAATGCACGTATCAAATAATTATGACTATTTTATGCTTTAGTAACGTAGGAAAAAAATATTACTTACATATTTTAGAATGTGTACTTGAAAATACTGTATTTTCAAGTTCACATTACTCTGGAAAACCAATAGCCTTTTACGGAAATTTCGCTTGAAAATAAATGCAAATTGAATTTAAGTAAAAATGCGCCCCAAACAACGCACTTATGCAAAAGAAAAAAAATTGAGAACGTCAGCAGGTACCCTAAGGATACATTGAGAAACCCTCAAGCTTTCTTTGTTCTACACTCGGTACTTTACAGTACTGTACTTAATATTAAAAAAACAAGAAACAAAACATGGACTGACGAATGGATGGATTCAAATCAACATGCACCGCTACACAAACTTTGAGGGTACAAATATTTATACTAAAATAGCTGGTGGTACAGAGGTAGGCCATGTATATCTTGTCCCGGGACAAATGTGGGCAGGAGGTTATCCAGTGTGACTCTACCAAACATCAAATATTTTCTCCTGTACTAACACAACACTGGAAAATACTATAAAGGACAAACTCAGCACAATGAGGGATTAAGCAAGCCGCCACCAGCTTCTTTTTTTCCGTCAGAGTTAAATTAATCATTATGTGAAGGCTGTCGTACAAAAATCCCCTTTACATATACTAAGCCAAATACTTTAAAGACTAATTAACCATACCCCGCATAATCTTTTTAATATAAAACTAGGGGAAAATCTGACAACGAAGACAAGGTTTTCGTAAATCGCTGGTTCAGACTTGTTTCTGAGTGTATCATATTAAGATATTAAAATATTTTTTTCGACGTGGTTATATGGTTAAACGCTTATGACATACGCCTAGACATCATTTAGTATAGGGATCAAATCATAATTATAATTTTAAAATGTATGTTTATGGTCTTTGGAATACAGTACTGTTGTCTGCTACAAGGAGAAAGCCAACTTCCTGTCAGGTTCAGGTGTTGTAATTGAAGCATACAAGGTACTCGTATAATATTGTCGAATGAAAATTTGCATTCTAGATATATCCCAATATAGTACTTCACAGTGTTTTACCTTTATAACCTTAAATCTGTTAACATATGTTAAAGTGGACAGGTTTTTTTTTATTAATTGATCTGTTAATGTAGTCTTTGAAGCACTAATGCAATATATTGGCATGTATACTGTACTTATACCCAAAGACCACTGGTAACACTCTCTATTTACTTTGAAATATTTATATGTCCGCAATGCATAATTGTGTTGGACAAACTACCAGCAATTAACCAGTAAGTTACCGCACTTACTAGCAACTCTAAGTGGCAACAAGTAGAAGAAACATTGCTCCCTGCCCAAGCTATTTCCGGATCAAGCTGTGTTGGATGAATTGCACAATGACCAACACTCTCCTTTCACTTGTGTAAATGTCTTCCTAAAATTTCCTTTTTTTAGTATATTTTTGTTACTAAAGAGTTCATTTCTCATCTATCAAATATTTAAAACAAAATAAATACATATTAAGCATTCACGTACTGTACAGTATTGCAGTCACTCGACAATGCTGACCGCCTCCTCGACATTTTCTCAGTTTGACATTTGCCTACAAAGATCAGAAGCCAAGCAACTCTCAAACTTTCCCCTCTTAATAAGATAATCGGATTTACGCAAGTTATTTACTGTTTTAATAAGGTTTGTGATGCTTGTTTGAGTTTAGTTAAACTACTTGATAGCTTAATAAAACTGGTGATAAACAGTAGTATACAAATTTGGCATATAACTTAAAAAAAAAACTGGGTAAACAACAAGCAGAAATCGTGTCATAAAAACGCGGCCACTGATATATAAAAGCCTGGTGCTTATTCAAGTGACGTTGACTTTGACCATTTGACTCCAAAATTTAATTGTGTCAACAAGACCTGGCTGATGACCTACCTGTAAAGGAAATGTTACAAACGAGGACCTCACAGAGATATTACTGAGTAGGGGATGTCCTTGACCTTTGACCATTTACCCCAAATTAAGAGGCTTTTGTGTATCACTGTGGGTAGTGCCTCGTAAAATTCGGTGAAGGCACGACTTATGAAAGAAACATTAAGGTGTAGAAGTCTAAACATTAAAAGGACAACTCTATTTGTAAAAAAGTTTTAGCCATCAATAGCAAGAGGCCCACGAGGCCTTTATGTCCATTTTGAGACCTTGTACGACATTTTCTTAAAGTTTTAGCAGAATTCGGTAAGAAGTTGTGGAAAAGATGTGTGAAGTCGTTCAGTTTCTATCTACGGTGTCGAATCCAGAAAAAAAGTCACAGATAAAAGGGCACGGAAAAAACTTAACCTAACCTACGTGCAATGCCATCATATATATATATATATATATATATATATATATATATATATATATATATATATATATATATTGTGTTGTCATTTTTCTTCATACGCTAAATATTGTAGTGAACAATGAAAAATTACATTTATGCTGGTACTTTACAAATGTTGACATCCCATGTGTGATATTGTTAAAATTTAACAAATAAATCCGGTTTAATGTAGGCTGCTTACAAGAAAAAATAAACGCATCTCATTGTTAGGTAACAACTTCCACTTATGTTCAATACTACCAAAGATGTTCTTTGATATTTCTGTACAAGCTTACAGGGACGCTATATCCTTTTCGGGTACTTCATATCACAGTCATTCGACGTACTCGTATCAAGAGAGATTTTACTTTCAATATTCACTCCAAAAGAGAAAGGCAATTCACACATTTCTTTCAAGCGGCAATTTATATACATCAAGATTGACATTTGTTTACATATTTACACCAAGAACATTTATTGTACTTATATCAAAAGTGAAAGTTAGTTTACGTACTCACACCGAGGTTCAGGTATTTTGCGTGTTCAAATTAGGACAAACATTTTGTTAATTCGTTTACTCTTAAAGTACGGAGACATAAATGTTCTTCACATATAACCACTTGGCGATCAAGAGATTTCAATGGGCCTAGACATGATTCATCACAGTCCACGACCATACAAACATTTACCTACGTCCAAAATTAACGTACAGTTAGGCAAAGATGAGATTTATGGCGAATTGGGACTGCTGACAAACCTTTAATAGTCTACATGTGTGCATATGTATATGTATATTACACATTGAACCCACAAGGATGCTAGCTACTACAAGAGGTGTGAGGGTGGGAGGGGTAGGGCGACACGTAGAGTAGTTCGGTGTTCGGTGCCAGTATATAATAGTAACGGGAGGAAGATGCCTGTGTATTGTGCCAATTATATCATGTAGTGCTTCATCCTTGTATTTTTATGTGCATTGTACGTTATTATAGTAAAAGTTTGTCAAGAGTCCTAATATGCCATACATCTCATCTTTGAGTTAATGTATGTTAATTTTGGACGTAAGATCGTGTTTTTAATGGATCATGTCTTGGCCAGTTGAAATCTCTCTTGATCTCCACGTGGTTATATGTGAAGAACATTTGTCGATGTACTGTAAGAGTAAACGATTTAATAATATTATTATACCCTGTAATAATAATAATAATAATAATAATAATAATAATAATAATAATAATAATAATAACACCAGGCCCTGGTGTAGGTTATTGACCTGTGCCCGGGCGACTAATTCCCTAAAATATATATATATATATATATATATATATATATATATATATATATATATATATATTATCAAGATATATATTTATATATATATATATATATATATATATATATATATATATATATATATATATATATTTCATGTAGATCCACAATGAAAACATAAGAACATAAGGAGTCTGCAATAGGCCGGTTGGCCTGTGCATGGCAGCTCCTGTCGAGAGTTACTACCACTCTCCATCATCCATGAATCTATCCAGCCTCCTTTTGAAACTTTCCAGCGTTCCAGTACTTACTACATAGTTGCTAAGCTTGTTCCACTCGTCCACCACCCTATTTGTGAACCAGTTCCTTCCTATCTCCCTCCTAAAAGTGGATAAGATAAATCTTGATAAAATCACACGGGGAAAAGGGGAAACAACGGAGCACCTTAGCTTTCGTCTTTATTCAAGACATCTTCAGAAGCATCTGGATTACATGGACAGAGAGAGGCTTAAATATACAGGGTGGCCTTATTAAACATAAGGTCAGGTCATAATGATGTCATCCACTAATCCCCACACCAACACACACGTAGAGGAGCTTAAGAGAAAGGGGGCGACGTGACTAGTCAGGTCAGGTCAAAAATAAGGGACCCATTAAATAACTATCCTACTTCTAGCTCCAAGGTTTTCAAAGCATTTTTAACCTTGGGCCACTGACAAATAAATTTATGTAACATAATATCAGTTTTGAACTGACCATCACTAAGGTTCATTGATTTTAATTCCTTAATCAAACTAGCTTCAACCAGAAGTCGTTCTGTGACACAGGGTGATTTGAATACTGTACTTCTAAGCTTGTCTCCCTTTTCCCCGTGTGATTAATTATATATATATATATATATATATATATATATATATATATATATATATATATATATATATATATATATATATATATATATCTTGATAAAATCACACGGGAAAAGATGTCTTGAAAAAAGACGAAGGCTAAGGTGCTCCGTTGTTTCCCCTTTTCCCCGTGTGATTTTATCAAGATTTATCTTATCCACATTTTCATTGTGGATCTACAAGAAATATATATATATATATATATATATATATATATATATATATATATATATATATATATAAATATATTGAAGTCCAAATCAATTTCGACTAATATTTGTACACATCCTTGATGCTAATGTCGAATGTCAAATTAATAATGTATACAAAAAAATTCAGTCCTCGACCACTCAATTCAACTGAACCCTCCCATGACTCGTCACACCCCAACATGTGGCAACGTCGCCTGGAACTTACCTGGGTGGGATGGATATCCGATACTCATCACCTGGTGAATGATATCTTTGACTTCGGCTTCCTTTAAGTACTCAAACCACAATAGTTGTACTATTTTGTAGTTATATCGTGGGAATTTGGTACATATTATTTTACATGTAAGTACCTAGGCTAAATGATATAAGGTAATCCAGAAAACAAAGTAGGAAACACCTCAAGTCCTCACATTCAAACACATCGTAGGTGTGGTTGTTGTTACGCTGGACACAGAGAAGTGAACATAACTGGAGGACCATGGATGATAAACGCTCCTGGAGAAGCTCTGTGGGGATTTTACAAAATGGGCAATCATGGGATTCTTTCAGCAAAGATATCAAGCCAACACCGCCATCGCGTAAGTAGCAAAAAAACAACCCTTCGTTTGAAAAATGCACGCACACGTACCAAACCCATCTAGCATTCAGAGTTTGTTTACGCCTGGTGCTGAGGTGCTGTTGGTAAAGGGAACTCCAACACATCTGATTCTATTCAGTGTTGCATATTTCACTGTTGGGTGATTAAATAGTTTAGATTCACAAGCAAGCCACTAAAGAAAAGGTTCTCATAAGTTGAGAGATTAGAAAGCGAAATAACTGAAGAATTATAATAGCCGTTCATAAGTTCGTTATTGCGTATAAAGAACCATGATTGCCATGCAGGGTGGCTGGGGATCTGACCGACTGGGGACCGGATGTTTTAATGCCAACAGAGACAAAGCTAACACCCCGCCCACCTAATTATGGTTACAGTGTACAAGAAACAATGGTGGTTTCCAGAACTGGGTTGATTATTTAAAAAATAATAATTCGGAACACTGAAACATTAGTGAGATAAACTTCTTTTACAGTGGAAAATAATTTTTTATTTGAACAATAAGCAATGACTGGTCAATTTATAGTAGAGGACATAATTGGATATTTTTTGTATTGCTAATGATAAGTTCAAACTAAAACAAGACGATTTTCATCTACAACAATTTAGGCGCTCTTTACTCATAAACGAGATATCGGGAGTAGAAAATCAGAACTAATAGAAAATTTCTTAGCTATTATTGCCACCAACCGAATCATGTGATTTTTTCTTTTTAACCAATAGTTTAAACAATTCTAAAACACATCTTATGTGGCCGTTCTCTCGCAAATAACTTAGAACAGATATTTAATATGCCGGGAGGGTGCCAAGCCTCTACTTAGGAAGTTAAGTAAGGTTAGGTAGTTTTCCTTGGTTAGGGTAACTTAATTAGTAATATGTGGTTGATAGCATCAACCAAAACTACCTAACGGGGGGCTATGCCTCCCCCCCCACTCGGTATTTTAAATATTTCTATATTAGATCGTCTGCGAGGGAGACGTCATAGAAGACAAATGTCTTGGAATTGTCTAAACTATTGTTTCCAAAGAAAAAGTCACAAGATTCGGTTGGTGGCAATAAATGAGATTATACCTTTCCTAGTAGTTTTCACGTTTTCAACTCCTGATATATCGGTAATGAGTAAAGAGCGCCTAAAGTGTCATAGATGAAAATCGTCTTGTTTTTGTCTGAACTTATCATTAGCAAAAAAAAAAAAAAAAAAAACTATCGATTTATGTTCTCCAATATTAATTGACCCAATGACAAATGCATTTTGTTATTGTTCAATAACTTCAACAAAGAAATGGGAAAATAATACATTGAGGGTTATTGAAAGCATAACGGTACAGTACTGCTGATGGTAATTTATGAGGAAACTGCTACCACCAGAATATGGATTTGTTTTTGTTTTCTTCTTGTTTTTGTGATTGTAAGTACAGTGCAGTATTGATAATGAAAGAATTTATAGTCTCCATACATAGGCAAATGATCACTTTATTGTACAATCACTTGTAAGTCACAAAATATGCTCCATGTGGGCACCATTACATTGAATGCACATACAGATGCGTTCCTCCCAATCATGATGAACACGCTTTAACAAGTCTGGTGTTATGTTTGCACACACATCACGAATGCGTTCCTTTAGGTGGTCCGTGTTTTGTATCTTCACCTGATACACCATGGTCTTAAGTGCTCCCAAAGTAAAAGTCAAGGGGGGGGGTGAGGTCTGGGGACCTCGGAGGCCACTCCACGGAACCACGGGGGCCAATCCAGCGAGCCGGAAACTGCGGATCTAGCCACTGACGCACATGGATACCGTAATGGGGTGGCTCCCCATCTTGCTGAAATGTAATGGTGCCCACATATAGCATATTTTGTGACTTACAAGTGAATGTACATTAAAGTGATCATTTGCCTATGTATGGAGACTTTTGACTCACCCTATACAGTGACCCCTCGGTTAACGAACTCAATCCGTTCCAGAAGGTCGTTCGTTAACCGAAAAGTTCATTAACCGAAACCATTGTTTCAATGGGTTTTTGGGTAATTGGTTCCAGCTCACCGAAAATTTCCTAAATTCAACAAAAATGGTAGAAAAGTTCACTTACTTTGAGGTGTGTATGTAGAAGGCTCCTGGATGATGATGATGATGATGGGATTTAGAATGGGGGTGGAGGAGAAGGAAGAAGAGAAGGCATTGGGGTGGAAGAGAAGTCACCCCATGGCGCCATTTCACTCATAAAATTTTAGCTCTCTTGGTGTAATTCAAGATTATTTTCTTTAAATCAACACTGCATTATATATTGTCAATAGTAAAATATATTTGAAAATGACCAATAATTTGCTTGGAAACACAGAAAAAAGCGTTTAGTTGAAGAGAGTCTCAAGCAAGATGTTACCTCCAGTGAAAACAGAGAGAGACTAAAGCCTGTTTGCTGTGTTAAGAGGCTGGATGCCGCGCATTAAACTAGTCACTTTACCTTCAGTTATGTTCAATAATTGTTAAAATGACTAAAAAATTGAATATTAAACTTTTAAAATTATTGAATAGTATAAACTTCTTGATATTTACTAAAATAGTAAGGAATTTAAGCCCTAGAACCGATTAATGTATTAGCGGACTGATACTAAAACTGGTTGCCCGGTCAGTGCAAGCGAAAACATGTTGAGGTCGGTTCGTAAGAAATTCGTTAACCGAATTGAAGATCCTTATGGAAGGCAGTTCGTTAACCGAAATTTCGTTAACCGAGGCGTTCGTTAAACGAGGGGTCACTGTATATATATATATGTATATGTATGTATATATGTATGTATATATATATGTACAGGTAGTCGTCGACTTACGACCTAGATTGGTAAAGTTGATCTGGTCGTAAGTCGGCCTATGTTATAATTACCTTACGTATATTATACTGTAATGTGTAATGATAATATAATCATCTTTAAGTCATATTTTATCAACATTTTCTTTGTTCATTATTGTTACGGTCGTCAGGTTTAAGTAAATCACTGCATACTACAGTACAATTGGTTTATTATTTACACTGGGGCTGGGGCCAAAACTGTCGTACCGCCGGTCGTAAAGTTGAACAGACGTAAGTCGCATAGGTCGTAAGTCGACGACTACCTGTATATGTATATATATATATATATACATATACATATATATATATATATATATATATATATATGATATATATATATATATATATATATATATATATATAATATATATATATATATATATTGATAAAATCACATGGGAAAAGGGAAACAACGGAGCACCTTAGCTTTCGTCTTTATTCAAGACATCTTCAGTCAACCCTCACTGTACGCGGTTAATTCAACCCACAGGGTACCGCGGAAAGTGAGAAACGCGTAAAGTGAACAACATAACATATGGGATTATTTGAAATAGAGACCGGGCCGACCCCCAAACTCCACTTTTTGACGACACACAACTATGTTGTAGTAAAAATATTATCTTAACTTTATGATGGTATGCACACACAATTAATAATTAAGAGAAATATCAATAATATTAGGTTTTTTAACACTTACATTAGTAGAAAAGATGGCTGGGCACACGGGGTTGGGCGGTTGGTTCCGAGGCAGAGGGCAGATTATTGGCCCTCATCTGTATCACTTGTATCACTATCCACCACAGAGGCTTGCAGGGCCTCTTTGTCAAACCCCTCAAAGTCCATATAAGTCCATATCCTCACTATAATTATCACTATCACTGACTTGGGCCGGCTGTGGTGGGTGGCAGGTGAAGAACTTGGTAATGTTTTGATGACTGGGCGACCTTGTGCGCACCATGCTCGCGCTGCTTACACAACATGGCGGGAGGTTTGGATCCAAAAATGGCGTGGCTCGCCAGCCGCTCTCCGCGTAAAGGGGTACACGCACCGCTGAATGTGAGCATTACTGTTTCGGCAGGGTACCGTGGAAACGCGGAATGTGGGATCGTGTAAAGCGAGGGTTGACTGTACAGTATATATATATATATATATATATATATATATATATATATATATATATATATATATATATATATATATATATATATATATATGGGTACGAACTGTCTCGTAAATTGGGAACGAGTTATCTTGTAATTGGGTACGACTCGACATGTTGTGATGGGTAAGATTTGCTTGGGTACGAGTTGTCCAGCACCCTTCTTGAAGGCACGTGATATATACTGTACATTTATCTCAAGGAAGTATTATGTAACATTTAGTACCATCTGGAATACAGTAGTACTCACAGCATGGTGGTTGTAAGAATATATCACAATGTTACCACTTTGTTATTTAGATGTGACAACTTTGTATTTTCACTTAGTATTTTTGGTTAATATTGTTGACATACCCATTGCAGTGTAATTTGATGAATCTTCTCATACTGTATTTTCATTGCTGAGTTCAGATATGATATTCATGACTGCAAAAAGTGTGGTAATAAATAGTACAAAATCATGCGCACCTGTGACTAGCTGGATACCACAGGGCAGTGTATTGGGGGGCTCGTTGTTTGTCCGTTTCATTAATGACATGCCAGAAGCTATACATTCCTCCATACAAATGCTTGTGGACAATGCCATGTTATTTAGGGAAATTAAGAACCAAACAGACTGTGAAGAGCTGCAGAAAGATATCTATGAGGTTCAAGAATGGTCGAGGAAATGGCTCCTAAGATTCAATGTCACTAAGTGCAGAAGGATGTACCTGGGTCGCACCAATAATAAGGAGGCGTATCACATGTCCCAACAGGACGAAGAGACTGCATTAATTGAGACCGAATGTAAAAGGGACCTGGGTGTGTATGTCGACAATTAACTAAAGTTCTCGGGCCGTTCTGAGAATGTGAATCAGGTAACGAAACTAGTAGGTCTTATAAGATGGCCGTTAAGATTTCTGGATGGTCCGTCACTCGTCACGATCTTCAAGGCTAGGATATGGTAGCCAAGCTGGAACACTTAGCCCTCGTTGGCACCATCCACCATGTAATGTTGTCCTTCAGATTTAACTGTTATATGATTCATGACAAAACCAGGCCAAAGTTTAAATATTACAATGGAAATTATGACGGAATGAGGGAGGAGATAGAGTGGTATAAGAACACAAACACTACACTGAATATCATAGCCAGTAAACTGAACCATTTGATTGAGAAATATATACCCAAGACCAAATCCAATGCCTCTAGGAATACAAGGAGACCACTACACATGAACCGTGCATCGGTCAACAAAGTTAAGAAGAAAACCTAGAAATTCAAGGTGTGGGTTGGTCAAACGATGAATAGGACAGGAGGATGTATACAAGAGTCAAGGAACCAAGCAAAGTCAGAGTGTAGAAGGGCTGAAAATGAATTCCAGAGGCTGGTTGCAAGCGAGGTCAAGTCAAACCCAAAGGTATTTTATCGCTATGCAAAGTCAAAATTAAAAACGTGAGTAGGAGTATCGGACCCGAGGCTTGAAGATGGTAGTTTCACAGATTCTGACCAGGACAAAGCGGAGGCATGGAACAGTTTCTGTTCCTTGAGGTTCACAAGAGTATGCGGACAATCTAACTGCGTTTGAGGGCAGACTGTTCGACACAGCGCTGACCCACATTGTGTTCACAGAAAGTTTCTAAGAAATAAATTGTCAAAGCTAAAGGTTCATAAGAGTCCAGGCCCTGACATGGTACATCCCAGAGCTTGTCAAGCCCCTGAATGAATGAAATTGCACATGAACTTCTGGTGAGAGCGGTTTCCTCATACATTACCTTGCTGATTTTTAGTCATGTACAGTACATGTATGAGCCAATTAATATTATTGGAGATAAAATATTTTGACTTACTACTGCTTTATGTTTTTTTTAGACAAAAAATTATTTGAAATTTTCTACTTCACTTTCAGATACCATCCAGTGAAGTCCTTAGTGCTCTCCTAGTTATTTATTATTTATACAGATAATAGTGACGTGTGGTGCTATATCCAAAGACTTCAAGTACAGTTCAGTACAATAAAGTTATAAACTGATCTAGAAAAAAAAATGGCATCGGTTGCTGGGACAAGTTTGTACTCTGGGTACCCAAACCGCTTCAGTCGACGGACATCTTTAGCATCATCGTACTTTCCTCCAGTTGTTGAGACAGTTTATGAATTTGTGAGACCCTCAAGTAATTAACTCTCTATTTTTGTTACTGAAATACATGTATTTCAATTGATATTAATCTGAATGGAATAATTTTTTATTAAAATAATTTGCTTATTGATATTTTTATTGCAGTAACTCATTGGATCATATTAGGTACAATACTCCATCATACTGTACTCTATATTGTTATTTAAGAATTTCCATATAGAATAATGGTTATTGGAATATTAAATATGTATAATACCTTTCACTACAGTACAATACTTCAAACAGTATGGGTGAATTCTGGATGTTTGTGTAAGAAGGACCAATATCAAGATTTTTTTTCTTGGGAGTAAAATGGATTTTATATCATTCAGCCCCAGAGTGATCAAGTAAACATTTTATAGTGTAGATGTGTTGTTAATGGAAAAAATGTGTGAATTTTTCAGATCCTGTATAATTATATACTGTACTGAAGTTGACACTGACCAAGAGATGTACAGTCCCCTTCATAAGCATGTTTACAGAGGCTCGTCAGGTTTTGTACAGTGTGGCAGCCTTGTGTTTGTGTACATGCAACAGAAGAAAACTCGCAATATCAAACATTATGAAAAAGTAAACAATAATACTGTATAACAAATATCTCAATGTATTGATTCGTGCAATGTTTTTATGACGAGCCCCTGTAAAGTGCTGTACTGACAATTTTGAAGCACATAACTGAATTGATCTACTGTAGATGATTGTTAACTTGAAAGTGCCAAAACAGACATAGCAAGGTCTTTATTTCACTAAGGTTCAGAATTATTCCATAAAATTCTGTTGTCAGTATGATGAAGAATAACCATTTATTTTTTACGATCTCAACTTCTTAATCGTATTTTATATTTGCAAAGTTTTGTATTGCATATTGTTTTACCTGTGCAATTTATACACTTATGATTTACCCATGATACATACTGGTAAGTAAAGTTTTACCATTGTGTTAGCCCCTGTCAAACTGACAGTAATACTTATATAACTGTGGGCTACATACAGTACATTGTTTATATAATTACATGATCTACAGCAGGGGTGGCCAACCTTTTGTGTGATGTGATCTACTTTTTCCACAGTTAACCTGAAGAGATCTACCAGCCTAATATTCCTCCATAATAACACCTCCTCCCATTGCCATAAAATATGCAGATTCGTAGATAGAGAGAGGTGCACAAATACTATTTTTCAATAACTGTTATGATATATTGTTAACATGACAAAAGCATACACATACTTTATTAATGAGGTGGTTAGCATTGCATGTTGTCTGCCAGCTTTGTGTAATTAGGACTGTTGGCGGTGACTGCTAGCATCCAGGTGTTCATCTGACATTGTTGATCGGTATTTGGATTTGATGTGTTTCATACATGAAAATGTTGATTCACAAAGGTGGGTTGATCCAAAAAGTGCTGTAAGGTACATGGTACATTTTCTGACATTGGGATATTTTTCTTCATTGAGAAGATTCCAGAAACTTCCTCCTGTTGCCATTGATTTGATCTGAATATCATTTTGAAGTTTCAGAAGCTCATTTTCGACTTCAGATATGTCCATTTTAAATGCTGATGCAACAGTTTCTATTGCTGTTATATCTTGAAACCTTCTGTCAAAATCTAAGGCAAGGTATTGCACCTTTTCAATAAATCAATCATTGTCAAACTGGTCAGTCTTTTCCTTGTATTTCTAGTTCAGACATCATATTTCTGAAGTTTCGTAGTTGATGTTGCTGCAGCTGCGAAGACACTAGTTTAGTTTTTGCCTGAAAGCAGTCACAGCACTAATCATGTCAACTATAGTTTTATCTTTCCCTTGCAGATCTAAGTTTAGTTCATTCAACATTGCAGTCATGTCAACTAAAAAAGCTAAATCAAACAGGCACACTTTGTTATTGATCAGAAGGCCAATCTTTTGAGGACAAAAACGAAGAAATCTATCATCACTCCTGCACAGGGCAATGAACCCACTGATTCGGCCAGCCATTGCATGTGCTCCATCAGTTGTTATAGATACAAGCTTACTCACTGGCAACTGTGTACTATTAACAAAATCAC
Organism: Homarus gammarus; assembly: GCA_958450375.1. Classification (NCBI taxonomy): domain Eukaryota; kingdom Metazoa; phylum Arthropoda; class Malacostraca; order Decapoda; family Nephropidae; genus Homarus; species Homarus gammarus. The sequence goes on from CAUDMG010000359.1 coordinate 1,651,869, forward strand.
CTAGTCTGAAATATGTCTTCACCCTGAATTTTTCCTTTTAATGGTAGAATTTTCAGCAGTTCCTCTTTGGTACTCATGCCTTTAAATACTATTCTAGTGAAAATGCATAATTGTGATGTATCGACCACATCAGTGGACTCATCAAATTGTAATGAAAAGAACACTCAATCACGTATGTCTTTGTTCAGTTGTTTACCCAAATCCTCAGCCATAAATTCACAGCACCTTATGAGTGTTTCTTGATTACTGAACAATATTTCAGACTTATTTTTGAAAATTTCAAACAACGAATCTGCTGCTTCTAAAAAGGCCTCTTTGAATATTTCTCCATCTTGAAATGGTTTTTTATGCTTTGTAAGTACTCGACTCACCCTGAATGATGCAGTGGTTGCTACCCTTGATTTTGAGCTTGCGCCTGTAAAAAGAGTTGTTGTGCAGTAAGCTGTGATTCCAGTTCATGAGCTTTCCTCTTCCGTAGCTCACTTTTGGGTGGGAAATCAATATCATACTTCTTGCAAAAACTTTTGAAATGCCTTTCAAGATTTCCTTTCTTAGTTAGAGCTGGAGATGCATGGCAGATCAGAAACACACACTTCAAATTATTCATGGTAAAAAAAATAGACTTTTTCCCATTCATTGTGAAAATTTAAAATTTAAGTCTTTTTAGTACTTGGTCCAGAACTCATTTTTGGTTCAGTTGATGGCCAATAACCTTTATTTGGAAAGGAAAAAGTCGTACGTGAATATGAGAATTACCTTTTTCCTTGACTTTTCCTACGTGAATATGAGAATTACTGACCGTAACAACGTAACGTTTTTAACTTCTTCTTTTCTTCATAAGCAATTGTCATCGGCTAGTGTGGACACTTCTGTCTACTCTAGGGTTGCGGCGAGAACTGTCGCTAAGCTAAAAAGTCAGTAATTCTCGTAATCACCCAAGACTTTTTTTCCTTAACAAAAGGACAGCACCTCACACTTCCAAGTATTGCAGATAACCAAAAATCACTGCATTGCTGGTGACAAGTGTGTAGGGTCGGGGTTGTCAAACATGATTCTCTCTCTTTACTTTTGAGAAGACTCCTTAATATTGAGTTAACTTTATCATTACCAAATTCATAAATACAAGGTTTAATGTGTATTTCTAAACTTATAAAAGTAAATACATGCTTAGTTTTAGCCTACAATTGATGACAACTTGCTGATCAGTTTCCTCACCAGGAACCAGCCAGCACCGGCCCGTATGAAAGTGAACACTTCCTATCAGGTTCCGCCATATACAGCATGGCACAGTCGAAGTTTTTCTGTATGTATCATTCTGATGTGTCCATAATAATAATCCATTCCAAGAAAAAATCTAAACAAAAATTATATCCCAATGATTATGGGTAAAATTTTAGTACGATTTTAGTATGGTAGCTTTTGAAGGATGGGTCATTAAGTTTAACTATGCCATGCGATCGACTAGAGAAGGGCTTGTGATCGCCCAGTCGATTGCGATCGACGGGTTGGCCACCCCTGATCTACAGTAACTAGCCTATGAGCTGTGAGTAGTCATCGACTGGCGCCCGCATCATGGCTGTGAGATCAGCAATTAATATCCTGCTTCTGACAGCTGTACCCCCATTTCTCAGCCATGCAAGACGTGTTTTTACGACGCTTGTTACACATACGCTTCGTCCCTTATTAATGCTCACAGCTCATAGCGGACGCTCAGTGGAAAAACACTGTCACATATCCAGTTGATGACTAATCATGGCTCATAGGCTAGTTACCGTGGGTGATGTAATTATATAAATAATGTATGTGGCCCACATATATGTAAATATTACTGTCAGTTTGACAAGGGCTAATACATCATTACAGTACTATTTACACCTCAATGTTTTATTTAGGTTATATACTGTATATAATTACCTTTGAAGTGCAGGTATTTGTATCATGTGCTGTATACTGCATGATAAAAAATTATGTTTTTCTTCCATAGCATAAAACAAAATTACCATATTGTTTTTATCTTGGTTTATTTATTTTTCAGCTACTATGGTCAATGCTGGAATAATTGCTTTTGTTGCAACTGTCTTTTTCGTCATCTCATTTACAAGGTCAGTACACTGATGCTCTTAAGTACTTGTATTATTATTAGTTAAAGAAATTATGTACTGTACAGTAATATCATGAAGTAAATTACATTATAAACTATCTTATTGAAATATTTTACATCTTAGTTACCTGTACTTTGATTGTTTAATTGCAATGATTTTTCTCCATTGTAAACTCCTCAACTCTTGGAACAATCTGCTAGTGTTTTGACGGCATCGAATGTGAGTTCTTTCAAGACCAGACTTGACCTGGTGGTCTAGAGGTAACGTTCCCCGGTCACACACATAAGACCGTGGGTTCGAGTCCTGGCGGGGTGAGGTTGTTGATTACAGTATATGTAGAAGTCCGCGCGCTTTATGGGCTAATGAAATATATATGGAACCTCGTGTTTCGAAGCCGGATTTGGTAAAACGTTACGCTGATCACCTAAGAGGCACGGGTAGTCCCCCAATTGGAGGTTCACGGGGCCAAAAGCTCGATGAACAGGCTTTGTATGAAATATAACAAAGTCTAGGATTGCTTTTAGTGTCATGGTGGTCTAGAGGTATGGTTCCCCGGTCGCACACATAAGATCGTGGGTTCGAGTCCTGGCGGGGTGAGGTTGTTGATTATATGTAGAAGTCTACACGCTTTATGGGCTAATAAAAAAAAGAAAGAAAAAAATTATATTATATATATATACAGGTAGTCGTCGACTTACGACCTAGATTGGTTACGGCCGCCCGGTCGTAAGTTGATCTGGTCGTAAGTCGGCCTATGTTATAATTACCTTACGTATATTATAATGGTAATGATAATATAATCATCTTTAAGCCACATTTTATCAACATTTTCTTTGTTCATTATTGTTACGGTCGTCAGGTTTAAGTAAATCACTGCATACTACAGTACAATTTAATTACCTTACGTATATTATAATGTGTAATGATAATATAATCATCTAAGTCATATTTTATCAACATTTTCTCTGTTCATTATTGTTACGGTCGTCAGGTTTAAGTAAATCACTGCGTGTTTGTAATTGAGCGCGGGGATGGGCGCGGCTCCAGCTCCCGGCAGCGCCAGGAGGCTGGGGCCAAAACTGTCGTACCGCCGGTCGTAAAGTCGAACAGACGTAAGTCGCATAGGTCGTAAGTCGACGACTACATATATATATATACATACAGTCATGCGCCGGTTAACGTCCTAGATACGTTCTTGGAAACGTAACGTTAACCGAAATGTACATTCCTGTGAGCTTGTATTCTCTTTAAGTGTAATCGAAAAGTAACTCAAACTCTAAATTACTGGCAAACACTATAGCGTATTTTTTCCTTTATCTCCCTATGTAAGAGGCTATATAAAGTTCTTTGCATGGTTACTATGAAATGCAGTATTAATTTCTATTGCCCTAGTTGTTTACAGTGCAGTGTACATAAACTTTCATATTGCAAAAATTCTTCCATGAATCTAAAGTCATCCACTGTATTTATCATGGCCAGTAATGAGAGAAAGTGTAATACTATTGATAGTGCTAAAAAGCAAACTCATACGAGCCATAGTTACGAGATAAAATTGGATATTATAATGAGAATTTAAAGTGGTGAATCATGTGCCTCCATTGCTCGATCTCTGGAAATATCTAGATCAGGGGTTCCCATGCATTTTCCAGTGCGATCCCGTCTAGTACTGTCACCTATCCAGTGCGATCTCAAGTCATTACATACAGTATGCTGTACATATGAAGATCCTTAGAGTAAATACGGACATATTGATATGCTGTACTGTATGTATTTAACTGTAAAAACAAGTAAGGAAATGTATTACAAATTGAGAAGTGTAAAAGTAAACACTGGCAGAAACAGGCTACAACTGTCATGTTTAATATGTGACATTATATGATCATTTAATGTTCTATACCTGGGGATATAATTACAGTACATGATAAAGCAACGTAACATACAATTTTCTTAGTTACATCTCTGTCGTACTGTATGCATTTCTTATGTGATTTGTGTGCATCATCATATAATTAATTTTCATTACAAGTTACATCTGTCATAATTCATATGTAATGTGTGTACATTATCATTTAATAAATTTTCTGTTAACTGGGGGTATAATTATGTGATTAAACAACATAGCACACAATTTTTTTAGTTTGTTTGATATATGGTTACGTTGATAGTTTTTTATGAACACCATTGATGAGAAAGCTGCCCCACTGACTTCCAAATTATATCAGAACCTTAATAGCTCGATTTTTAACCGCTGAATGTCAATTTGATAAATAACCCAAAACATTGATATGTCATCATAAATGGCAAAAATCACCCTTGCCTTGTTGTCACCCTGTAATTCTGCTATCTCAAGGACAAAAGAGCCACACTATTTTACATCTGTCTGGAACAAAAACTGAATAAAATCCAAAGATTCAGTAAGCAACTCAAGGAATCTATTATTGAAATTTACTGCCATTTTTTTCTTCATCCATGGGAAGTACAAAGTGAATTGAGCCGAGAACAATTCAAAGGTAGGAGTGTGAATTTTCTGCTGCGTAACATGTCATCAGCGTTCGCCTTCCCTGGACTGACCTGACTTGACACAAGGAGTGTAACTGCATTATTCCCTTGACCTTAATTTATGGTCCCAACTTTATGAGACGGCACCTGTTGGCCACGTCCTTCAATTCTTGACACCTGGACTATAAGCTTTATGGGACCCCACGACCTCTATGCGACCCCCATTTGAGGTCACGACCCCATGTTTGGGAACCACTGATCTAGATCAATTATTGTGATCTATGCTAATCAGAAAGACTAATTTAAAAAAAAAGTGAAAGTGGTTACAGAAGATGTCTGGTGAGTACCATATCACTATTTTCTCGACAGTGATACAGTAAGTAATCTCCCCGTTAGCTGGAATAATTGGTTTGCGATGCGGGAAGATTTTCAGGAACGGAACCCTTCTATAACCTGGGGATGCCTGTACATTATTTCCTTGTGTGTGTGCAGGCCTTTTTTTTTTTTTATAAGCTGGAAACCTGAAGGTCTCAAGGTGTTCAGATACTATGTTGTTAACTATATTTCCCTGCATGAAATGTTCATCATAATTGAATGAGAAACCTTTACCCCACAAACACCTGTTAAGAGGACGAGGATTCTTGATGAAATCTCGGGATGTGGTAAGACGTACGAAACTAAGTGAAGAATATTGTACAGGTTATTTAAAAAATCAGATTTTGTTAGAATTATGTTAACTTCATACTTAGAATGTACTATACAGTGTTTTGATAATTTCTTTGTTGAATAATGAAACAGTTACACTAAACCTTTGTTTATTTTTTGGAAGGTTGCAAACCTAAAGGAATTGTGTAACATTGCAACTGTAAATGCATTTTGTAATGGGAAAAAGAGGTGAGATTTCAGGAATGACTGATCTATTACTGTAATAGTTACTCTTTTTGTACTGTATTAGAGCCCTTGCATAGCATTAATTGTACACTAAATAAACAATAAAAAACATAGTAGATACAATAATAATCATTCCACAATATTTTTTGTGACATTGGGCAGTAAATGTGTAGTCTGACAACCCAAACTGCATTTTGTGTTGCTCCACACATTGTCTCCTGCGTCACTGTTAGTTCTGTATAGTAGTGTACAAAAGCTTATGTAAAAGAATAAGTATAATAAAACACTGATGAATGCACAAAAATGCTTTAGTTTATAAAAAGTATAACCTGCTGTTAAAACATGGTACTGTGTGAAGGACTGGGCTGCTGTTTACCTTCATTAAACTTTCTCTCCATGAATGGCAATCACTCACCCTACCCCTTATAGTTCCATTAATGTTGGATTTTATTATAATACAATAACAGTTAGAATCTACTGCGTCGTATAATATAAATGGGAGATACTGATCCCCCTAAGCAAGAGACAGCTACACAAGTTTTGGCCTGAAATCTCACTGGACCCGAAGCCAACCACTAGTTGAAATGGAGTCAAACCTTTGACCCTTAACAGGTTGGGTAAGAAAGTGCTGCTCACAGCAAAAGCATCAACTGGTTAATTGTGTCTGCCTGGATAATATTTTCTGTCATTAAACATAGTAAGTCCTCCAACAGACAGGCAGGCTGTACTAGAAGGCACTTAAGAATTGTGATCTTATGGGTTACTTTTAAGATTTTACTGATGAACACAATAACTGTTATTTTTAATAAATTAACCTCATTAAACCTATACTTTCAGTCCTTACTGGCTGCAGTCATACTCCTACACGTACAGTGACTTCAACAATATGGGGCTATGGGAGTTTTGCTTTAATGGCTTCAGGTATCCAAAATACCAGTACGACTACAAGTTTACAGGGTGCAATTACATCTTCTCCGAGGAATACAGAATTATATGGTCATGGATGTTGCCAGGTAAGCCAATTGCATCTTAGTTCAATTACAAATGTATTAGATATAACATGCAATGTACAGTCCCCACAAAAAGTATCATTAGATTTTCCATTGCTACGATGGATCTTCAATTTGGTTAAACAAAACCCTTATGAGCAACACATTTTGTTGTGAGCATCAGTTGATGGGCTAGTCTGCCAAATCAGTAATCTGTTCTATGTTTACATTCGTTTCCAGTGGAGTAAATATCAAGAAAGTTGTGCTCTTTAATATTTTTGCATTTTTTATATTAAAATTAATTATTAGTCATTTTAAAATTTATTTAACATATTGATAATATATGCAGTGCAGGGAACTAGTTTTTTGTGCCTCCATCAGCTGCTTGACTCAGCCACCAGGTTACACCATCAAATTCAGCATCTTAAGCAGCTTCAACAACAACTTCAGGTTCAGTTACAGTTTCAGTAACAGCTTTATGGAAAGCTACAGCTTCAGCCAGAGTTGAACCCGATGACTTCATCATCTGAGTAAAAACTCGCACAATATTCATTGGCTGTCTTTATGTTTTAGACTTTATCACCATTGGCGAGTAGAATTTTTTTTTACATTCGTAAATACTGTATTAGTTAAAACATATATGAACAGTAAATAGTGTTGCTTTCATATTCATATGTAGAGAAATGATGATATGTTTTCACATGTACGCACTTGGTGTACATACGTTGGCGTTTCCAATCGTGTCCCTTTATTTCTTTACCATTAGTGGTTAGCTACTTCTAGTGTTCCATTTATTAACATTAAATAATATTACTTAAAACATACACACAGGTATTCAATTTTTTTACATTAAGTTCACTACAGCTTCAACCAGGGTCTTATTTTCTTCAGTTTCTTATGTAGAACCATCATCACTCATGAAAACAATGCCATCTTGTCTCCTCGTGTGTGTTTTAATATTCTACGTATTATTAATGAATTGCATTGTTCATTTCATATATAACATTAATTCAATCAAATACATATTCAGCAATAATAAATAATAAATCTTTTGTACATATTCTTAAGATAAATGACTGTTTTCTTGAGTGCGCACGTATACATTGGTGTTCCACTATCAGTCTCACTTTTTCTTTAATATCAGTGGTTACTTCTACTGTACATTAAATAACATAAATTAAAACATATTTTTTGCATTAATTTTACTTCAACAACAACAACCAGGGTCTTATTTTCTTCAGTTTCAGGTGGATAACTGACACTATGGGTGTAAACACTGACAACAATGCCATCTCTTATCCTCGTGTGTTTTAATAGTCTACGTATTATTAATGAATTGTATTGTTCATTTTGCATACATAAAGATTAATTAAATCAAATACATATTCAGTAATAAACAATAATGAATCTTTTGTTCATATTCTTAAAAAGGTAAATGGCGCGGTATCCTTAAATGCGCACGTAGATGTTGGCATTCCCAATCCATCTCACTTTTTTCTTTACCACTAGTGGTTAGCTACTTCGATTGTTCCATTTATTAACATTAAATAACATTACAGTGGTCCCTCGGTTAACGAACCCAATTTGTTCCAGAAGGTCGTTCGTTAACCGAAACCATTGTTTCAATGGGATTTTGGGTAATTGGTTGCAGCTCACCGAAAATTACATACAAACTAAAAATAAATGCAGTAAAGTACACTTACTTTGAGGTGTGCATGTAGAAGGCTCCTGGTGTTGATGATGTGAATTAGAATGGGGATGGAGGAGAAGGGAGAAGAGAAGGCATGTTGCCATTTCACCATAAAATTTTAGTTCACTTGGTGTAATTCAAGATTATTTTCTTCAAATCAACACTGCACTGCATTATATAGTGTCAATATGCAAAATAACTTCAGAATGACCAATAATTGTACTGTAAAAACGTAAAAATAGTTTATGTTCAAGAGAGCCACAAGCAAGATGTTACCTCCACTGACCAGAGATGCAAACTGATGCCTTGCTGGGTGAGTCAAGTGGCTGATTGGCGCACCAAAAACTAGTTTCCTGTACTGCAATTATGTTAAAAAAGTGTTAAAATGACTAAAAAATTTGATATAAGACTTGGAAAATTATTGAATAGTACAACCTTCTTGATATTTACTCAAATGGTAACGAATTTCAGCCCTAAAACCGATTACTGTATTGGCAGACTAATACTACAGCTGGTGAGCAGGCGAAAACTTGTTGGGAAAAATTCGTAAGGAATTAGTTAACCGAAGTTTTTTCGTTAACCGAAGTGAAGAATCTTATGGAAGGTAATTCGTTAACCGAGGGATCACTGTACTTAAAATATATATAATAATTTTTTTACATTAATTTTACTACAGCTACAACCAATGTCTTATTTTTTCATTTTTTCGTGTAGAACTATTATCCTGGACTCCCGGCTGTAAACACAAACGAAAACAATGGCTCCCCATCTCCTCTAGTGTGACCATATTATTATTCATTTATATTGTATAAGGTGCATTCAGAAACATTATTTAAAGAATATAGTTTGCAATTTTCATTAATTGTATGGTTTTTTTTTGGGGGGGGGGGGGGGGGGAAGAGGATAAAAAGTCACACAAAAGCTATGAAAAGGTCACACTTGGGAATGCATCTCATTATTATTGCTTTATTTTAATGGTAATTATTGATTCGCTATACGATGATTCACCCTATACTACAATGTTGGAGGACACATTACCATCGTTATTCGAGGCTTTACTGTACCTTAATACAGATTTTTGTGTTGCACCACCCCTTCGCTTAATGCAGGTTTGTTCAATGTGGATCTGCTCGAACAATTTGGTTTTTACTACCTGGTAGTAAACATGGGAAAATTCAGCCGAACACGGTCAGGTTCATTACAGTCTAATGGTAGCGTCCCCAGCGGGCCAGCAGTTGAGTCCACTGCAGTCCATTGGTAGCCTCCTCATGCCACGTGAGCTCAGAGTTTAGCTAGTGCTTGGAGTGGCCATAACCGAAAACTTTGCTTGGATTAACTTCAGTTTCTTCTCTTCCTTTTGTCACCATGGCTTCACCTGAATGTTCTCCAAGTGCCCCTCTGTCCAGGGACACTCCAACAAAGAAGAGTTACGACCACATTTACACTATAGAATAAATTATGCATTCTTCAATGGATGAGTAAGGCCAATCTGCTGCTTCTGTTGGTTTGGTGTGATTTGGCCAGCATCTGCAAATGACCGAGTTGTAAAACTTTCTGGAACTGATTTCATGGACACGCCAGTGCCTCCACATCATCATTACTTTAGATGTCTTTGAAATTTGGTTTTGTTGTATTTTTGGTGTGGGGGGCCTTTTGGGGTCCACCTGATGCATCCCCTATCTCCCCATGTTATAATTGATTTGCTCTACACTGCATTTTCTGGGAATGCAACCCGTGTTAATCAAAGGGCAGGTTATTTATCAACTTTTACCAACTACTTTGTTAAGTACAGTAACATAATTTAACCAATAAAAACCTAGAACTTTCCTGTTTTTCAACATAACAGTTTGTACAGTGTATCAGCACCTTATTTTTTATGATTTACAGTCACTCCATAAATTATTCTTACTCCAGTGTAGAACAATATGACAAACCAGCAAATTTGTTTGTTCAAAGCTCTTGCATCTGGCTTCAAATTGGTAGTCCTGCTTTCCTTGTACAGGAATATGTGGAGCTAACAGTGGCACTACAGGTATTCCCCTCATTTGTCATAATGCAATTTCCTTTTATGTGTGGCAATACTAAACTGGTTAAGTTTATTGTAAATTAAAAAAAATAATGTAAATACTGTACAGTACTGTAAGTACGAGCATATCCATTTACTAATGTTTAAAAGTGGAATTTGAACTAGTATGTTTTGAAATATGATTTAAATATTTAAAAACACAAGGATAAGGGAAATGACATTGCAATCATGCTTACTAACCCAACCAGGATGTCAGGAGAGGTAGTGTTCATTTTCCATTGCACCCAGGGGTAAAAGTAATTAACGGCTCAATAGTACAAAATATTTATATTTAACTTTTATATTATGTATTATACCTAAATAAAAACATCTGGTTTCAGCTTGGTTTATGGCAGTGCAGACATTCATGACCATAGCCCTACTTGCTAGCATGACAACGCTAGTGACAATAAGTCTGATCCTGGTGAGATGGCCCATGCACATGATCATGAAGTATGAATGGTACCTTACTGGCTTTTGTTTCTGCTGTCAGGCTGTTGCTGGTAAGTTTGATGACCAAATTTTTATTTTAGGATTTTTAATACAAAACATTTATTTTGTTAATCTTAGTTAATACTGTACCTTTGAATCACAAATAATAAACGTAATACTGACTTGATACTGTACAGTAGACCCTTCCCATCCGTGGATTCCATGTATCCGGTTTTCTACTCTATACTGTTTCACCAAACTGTGGCTTTGAATTTTATGTATCTGCACTGTATTCTGAACAATTTACAAAGTTGATTCAGAAGGGTTACTTGCTGGAGCAAGTATTCAACTTGGAAGAGACTGGCCTTTTTTGGTGGGAAAGAATGCCGAAAAGAACTTTAATTTCCAAAGGCCGAGAGGTCTGCTCTGGGATTTAAGGCAGCAAAAGACAGACTGACCTTTATCCTTTGTGGTAATGCCTCAGGGGCCTCTTTTATAAGCCAATGCTCCTCTTCCACTCTGAACCCCTGTGCCCTGAAGGGCAAGAATAAGAATCACCTGTCTTTTGGTGGTCTAACCGTAAGGAGTGGGTTAATGCTGCCACCTTCATGGACTGGTTTAACAACTGTATTGTCTTTGAGGTTGAGCTGTACTTAGCAAAAAATTATTTGGCGTTTAAGGTGTCTCTCATTGTCAACAATGCACCCGGTCACCCTGAAGCACTCATGAGTGCCCATCCCAAAATAGAGGTGGTATTTTTCCCTCCAAACACCACTTCACTTCTTCAGCCTATGGACCAGGGTGTAATAGCAACCTATAAAAGTTATTACTGTACACTTGCCGCACCTTCAGCTGTATCTTTGATGCATGGAGAAGGACAACATCTTCACTGTATCAGACTGCTGGAAAAATTCTACATTGTAAACAGGATGAAGTTAAGCCGTCAATGCTGAAACTGTGCTGGGGGAAAATCTGGCTTGAGGTGGTGCATGACTTCCAAGCAGACATGGGGTAATAGTAATAAGTAACAGTCATAGACTATTACAGGGTTTTTAAAGTAATCGCAATATATCACAATTTCTTGGCTTTAATAGTAATAGAAGGCAAAGTAATAGTCTATTACTTTTCTGTTACAGACACTTCCTTAACTCTTAGGTTGTCAAAAAAAAATCATAATTACTGAATTGCTGCTGTCATTCAACAGTTTGCTTTGACAGGGGAATACTAAATCCAACCATAACATGCTTGTTTGTAACACTAAAAATCCATGCACATCTGTATTATTTCATTATTCGCAAGAATATATTACTGCAAAAGGTAGATAAAATAGGAACATAGTGATGATTATTCAAGAAAAATACTATCTGTTAACCTTAGCTTCTGCAACTCCAGGTTCCAAGTGTGGTAACTGGCTATGTTGATCAGTTTTAATTCGTGACCAAAAGTAATACAGTAGTAACAGACGACCGAGTAATAGTAATAGATGACAACTAAAGTAATAATATAGTGATCCCTCGGTTAACGAAATTTCGGTTAACGAATTACCTTCCATAAGATTCTTCACTTCGGTTTACGAAAAAATTTCGGTTAATGAATTCCTTACGAATTTTTCCCAACATGTTTTCTCTCGCTCACCAGCTGTAGTATTAGTCCGCCAATACAGTAATCGGGTTTAGGGCTTAAATTCATTACCATTTGAGTAAAAATCAAGGAGGTTGTACTATTCAATAATTTTCCAAGTCTTATATTAAAGTTTTTAGTCAGTTTAACAATTATTTAACATAATTGAAGTACAGCGAACTAGTTTTTAGCGCGCCAATCAGCCACTTGACTCACCCAGAATGGCGTCGGTGTGTGTCCCTGCTCAGAGGAGGAAGCATTTTGCTTCAGACTCTCTTGAACATAAACTATTTTTACGTTTTTACAGTTCAATTATTAGTCATTCTGAAGTTTATTTCACATATTGACAATATATAGTGCAGTGTAGTGTTGATTTAAAGAAAATAATCTTGAATTACACCAAGTGAACTAAAATTTTATGGGTGAAATGGCAGCATGGGGTGACTCCTCCTCCACCCCCATTCTAATTTCCATCATCATCATCATCAACCAGGAGCCTTCTACATGCACACCTCAAAGTAAGTGTACTTTACTGCATTTATTTTTAGTTTGTATGTAATTTTCGGTGAGCTGGAACCAATTACCCAAAATCACATTGAAACAATGGTTTCGGTTAACGAAGGACCTTCTGGAACGAATTGTGTTCGTTAACCGAGGGACCACTGTATTAATAATATTGAAAAATTAAAAGTAATACTAATTGTAATAGGAACCCAGTAATAGACCCCATGTCTGCTTCCAAGGTTCCCTTCAGTTCATTGCCGAGGTGCAGTGCATCGTGAAGATTGCAAATCTGTGCCAGGCGAGGGGATGAGCAACATTCAAGCCAATAAGATAGAGGAGCTCCTTGGTTCTCATCTGGAGGAGGTTGATGGAGGATGACCGCAAGGAGCTGATACGGTCCTCCAATGATGACGAGAATGAGGATAATGTGAAAAAAGTGAAAATGACCCTTGCCAATCTTAGTAAGGCTTGAAGCTTCAAATTTGGCTGAGCATTTCATTGACACACATCCTTTTATGGAGTGCAGCCTTAATTTTAAGCAATGGTTAGGATTTAATGAAGCTCTACAAGGTGGTGTACAGGGATCTAAAAAACGGCCATCCATCCTTAGCTTTTTTTTAGCAAGACAGTGACCACTGCTGCTACAATTGTGTTGGTCACCAACCCACAAACCTTCCTCAGCGGCTACACTCCAGCTACCCCCCATCAGCCAAGATGTCACTGCATCACCCATCTCACCATCAGACATTAACAAATCTTAAGAGGTGCAGGAAGAGAGTGGGCCTTTCTTCCCTTCTTCCTTATAACAACCACCTCCTTTCACATCATCCTCATCCACCATCATCATCAATGTCATGAAGGTAAATACCCCTGTATACTGTTAAATTTATATTACAAGTACAGTGGGGGTATGCTATAATGAACGGATTCTACTACGAATATTCCTATAACGAACGGTTTTACCTATAAAATTGAGAATGCTATAACGAACGAAACTCCTACAACGAACAGTATTTTTTTATTTTTTTTTTACTAATTTATTATTTTTTATTACAAGTATTAATGATATTCTTTTTTTCAGGAGTTTAAATGCATATGTATGCACTTTTTTTTACAAATTTTACAATTTTATATTATATTTTTCAGTGTTAAGTGGTTGTATTTGGGGGCCTGGAACGGATTAATCCTATAACGAACGAATGATATAACGAACGAGGTTCTAGAACCATTAGATTCGTTATAGCATACCCCACTGTATTTAATTTATATTAAGCTATTTTATATGTATTTGACTTAAAAATTTAATGAAATGTACAATGCAGGTATTGTTTTGTGAAGGAACAGGTAACTTAATTAGGCTTTGAAGAGGGTTATCGGCAGCTGTGCAATCAAGCCTCCAATTTCCCACAAGCCTTTAGTCTTACCAACTGCAGATTTGTCAACCACAGGGTATTTCAGGAACCAAACCCCCACAGTTGGCGAGGGACTACTGTACAGTAAAGCCAATGAACTTTATACAATGGATCTATGTATGCTTGATCATAGTCATATACCGTACCAATATGTGATGGCTAAAGATCAGTTTTATGATATTCGCTACCCAAATGCGTTTCCTACATTGTCATTGCTATGAAAAAGTGATGTTCAATAACTTGCAATATTCTAAGATATGATAACACAATCTTGGAATAGCATAACACGTGCTACTCACATGGGACGTGTGGGAGGTTCTGCCTGTCCCGAGTGACTGCCAGGCTAAGCAGTTGAACTGTGTCACATTGCCCAGAAGATGGTTTGCGTGTGGAAGAAGCTATTCTTTATACACAAAATAATATAGACTGTACCAGTAAATGTGATGAATAAATAAAATAAAAAATAAACAGAAAAACTACTGCATTGCCATTTGGCAATCTTGTCACGGGATAGTAGAGACATGAGCGAATGCTGCTCTCTTATGTTTTTGACCACATGATAATTATTTTACAGGTATATTTTATTTATTTATTTATTTTATTAATTTTTTTTTACATTCTGTATGAACACTTGTGTGTGCATGTAACAAAGAAAAAATGATGGGAGGCCGAGATACTGACTCTGCACCCCCCTCCTGCTCCCCCCTTCTTCTCCCACGATTCCCTGGGACGTAAGGCATTTGTATTCCCTTTGTGACATTTTTTCTTCACATTCTCTGTATGTGTGTAAAAAAAAAAAAAAAAAAAAAAAAAAAAAGCATATCTACCAAGAATTGCAAGTTGAAAAATAACAACATTGCAGCTCACAGCTTGGCTGGAGACTGACACTTCACCCCCCTCCTGCTTCCACAATCCACACTTTCAGTGATGTAAAAAAATACTTATTGGTATTATTATTTTCATTTTATAATCATTTTCCTTTTCACATTCTCTATGAAAGGTTGGTGTGCATGTAACAGTAAAAAAAAAGAAAAAAAAGTCTACCTAAAATTAATTGTAGCGACAGCTGGGGGATCGCAACTTACTACTGTACATATCATGTCAGGTAAATGAAAATAAATCTTTTCGATAGATTTATTGTTTTTGTCTTTAATTTGTATAAAATTATTGATTTTTATGTCTATATAAATTATTTACACATTACAATATTTAATCTTTATAGCAGCAGGATATAAATCTTGTTTGGGCTCGTCAGGGGCTCAGGTACAGAACTTATTTTTCCCCGTAGGTAATTAATATTGGAATACAATTGATCACTTATCGATAGCTTTTTGAAGTCTGTAACCCCATCGTATAATGGTGATTGCCTGTACGTATTTTCTATATACTGTAACGAGCAGTGATAGGAAACCAAGGACACTCACAGATAGAAAAAAATTCTATATTCCTTCTCTATTTTCACTGCTGGACTACTATAAAAGATGTGTATGAATTTGATAAGAATGTAGAACTTTACATAAAAATGAACATTTTCAACCCAAAACAGTTTCAGTGAGCCAAGTAATAAGCCAACCATTGCACAAAGTTATGATTAAACAATGCAAATTTCAAATATAGTGAATAATGAAAGATTGTATACATATCTACAAAAATATTGACTCCCTACAGTGATTGGGATCTTCTTTGCGGTCCTAGTATTTGGAGTCATGTGTTGGTCCCGTGACTGGTTGCTGAACCCCAACTTTAACTACTTATCCTGGTCTTACGCCTTTGCTGTTGTTGCTGGTGGCATTCATGCTTTTGCAGGATTCACCTTACTTCATGTAAGTTGAACTTATATTATTTGCTATCATGGAAAAAATTCTGTATGGCCTTGACAAAACATGAAAGTGGATAAAGAATGAAGCCTTCAAGTAATTAGGTACATGAAAATATCAACCTTCTTCCTCTTGAATTGTATGATTATAAAGAATTTTAATGTGAACAATTTTATTTCAGGAAACCTTTGAGGCCAGAGAGCGCAAACGCCAAGCTAGTAACCTTCTACACATGGATCCACATGGACAAATGGGAATGGGAATGGGGATGGGGATGGGGATGGGTATGGGCATGGTCAGCCAGGGATACATTTAAGTGGACGATTATATAATATGAGATTTGTCTCTTATAATTTTGCATCAAGTGTCAAGTAAGTTGAAAATTTTTCTAAAAATGGGTTATAGCATTCATTGAAACTGTTATTCAGTATTAATCTAAACTTTCCATGTAGAAATAAGCCATTATTCTTTAAGTATTGGCAGAGTGAAAGTACAGTATTAAATGCATTACCTCCTGCAGTTAAATTTATGCAGGAAATTAAGATACTTTCTCAAAAAGCCAAATAATCTCTTAGCTATTGTAAAATGTGTTTTCATTAGCTGTAAAATTTACCACATATATTGTTACTGGGTATGGAATTTTATAGTTTTGTTTTAAATATAAAGTTAGAGAAGATAAATATTAGAAGTTTGGGCAGTTACATTTCAAATCTTGAGAATTCAATAGCTCTTGATTATGACTTCACCAGCATGAAATTTAATTTGTTTCTGCTCAAGTCAATATATACTGTAAGGGCCTCATTAAACCAGAGAAATTTGTATTTTATGCAAAATCTCACCAAATACTGTATATACCGTATACTGTACAGTACACAGTAAACCCATGCTTTTCGCTGGTTTACCATTTGCTGTTTTGACTATTCGCGGTAAGCAGATGGTGGCTAGCTTACGAGCCTCGGTGGGAGCACTGTGAGTCACCCACAGCATCTCCTCTCCCTTGTTTGTGCTCAACCATTGTCTGCACTATAGTTGTCTTCATTGTGCCCAAAACTTTTAAGTGTTTTTGAGAAAAATGGCCCTTAAAAGACTGCCTAATGTTAATGGTGCTAGTGCAGTGAAACTTAAGACAAAAGACAGTGATGACCCTTATTAAGAAAGTTCACTTATTAGACAAGTTAAAGGAAGGAATGAGTGCCGCCACGGCTGGCTGGTTGTGAACGAATCCATGGTGTGATACATTAAAAAGAAAGAACAAGTGATTCGTAGGTGTTGCTGCAAGTGCTAAAGTGGCACAGACTGTGTGATACAAACATAGTGAAAACGGAAAAGCATTGAACTTTTGGATTGACGACCACTACAAAAATGTGCCAATCGACAACATGATTCATTAGAAGGCTAAGATTCTCTTGGCCCATTTTCACGAATCAGCAGGTGGTGAAGGGGCTATTGAAAAACCTTTTAGTGTTGGTAAAGGGTGGTTTGATAATTTTAAGAAAAGATTCTCACTATAATGTGAAGCTGGCCAGGGAGGCCATATCATCTTACCACATACAGATGTAAGTTTTTCACATAGTAGTGCTGTATGGTGGTATAAGTTGCTATTTGCAGTTTTTGCCTATTCGCGCCATTTATTGAAACCTAACATGTGTGAATAACACGGATAGTACTGTAATACACCACACAACAATGATATTTCCATTTGCTGGAATAATTGGTGTTGAGCTCTTCTGGGAAGGATACATTTCCGGGTAATACGACTATTTCAAAAATGGAAAAATCCCACATCCCCGTAAATTTTTAGAGTACAAATACTGTACTGGGAAAAGTTTCCCAGACTCAAAACTAAGCATCCCGCATGGACAGACACAAATGCATATCCCTAATATGTTTCTGGGTGCTGGGGAAAGTCTTCCAAGAATCTAAACTACACATCTCACCTTGCACGGACAAACATTCTCCCAATATATTTAGACCGTGGGCAGGAGCGAAAATATTTATGGCTAGCGAGAAAGTGTATAAACTTTTATTCATAATATGTTCTAATTGTGTTAAGAGATAAATTGGGTACCATAATGATCCTGAATAAATTCTCTACAAGACTGTTGCAATAAAAGATCCTTAACCAAAATATTTTGACACGGTAATGATGGAGACTCAATATTATGAAAAAAATTAAGGATTGTTGATAATGAGTCTTATAAAAACAGCTCTAATTAAGTTAGAAACACCATTTTTTACTAAAACAATTATGAATAGTTAAGCTAAAAGTTTGGTTGAATAAATATATTTAAAAGGGAAAAAATCTACCGTATTTTATGGCATATAAGATGCACTCATTTTAGCGGGGAATATTTAGGGAAAAACTTGTGTATTTTCATCCTGTAGCCACAGTTTTCTTAAAATAATATATACCTGTACAGCACCAGTAAATGTGAGGTATAAATAAAAATAATACCAATAAATAAGTTACAACAAAAATACTGTGTTGCTAAACCAGTAAAGAAAATCCAAATGAAAGTTTAACAGTCGCCATTTGCATATGCTTCCTGCTTCACCATCACAGCGGAGATGCTACCTCCGCTAATTCCCTAGCAAAGCCCCCCACCCACATGCCGCGCCCGCCTCCCGCTCCTCCACTGAGCCAGCTAACTTGTGTAAAGAAATGTATATTTCCTTTACGTGTTTGTCCTTAGGAAAATTATTTTTTTTTTCCACAATATTTATGTAGGATGGTGTGTGCATGTAACCGAGTAAAAATAAAAGAAGAAAGTTACGCATATCTACCCGAAAATCAACCATAACACCTCACAGCTTGGCCCAGTAGCCTGGTGGTTACAGTGACGAGTCTAATCTGGCCACATGCTGCCAGCTATGTTAACATATGCAAATGTGAAACGAGTGTTGTCTGTAAATCTTCATTTGTAGATTTAAAAATAACATTGCAAGTATGGCTTTAAGAGATTGTAATGCTTGTAAGAGTTCAGAAATGGTTACTGCTTAGCTTCCTCTAGAGAGTTGGGTGTGTGCCATACAGATGTAATTGTTGCGGGGTTATCATCATCAGTACAGTAGTTATAAATAGAGCTTTTATATTTACAATAATTATTTTTAATTGATTAAAAATAATGTGTTTAAGTAAACAGTGACATTTTTAATTCTGGAGTTGGGTTAGGTAGAAATTAACCTATTGAAGACAGCAACTGGGGGATTCATTAGTTTACGGTAGACCGCAACTTCACATTCAGGATACAGGCCTATTTTTTTTTTTTTTTTAAATTTCAGGCAAAAAATTGCTTCATATGCCATAAAATACAGTATATGATATGAGCATGTGAGGCATGAATAGAGCTGTGTTTTTCACAGCCAAGATAGTGGAATTTTCAACCCTGCACTTGGAAAGTTTTTAGAGTTTAAACTATGCGTATTGCATGAACAGACACCAGAGCTGATTTATTTATGCAAATACCACTGAACACATACAATATATTGTAAATAAACAAAATAATGTATACAGGTATCTCCCGATCTGCAATATTCCGCTTGAACGATGGTGATGTAATAAGACATAAACATTCCACATGAACTATGGTCATCGTCTGGCCAAATCACTTTACATGTATAAGAATAGCAAAACTTACTTCGCAGTCACCAAAACAGAGTACAGTGTGAACTTTAGTAAGAACATAAGAATGGAGGAAACTGCAGCGGGCCTATTAGCCCATACTGGGCAGTCCCATTTACACCCAACCCCTATTGCTCATATGAGCATCCAACCTATGTTTGAAGCAATTCAGCATATTCGAGTTAATAATGATATTTGGTAACTTGTTCCATTCATCCACTACTCTGTTTCCAAACCAGTGTTTACCTATTTCACGCCTAAAACCATTGTTACGAGTTCGCTCCTGGTTGGATAGTTTGAGTACCTTTGTAATGTCCCCTTTGTTTAGCCCTGCCTTCCACTTATACACCTCTATCAGGTCGCCCCTCGCTCTACGTCTCTCAAGGGAGTGCAAATTAAGATGCTTTAACCTGTCTCTATACTCAAGGTTCCTAATGCCCGGGATTAGTCTTGTAATGTAGTCTTAGTAATGTCCTCTCACTGTATAAACAAAACAAAAAAAAAAAACACCGGTGATAAGTAATACCAATACTGAACCAATTATCATCGAATTACACAATGTTGGCCATGTGGGATCACCATGGTATTGTAGTGCACCCAGTTTGTAGTCAACACAGTGCCATCTATCGGTCACTAGGTGCACTACAGTACCGAGCTCTGTCCCATGGAGATCTCACATGGTCGAGATCGCGTAATTCAACTATTATCAGTCAGTATCAATGTTGTTACTCATCAGGGTTTTTTCTTTAATTTTTTTCAGAGAGAGGACATCACCAAATTCACATTGTACAGTCTTTCCTCGACTTACGACGGGGGTTCCGTCCCGACGACCAGGTCGTAAGTCGAAAAGGCGAAAATAATACTACATAGAAATTCTAAAATGGGTGTCTCTTTTTCTTCTCAGCACCTTGAAAACTCTCACTTTTACGCTTGCCAGCCATTTTAAAGGGAATTACAAACAAAAATTTTGTCAGTACACAGCGCGATCACTAACGTCGGGACTCAAAAATACGTGATGTGAAAAATATTTTATACGGCCATGGCCGTCGTATGTTCGGGTTGTCGTAAGTGGAGGAGAGACTGTACTCTGTTTTGGTGAATGAAGTAATTTTTGCTAGGTCTTTTGTTATTTTTTGTCTCAACGCTGCATTCATACTGTATTGTTGGCTGATTGAGTCTTGGTACAATAATGTACAGTCCAGTACTGCAGAACGCAAATTCACGCAAAAACAGCAGTGAGTGAGGGATCACCCTTGTACAATTGCAGAGGACTGTGAACTAAATGTATCATGATGCAAGGCTTAAGAGGGAATAAGCTGGGAGATGCATCAACCTATTACAGGCATTCCATGCAGTTACATGAGAGTATAGTATTAGCCAATTGCAGCATGTGAGCCTACAGCCCATGTTACTCTAGTGGTTTTCCCACCCACACAGCTGGCACATGGTGAAGCGGTGGAGCATGATGCAATTTTTCGGAACTCCTGGAACATTTGTCTGCAGACCCTGAATTGAGAGAATTTTTCAAGAAAATTTCCTGGTGGTCAATTTCCATTCTGGCTATTGGAGAGTTTCGAGGACCGGGGTTTCTGACTAACGGGAAGATTACCTATGCTACAGTCATTCCAATGATTTTGATAAAGTGATTAAAACTTTTCCCCTAATCCACAGAATAACAAACATTAATATATATTTTGATATACTGTACTGTACAATTTCATGGCCTTAAAACTAATTTTTATTTGAGAATATAGAATCAAATTTTTGTTAATGAATGAAAAGGAATAAACAAGCAAACGAATTTTTTTCTTTTGTTAAGTGGTTTTCATAAATCTGAATATTCATGAAATTTTATACAGGTAATGGCTTATAATTTTTTTTTATTGTAAGTACAGTACTCTGTACCTTTAACTTTCTCTTATGTTTTTCCTGCAAGTACTGAGCACAATATGTACATTTGCTGAGGTGTTCCACATTATTTTCACTCGTTTATACAGTACAGTAACGGTACTGTATTATGCAAATACAGGTAGCAAATACTTCAGTTTCATAATTGCCAATCAACCATGAATAATTCCTCAGCAACTTATACAAATTTTGCAATCGAGTCATCAGCTGCTCATGGTGTTAAGGCAGCTGGTAAACTATGTCTGGGGAGTATTTGTTGTGTGTACTGTAGTTGGCCTACTGTAAGTATGGGGATAGGGTGATATAAAAAAATACCTTTTACTGCTATTCACTTCATTAATACTGTATTGTAATTATTGGTTCTAAACAGAAGAAAGAAAACAACTGCTTTCTAATATCTGTCCATTTAAAGACTTCCTGAAGTGCATATTAGCAGTTTTTTCTGTGGTTAAAAAATGGCAACAATTACCTGTACTTGTATATAATAAACAATTATTATTTTATATCTGATTCAAGAAAGTAAATAAATACACGAAGTGCATTTCGGTAACTAACTAGAACCACTACAATAGTGATTTCTAACAGGCTAGTACTAAAATGTTTCCTTTAATTATTTCAAGGTTCAAAGATGCATAATCACACTGAATGAAGTGATGCAGTTACTACTTTGATGACATTGTGATGTCAATGACTAATATAACTGGCTTTTTTTGATCACAAAGAATAACAGTCATATTACAATTTACCCCAAATACAATATAGTACTGGAGGTGATCCAGTGGGATGAGCTGATCAAAGAGAGGTCATGAGGAAAACATTAAGTGCAGGGATGTGGTTGAAATATGCAAAGCATTGATCTGAGAGTGGAGGAAGCTGAAACTGAAGATGGGAAAGTGGCAGAGATAGATTAGAGAAGTCAATTCCAAATGAATTAGAATGATTGGAAGTCACAAAATGCTTAGGTAAGCAGTATAGTCTTACCAGATTTAATATATCCAATAAAATGGAGGTAACAAGTAGCATTCCTGTAGTACCACTAATTGTGATAATTTAGAATGTGCACTGAACTGGTTGCTTTTGGAACAACTCCACTGGTCAATGTGGAGGATCATAGGACTTGTGTGTATCTGGAAATATATTAAACTGAAAGAAACATTAATATACTGTACAGTATATGCATTGTTTATAACCTGATCTGAGATATGTGACACTGAAAATGTTGCCAGTATTAAGTGTTACTGTACACTAGAAAATATGCATCAGCAAAATGTTTTATTCCGTCCAGAATCTCCTGAATAAAATTTGTACTGATATTTTTTTAATAACTTTAAAATAAAAGTGTTATGTGGTCATAAAATGTGTTTTCTTTATCATGACATATATAATGTATAGGCCAATTTATGTTAATTGTACACTACCCCACTCCCCCATTCCATCTCAAGATGCTGTGCCAAATTTAATACTTTCACTGCTGAGGCTAAATACAGGTTGTACCCCTCTAGTCCGGCATTCTGTGGTCCGGAAACTCCCATGGTCCGGAACGATTTTAGTTTGTCCAATAGGTAGATAGGCAGCTTTTTTTTTTTTTTTTTTTTTACTTATCTGAATTATTATTATTACAGGAGTATTAAATATTTGCCCTTCAGGCCTCAATGTTGGTCAGTGACCTATGCCCGGGTGGGCTAATCCCCTTAAAATGAGAATGGACCCCAACACCTTTTACAAACTTCTAGCGAAAGTGGAACCATATATAAAAAAAAACAGGATACCAATATGAGGGAGAGTATATCTGCAGAGGCTTGTCTAGAGACAACGCTCATATATCTTTCAACTGGGTGCACCTACACGCCACTTCAGTATAGAATGAGGATATCAAAACAAAGTTTGTCTCGCATAATACCTGCAACTTGTCAAGCCATGTCTGAATTACTCAAGGAAGATTACTTGCAGGTGAGATTTGTAGTACATAAAAATTCATTGAATAATGTTAGAATTATGATATGCATAGACAGGAAGCTATAGGACTAGAGTGAGGAGGACGGCAGAAATGAAGAACACACATGAATGTCCTCATTACATAATACATAAACAATCTCCCGTTTATTGTCACGCCAATGTACTTTGCATAAGCTTATTTGGTTATACACTGGACATCTGGACCGACCGGGGAACATATACCGTACAAATCACATTTGCAGTACTTAACTCAGGTTTTACAAAGTGCTAGCATACGTTCTGTCAGTATCACTGTTCTTACCTCACCGACTTGAGGTCCCGACCCCCGAGGTCAGCGGTGGTGTAGTGATCAGCTGTTTTTGACAGTCACGTGAGGTTCCAATAATAACACGTGTCTTGTATTGCAGGCTTGTGTAATGTTGAATATTAATGACTATTATAGGAATGTTGGTTTTCCGGTTTTATCGATTATTATTAATGAAAATGATATTAAAACATATTATGGACCTGTTTGGGACACTAGGTTGTTTGCAAATAAGATATTGATGATTGACACAACTTGTACAAAGACAAACTTTATTTCACATAATAATTACATACACCCCAACGTATGTAGTATGCAATTAAAGATTTTAAGACCCTCTCCACAAAATAAGACATGTCAATTAAAAATTATATACCTACAAGCATATACGTAAATAAAAAAAATAAATGACCACAGTGCCAGGTTTAACAGCACACAATTATCATTGTGTGTTTGCCACTAAGGACATAACGATAGTTGAAATTATACAACACCCTTAATCAATAGATTACTCTTATATAATCATCGTTGATGAGGAAAACCTGCCTAGTTTCCCCAGATAAAGAACCTCATAAATAAGTTTCTGAGCATGGATTCTATTTTCACCGGTCATCTGTCCACCAGGCAGGCGGACCATGATTTCGCTCGACGCCAGGCACGGGCACTCCGCTGGTTTGCCCGCCAATTTTGCCCAATAACGGGCATTTAACGCGTGCCCGCCGGGCACTGCTCGATCGTGTGGACGGGCCTTTAGGCTCACAGAAGCATTGCGTTGATTCTGGTCCTCCATCCACATTGCCAGCATCTTTTCCACCTTCTCTATCACAGTGCTTCTAGTACGAGTCATCTTAGTAGCACTCAGAGAAGAACCACTTTCAGCATTAACCTTAATCTTGTCAGCGTTGGTCCGGACACTACGCACCGTTGTGGGTGTTAGTCCAAGCACAGCGGCTATGTCCACAGCACGTTCCCCTTTTTCAAATCGGGTTAATACAGACATTTTCGTAGCCAGGGTAATGGTTTTACGTTGCCTCTTCACTACACTAGTATCAGTAGCACTTGATGAGTGCTTGGAAGACCATTTTGAATGGTTAGAGTACGGTTTTAGAACAAAAGCAGTTAAGCACACACGAATGATGTGAAGTCGTAACAGAGACTGGCTTGGGGTCTCTTGGGGACGCTGTGATGTTCCGCGTGTGAGGGCAGCACGCCGAGCCGAGAGAGCGTAATGTGGCCAGACAAGAGCAGGTGATGCACCATAGAAAGTAGTCCGTGACGACGCAAAACGACGTAGTATGGGATCACCGGGACGTTAAACGAATTTTGGGTCTCTAAAGTTCAGTGACGTAGTATCGAAACAACGTTTAAGTGGGACGACGTTAAGCGAGGACTTACTGCACTGTAGTTATTGGAGAGTGAGAATCCAGTACAGAGCTTAGTAAGTAATAAAATAAATAGAAAATTGGAAGTTAAACAGTGACTTCCAACCAGACCCAGCAGGTGCTTCCTGCTGGCCAGGGTCGAAGAAGGTCAGTTGAGCTATAACCATCATAGCAGATTTGTCCATGAGTGTGTAACCCTGGGAAAACCGTAGTCATGTCACTTTTAGTCAACACATCGCAGAGACGGCGAGTGATTCACCGATCCTTTTTGGTTGCACTAAACATGTCATCATCCATAAATCAATTATTACTAAAATCTGACAATCATTTGGTTATCACATCACTTACCAAAACCAAGTCTTATACTGCTTGTATCTCTCACCTTTTTCTGAACAAAATCGCATATATTGCGTTTTATCTCGACCCTGAAAAAACGCGTAAGGGGGACCCTTACGCGTTTTTCCACCCAAATATGATTTTCTCTCAGACTTGAAATTTGGTGGGATTAATTTCAGTAAAAAAGTACATCCAGAAGAACATACCAACACCAACCAAATACCTGAGAAACCAATAATTAGCGAGTACTGAAATAAGCATTGTGAAAAATTTCATTAATATATTCCAAGCATCATTACGACCACTAATTATTCTGCAATCGAACTGTCGATGACAGGACCGGACTCGGCATGCTCAGGAGTACCTATACTGCGATTTTGAACAAAATCGCGTATATCGACTAAAAAACAAATATTAAATAAAAAAAATATTTATATAAAAAAAAACAATAGTTGCCGAGCACTGAAATAAGCATTGAGAAAATTTTCATTAAAATAGCCCGATCATCATTACGACCACTAATTATTCCGCAATCGAACTGTCGATGATAGGATCGGAATGAGCATGCTCAAGAGTACCTATTGTATACTGTGATTTTGAACGAAAGAGCATATATCGCACTTTGTTTCGGCCCTGAAAAAAACTGTAAGGAGGGACCCTTACGTGTTTTTTCACCCAAATGTGATTTTCTCTCAGATTTGAAATTTAGTGGGATTAATTTTAGTAATAAAGTACATCCAGAAATACATAAAAATGCCAACCAATCACCTAGGAAACAAATAGTTGGCGAGTACTGAAATTAGCATTAAAAAAATGTATTTTAAATATTCTAAGCGTCATTACGACCTCTTATTATTCCGCAATCGAACTGTGGATTTGAGATTCGGAATCAGCATGCTCAGGAGTACCTATACTGTGATTTTGAGCAAAATCGCATATATCGCACTTTGTTTCGGCCCTGAAAAAATCTGTAAGGGGGAACCCTTACGTGTTTTTTCACCCAAATATGATTTTCTCTCAGACTTGAAATTTAGTGGAATTAATTTTAGTAATAAAGTACACCCAGAAAAACATAAAAATGCCAACCAAACACATCGGAAACAAATAGTTGTCGAGTACTGAAATAAGCATTGACAATTTGTTTTAATTAAAATGTAATCGAGGGGCGGATCCAGGGGGGGGGGGTCCTTATCCACCCCTTTTCATCAGAAAATTACGATACTTTTTTTTAAATGCAGTATTGTACTCGGGTGTTGGTGGTACAGCAGTAATGCGCATAACTCTCACCAACATGTCAAGGGTTCGAGCCTGGAACTGGACATGCGTGAGAAGGATGTTATCTAGCGTGACCTTACCAAACATCATAGGTTTACAAATCTCCGGTTTCCTCTTGTACTAACACTGGATAGACCACCCAAGTGGCCAGTAAGCTGATAAGTGGCGAAATTCTAGAAAAAAATATCAAGTGCACATGGCCTCAATATGCCCAT
Organism: Homarus gammarus; assembly: GCA_958450375.1. Lineage (NCBI taxonomy): Eukaryota > Metazoa > Arthropoda > Malacostraca > Decapoda > Nephropidae > Homarus > Homarus gammarus. The sequence goes on from CAUDMG010000359.1 coordinate 1,678,888, forward strand.
GATAATGGCGTTTCCAAAAAGGTTTCGGGGGGGGGGGAGGGGGATACACCAATCCCCCAACATGAATAGCCTCGCTGCACTCTCCATGTTCTCTAACCCACAACTTCCTGAACCCTCCCTTTGATGTTCCTGGATCCGCCCCTGTAATCTGCTTGATTGACTGACTGTATTGTATTACTGATGCGTACGAGGGATACTGAGATATCTTACAATACATCTTGGAATACAATATGTACAACAGCAGGACTGTACAGTATATAATAACTTGAAACTCTGATTAGCAAGCAAAGCAAATACTGATATTCTAATACAAAAGTAAAATAAAAATTTTATTAACACATAAAATGTATCTGAAAAAGTGTACAGGTAATTACAACCACAGTTTCATAGTTAATCAGGGCCGGCCCCAACTATGTGTGGTCTATGCGGCTGCACAGGGCCCCCATCACTTAGGGGCCCCCTCCTGAATACAATATATTTGTTAAGTAGGATTCGCATTTCAATTCTCATGTGGCGTGTGCATCTCAAAAGTGCAGGCGAGTTTGTTTCAGCCATCTGGCGACAGTAATCTGGGCAGTTTTGGTCTATAAAAACCTGGCAACTGATCCTAATTTACGTTCCTGATTTATCTTTTATCAAGATGATGTTCTCAGAAAATCAAGAATATACTGTATGTGGGTGACGGACTGGGCACAATGGGAGTGTTGTCTAAGGAATGGGCGTCCTCAAACATTATCTTGCACAGGGCCCTTCAGAAGTTAGAGCCAGCCCCGCAGGAAATTACACACACAATTACTGTATATTTTAGAAAAATTATCACAAGACATACCTGGGACATGGCAGGAGGCACACAGGTCCAGGATGTAGTTGATGGTGAGTTGGGGCAGGTTGCCGTCCACCACCACCAGTGGGGACTTGCTGATCTCACCCTCAAACTGTCGTACCTGCCAAAGTTGGGCAACTGATAAGCTCAAACAAATTACTGTACTGCACTTATGTTGAACAACAGCTTTTGTGATAATTGTTGATGTCACAGTGGATAAAATGATTATCAGAGAACCTGTCTATGAACAGACTGGAAGTGGGTTCCACAGGCCAGTAAGGGAATTTGTGAAAGCACAGCACTATGAATTTTAAGCCCTTGGTGCAGATGGAGCCAGTATGGCCAGCAATGCTCTCGATTGGTTTCACTTCCCCAACTTAAAAATTATTTGCCCATTCACATCTAGGGATGCCCCAGGCACTTATCAGCCACCCTTAGGGCAGTATGCAATGTGCTTTATTCACGGAAATCCCTAAAAATACATTTAAGAAAGTGCTATACATGGCTGCACTTGATATATTATATGCTCAATTATTTGTGTGGGTGAATCTTAGTGTGCATGTTTTTGCTGCCATATTAATCTATGTTTGCAGGCTTGCTGTTTTCACTTTTAAGTATGAGGGTTGACCATCAACACCTGTATGGAGGCAACCATAAAATATATAACTGCAGCAGGGAGGAACAACTCACATGGGTAGGAGTGATGTAGTCGTGGATGGTCATGTCACCCACGCCGAAAAGCGCTTCACCCAGTTGGTCGAGTACCACACAGTACACTGCTGTTGATGCATCCTTCACTACCTTCAGTCCCCGCCTCTCCTGTACAATGAATATCATGAATGGGTTACTGCACGGTATTTTGTCAATTCCAATTGTACACTCGGAACCATAATCTCTAGCCCACCTGGGTGGGTGCTGTAGGTTAGTAGAGGGTCCTTTCTGGACGGGGGCCCACTCTAATTGTATTTGTATTTTAATTGTATTTAAATACATTTTCAATGTATTTGTAATTGTGTTTTGGCACCGAGAAGAAAAAGTATTTTGTATTTGTATTTGTATTTCGACACTTGTTAGTATTACAGGCAGTAAGCTAGTTTTAGGCTACTGCCTTTTGCCTCTTCCAAAAACAAAGGAAAAATTGATATTTTGTATTGCTACTTACAGACAATTTGTGAGGACGAAAACACTTGAATTTGTTTTATTTTTGTAATTTTGTTTATTTTTAATACTGCTATTGTTATCTGCAAGCAGTAACGTTGAACATTCTGGTAATTTTTACACTCCTGAGCGAGCTAAGTTGAGCCCAGAAATCTTCCGAGCATTAATGATGATAAAATGTAATTCTGATATGTGGGTATTGGGTTTGTATTTTTGAACTTAGAAATAAAAGTATTTGTATTTGTATTTTTGCATCATAATGTCACAAGTATTTGTATTTGACCGCTAAAAATCAGTATGTGATCCAACCCTGGTGTGTGTGTGTGTGTGTGTGGCATCAGGCGTCATCCTTAGTAACGAAGGTTAATATATAATTAGTTCACATCTGAGACAGTTCAGATATAAGTTGGTCTGAGCATAGTGCCAGACCACGATGTGTTGATGTGTTTTAAGTGAAGTGTTCTTGCGCCTTCAGCTTTTAAAACGCCTTCAGCTTTTAAAACGTTGATATTCGTGTCAACCACATTCATTTACACCCACTCTCCTCTGTGAAACAGGTGGTTGTTGTAGGTCAGGATGACCTCCACTACTAGCATGGAGGTTGATGAAGACCACTGAGATTGGATAGCGTCGTATAACCCGGATGTGTTGAGCTAAACCATCAGTTCACCGCCAGCAGTTAAGAGGAGGTAGCTAGACTGTTCGCTGTCCACCCGTGATCTCACATTGAGGAGTAAACCCGGCCAGCTCACACAGCATTGTTTTGAATGAGTCCACCCACCACTAAGTGGAGCTACGTATTGGCTGTTTTATTCATCGGAGTATCAATGTATGTAATCTTCTCAGTTGTATGGGTATTTGGAGTCAACAAGAGTATGATGGTCGCCACCTTACTTCTTGGCGAATGTAGCAAAGTAGCGTAGAGAAGCAACTAGTCCTGGTGCTGTTAATGTATTAGTGTTGGTGCTATTACCAGGGTCGTGTTACGATTTACGAGCTAAGGTTCTCAGGTAACTTGTGTTGATGGTGCTGAAACGTGCTATATGTAAGATTATAGTGTCGTGTGTCTTGTTAAAGGCACACCAAGTAATGAAGTAAGTTGGAAAATGTACGTAGTTGAAAGTACAAGATGAGTAGAGCCAGGGAGTTCATCCTTGTAGTTGTGTGTTACTGAAAGTTGTCGCAAGTCTAGCTTCAATTTAATAAACCATTTTTATTGTATGTTAGGGGTATCATTCTCCTGCAGTATTTCCCCTCATTTTCCCCACAACTTGGTACCAGAATTACACTATACCCCGTGTCCCAACCCTCGGACCATGCTACCACAGGTCAGAGGTTATGGAGTAACTATATGAAGTAAAATAACCAAGACAGTGGGACAGAAAGGAACTTAAAGAAAAATAGAAAAAGACAAATTCCCCTAGGATAAATAAACAACAAAAAAATATTTGCAAACTCCCCTATAAAATGGTGACAGCGAAACTCTCAACCTTACATCACGAAGTAAATAAGGTAAACGTAATAGAAGTTTATAAGCACATTAAAGGTCATTAATCATCAAGCGTTCATACCTGGAGCTAGCAGATGTCTGCCTCAATAGAGTTCAGTCTCAAGTTAACGAAGCCACAAGTACAGAGAATTGTCAGAGCTAACGTCTTTGGAGTACTATTTGTAAATTTTTGGAATAACTTGCCACAGAATGTTGCGATGACACCAAGTATGAGCTTATTTATGACCAGACTTGAACAACAGTGGCGCAAGTTCAGGTAAAGTCAAGAGCCCGGGCAGGCCCAGTGCCTGCCAACAGTGCCTCAGAGAAATGATCCAAATGGCTAGCGAGGAGGATAAAATTTATGAAAGTTACCCATGACTTTCAACATAGAACACAAGTAATAACAGTCTACACAGAAAACGTATCTACAAATGTAAGGTATAACGTGTAAAAAAAAAATCTTAATCTAGGTAGTATTGCCAACACAAATAATTCTTAAAATAGTTACAATTCAGTACTTGCCAAGAAAAAGTAAAAAAAAAAAAAAAAAAAAAGATGCAACAGACTGCCCAAGCGGTTAACAGGCCAATTAGTGGCGAAGAGGATAAACAAGGATTCTATATTCTAGTTTAGGAGGATAACTTACTGTAATGGGCAAACGCATTCACCCCCGTCTGCGGCGACACGAAGCGGCTGCTAAGTATAAACAATGGTGGGCAGAGATTAAAGGGAGGGAGAAGCACATTTCGATGAATGCATATTTTTTATTGTTTTTGTTTTGCACATTTTACAATCGAAAATGGAATACAACTACTGCGCATAGAAATTTCCAACAACACTAAAAGGAACAGAAACCTGTCTTTCTTCAGATTTCCAAAGGAGCCAAGGAGGAGTCGTAAACTTAATTCTGTCAATGTTGACTGTTCATTAGTTTTTATGAACTCTTTATTTAATGCTATTAGTATTGATAATGATCCACTCTTCACAGTGTCAATCAGTAACCACTAGGTAAATAAGGTATATAATCCGAATTTCCTTTGGCGCCAGTTCAATGGGCAGCATCCACTTGTAAATGTCTAGATCGCCACTGGAAATTACGTAACCTAAACGTAGGACCTTCCTGGAAATAAACATCTGATAGCTTTGTTGTCTGTCTCGGATAAAATTGCCTTACTGTTTACATAACTTTTTTACTTTTAGCCTCTTCATCACTGATCGGCTCGTTAGCCGCTTGGGCGATCGGTCACGTCTCTGTTACGCACTGTTGGCAAGTACTGGGCATGCACCGGCTCCTAAATGTACCTGAACCTGCTCCAGTGTTGGTCAAGTCTGGTCTTGAAAGAGCCCACACTCGGTGCCATCACAACACTTTCTGGTAGATTGTTCCAAGAGTTCATCACTCTCACTCCGAAAATGTTTGCCCTCACAGTTTTCTAGACCTGCGGCCTCTTAAATCTTGAGCTGTGACCCCTTGTGGGGCGAGCGTCCGCCAGCTCCAAGTAAGGACATTCGACTGAGTAGTGCCCATTGAGATGCTTATACACCTCAGTTAGGTCGCCTCCTTGCCCGTCTGTAGTATAAGCTAGGCAAGTTCAGGCGCTCCAATCTCTTAGGGTAGTCGAGGTGCCGAATTGCAGGCACCAGTCTGGTGGCCCTCCTTTGAACATTTTCAACCAACTGACAGTCCCTAGCATATCTCGGGGACCAGACGGGGTGACAGTACTCCAGATGAGAAAGCACTTCACTCTTGGAGATCGTCTAGATATCTGAACAACCTTCTTATAAGACCCAATAATTTATTTGCCTGATTTACCTTCTCGCAATGGCCCGAGAACTTCAGCTCATTGTCAACATACACACCTAGGTCCTTCTCACATTCAGTCTCAAATAGTGCAGTTTCTTCATCCCGTTGGGAAATATGATACGCCTCCTTACCGTTGGTACGGGCCAGGTGCATCCTTTTACACTTCGTGACATTGAATCTCAGCAGCCATTTATTCGACCATTCTTGGAGCTCACAGGGATCCTTTCTGCAGCTCTTCACAGTACGCTTAGTTCTTGATTTCCTGAAATAACTTGGCGTCATCGGCAAACATTTGTATGGAGAAGTGCACAACGTCAGGCATGTCATTTATGAAACAAACAAACAACAGCGGGCCCAATACACAGCCCTGTGGTACCCCACCTGTGACAGGTACGGATGATGATTTCCTGCCATTAATCACCATACACTGCTTGCGGTCACGTAGAAAGTCTTCTATCCACGCTAGGACATTTTCCCGAATTCCGTACCCTTCCAGTTTGATTTTCAGCCTTTCATGGGGTACACTGTCGAAAGCCTTGGCAAAATCTAGGTATATATTGTTGATATTACCACCCCGTTCCAGAATATGGGTCCAAATATCCAATACCTTGAGTATGGCTTCATTTTGCACTACCTCAAGGCTGTTGAGTTGTTTAGGCGGAATAGTCACAAGATGGAGAGCATGATAGTCAACTACAGAACGAATGAAGTGAAGATAGAAAGTACGAGCATAGGTGATGTTAATTCCATAGCCCTTGCCAACAATGGTTCTGAGGGGTTTAATGCGCTGCATTAGTTTGGCACGAAGGTTGCTGACAAAGTTTGCATCATTCACACAAATTCCAAAATATTTATAGGAGCTACATAGTTCACGGAGGTGTTAGTATGGATGGGATGGTGGTCACTGTGTATCCTGATCGGAGTTGGAGAAGATTCTTGTGTTGTTGAGAAGATGATCCTATGTCCTGTGGGATGGACATTCCCTGTGTATAAAATTGAGTAGCTGGTCCCCCCACGATTGGAAAAGTTCTCGTTCTCGTTATGAGTACTGAAACTAGGACGCCAAATAAGCCACTGTCTTTGCGGAGTGAGGCTATGCCGCTGAAATCAGTTACCGGAGAGGAGGTACAATCGATATGGTCAATACGAGTAACTCTAGGCAGTTAGTACTCTTGAAACAATCTGCCAGATAGTGTTGTGACGGCACCGAGTGTGAGCTCTTTCAAGGCGAGACTTAACGAACACTGGAGCAGGTTCAGATACATTCAGGAGCCAGTTCATACCCAGTATTTGCCAACATGTGTAACAGAGACGTGCCCGACCGCCCAAGCGGCTAATGAGCCGATCAGTGGCGAAGAGGATAAAAGTAAATTTATATACCCACGGTTTACGTACACCTGCATGGTCTATACTCGTTTTTAAGTGTATGAGTATATCTGCATAGTCTATATTCATATGCATTCAACTGTAAACCTGTATGACAATTTCACTGAATAAATAATATTATTCAAACTTCCCATAATGTAGCCTAATCTTAAAGCCGTCAGTTTTAAATTTCCAACAATACGTTGACAGTTGTGTAGTTTTGAAGCTGTACTGTAGTTAAAAAAAAAGAAAACCCTTTTGTCATCAATACACTAGTGAGCACAAAAAAAAAGTGTGAAAAAAGTAGTCACTTCTGTTACCAACTTGTAAAACCAATGTTCATTAAAATGATAGCGTGTTCAAAACAACTACAGTAAATTACATTGGTAAACTGCCTATGATATATATATATATATATATACTTCATTTTTAGTCCATTCAACACGCGGACTTTGAACATACAATCAACGACCTCACCAGCAAGGAATCGAACCCTCGACCTACTGGGTGTGACTAGGGAGCGCTTACCGGCTAGGCCACAAGGACACTAAAAGCAGTTCTAGACTCTGTTATATTTCACACAAAGCCTGTTCATCGAGCTGATGGCGCCGTGAACCTCAATGGGAAACTGCCCGTGCCTCGTATGTGGTGTCAGTAGCATTTTACCGAATCCAGCTGGTATGAAACGCGAGGTACATATATATACTTCATTTTTAGTCCATTTAACACGCGGACTTTGAACATACAATCAACGACCTCACCAGCAAGGAATCGAACCCTCGACCTACTGGGTGTGACTAGGGAGCGCTTACCGGCTAGGCCACAAGGACACTAAAAGCAGTTCTAGACTCTGTTATATTTCACACAAAGCCTGTTCATCGAGCTGATGGCGCCGTGAACCTCAATGGGAAACTGCCCGTGCCAGCTGGATTCGGTAAAATGCTACTGACACCACATACGAGGCACGGGCAGTTTCCCATTGAGGTTCACGGCGCCATCAGCTCGATGAACAGGCTTTGTGTGAAATATAACAGAGTCTAGAACTGCTTTTAGTGTCCTTGTGGCCTAGCCGGTAAGCGCTCCCTAGTCACACCCAGTAGGTCGAGGGTTCGATTCCTTGCTGGTGAGGTCGTTGATTGTATGTTCAAAGTCCGCGTGTTAAATGGACTAAAAATGAAGTATATATATGTACCTCGCGTTTCATACCAGCTGGATTCGGTAAAATGCTACTGACACCACATACGAGGCACGGGCAGTTTCCCATTGAGGTTCACGGCGCCATCAGCTCGATGAACAGGCTTTGTGTGAAATATAACAGAGTCTAGAACTGCTTTTAGTGTCCTTGTGGCCTAGCCGGTAAGCGCTCCCTAGTCACACCCAGTAGGTCGAGGGTTCGATTCCTTGCTGGTGAGGTCGTTGATTATATATATATATATATATATATATATATATTCATTTATTCAATTCAACAGTTTATTCCAAATTATAGGAAACTGGGTCCTAGTGCTGTCACTAGGTAGTATATAATTTCGGGCGGTGCTGAAACTTAGCTCGGTTGCAAGTGAGAAGTGGTTTGAAGAAGCTCAGGGAGCTGTTGCCTTTCTTAACAGCAAGAGAACTTTTTCTCGTGTGAAAGGAAAGTAAGATAAGATCCCAACAGGCGACCGTGTGGCATGGAGAGCTGCCATCAGGTAAAAGCAGTAAACCCGCTTAACCGTGGAAAATGCACGGTAAACAGCGGCGCTGGTGGTAGTGATAATTTCGGGAGGCTTTATTACATAGTTCCAGATACTGTATTGGCAATTCACAAGTGGTTGGCGTTCTAAAGCCCTATATTATAATGCTGTCGAGTTGACCTCAACACAATTTTACCACGAAAAAAATGAAAATTAAATAAAAGGAAAACCATCGATTTCCGGAAAATCGTTTAGAATGATCCTATGTACAGTAGTTTTGTTATGTAAAACATGACCTTGGAACAACACGCGTTTGAGAGCTTATGAGCATCTCCCTGAAGACATGTTTGATTTACAATAAAAACTGTGATCGCAAACACTTCCTGCAATCTCCAGCTGACCACAACAGAAGATATAGATGGCGGATAAATCTCACCAGTTGGTGATTCTGTGTTGTCGCTGATGATCCATTACAAGATTAAATAACTCATCTGGGTCGAACCCAGCCACATTCAACATTCACTGAGCACCGTACACACGTCCAGACTGACAACACTAACACGAAGTCATCATGGACCAGATGCGCCCCCCCCCCCCAAAAAAAAAAAAAATATTAACTGTAAGAATTCCTTGAACATGAATGAAAATGTTGACGGTGAAAAAATTAGGATGCACTACCCATTTTGAACCTTTCAACTAGAGAAACCCCCCAAAACAGGTTAGTGCTCGCTACGACGGGCGCCACTCTTTACCTTATTTCTTTGATGCACCTGAAGGCTCTAAGCTACACCACTCATAACTATTATGTAACAAATTAATGCATATTTTGTAAAGATTTCAAAGTTACGCATGAAAGTAATATGCAGACACACACTTTGGAGCAAATCATCATTTAATTACCACACCCAGTCCACCCTCTGTGAATTCTTGACGAAACCCATAATTTAGTCGTATTAATTTATTCTGCAATGATTTACTGAACGGCGTCCATTCATAGTGTACATCATTATATTCTCTTATAGTTCATCTTTCTTTAAACATCAAAATCATATTTCTATCAATACTGGAAAAGGAGTTATAACACTTGAAACATATGGGTGCTGCCAAGAAAACGTAGCCTACTTGCTCGCCAACGCAGTAGTCATTCCACATATGATAGATTATTTGAAACGTTTCGTTAATTCTTCCATGCAATTTGATTCTTCTCATTACAATACTTCCTCTTATCTTTCCTTCTGTCTTTCTAGAATGAGACTTCTTGATGATGTCTGATGTTACCGAATCATCTCCTGCAACGGAGAAACGTCCACCACATAATCGAAGACGTGATTAGGACAGATCCTAGGACCAACAGATAAATTCAATGTGCATAGTTCATGTACCAGGCTTCAAAAATGGACCTATACAACTTCTGTTTAGCATCAGCGACCCAGAAAATACGTAGGCTAAACTGCAGAACATCAAGAGGAAAAGGCTGGCACAACCGTGTTTATTAGTCATTAGATGAAGGAATCATGTGATCTGATCCCTGAAACTCTCTCGAGACACCATGCATAGGAAATGCTATCAAAGGTTTTGTATGAATATGGACCGTTTAAAAGAACCATCAGATGACGTGTGTGAATCAATAAATCTTATACGAATTAGTTGCAGAAGTTTAGGCGACCAGGTCATCTTCCAACCATATTGTATTTTTTGTAATTCTGAAGGTATGAAGAAAGTAGAGGTTAAAGGAGCTTGGATGCTAGGTCTATCTGGGTTTGATTATGTATGGAGAAATGTGGCAGTTACAGCTGAGGACAGATGTGATGAAAAACTATTGAGACTGATAAAAGGACAAGAGACTAGACCTATATGCCCATGAAAGCAAGTACCATAAGTCCTATTGAATGAAAATTGATGAAGGACCAAAGACACAAACTAGCATTATTGAGGTTCACAGAGAAACATTTCAGGGTGTATGCCAGATCACAGACAAGGATATTATGGACCAGAAGAAAGTGGTGAAACTGACTATATGTCTAACCTACATATCCAGCCTGAATCATATATCATATCCAAATCCCGACTATAGCAGTAGAAATTTGAAGAGTAAGCTTGAAAGATATGAACTCATCGATGAAAGTTATCCTTCTGTCATATGGTGAATTCTGAACCCGATGTTTGTAATTCTGTAATAGATGTGGCTACACCTACGAGGCAAGCGTACAAATTAAGTTTCAAGTTACATAATCTTAGATGCTGGGTCTCGTTTATGCCAGTTAATTCTCGATGCCTTTTGTCTGTCAGCTGAAATGAATTGGCCTCCAAGTCCCACGCCAAGAAGATAATCTCTCCGCGACAAGAAGATATCTCCCTCACGCCAAGATGATAAATCTCCCAACGCCAAAAAGGCATCTCTCCCGCCCTCCGTCGAAATCTTAAGTCTTCCCAGTAGAGGTGGAGCTAATTCGCCCTTCCTGACACCACCCACCAGTTTTAGGGATGCGATAATCGAAGTTTTCATCATATTTTTGTTTCCTGAAAATATTGGATAATTTACATATAAATCGTATGACAGGATATAGAAGACTCGGCTGAATTGGCGAGTCACTGCCTGGCTCCTTCCTTAAATTGAAAAAAAAAATCTCCTACAAATGAGCTCTTCTTTCATTTTCCTGCACCTGCTTTCATCACTGTGTTTCTCGTGTCCTTGGGGTCTGTATGTGCGTATCTTAGTTAATTTTGCATGGAGATAAGATTTAGAAAAGCGTGGCCAAGATCATCGGTCTTTGCATTAATCGGCCACATTTTACACGAGATACATTGTCTTTTGTCGACTGAGAAGGTCTGCAAGGACGAAAATTATTAACTTTCCATAGACCTAATATTTATGAACGTTGGATATAGTTGGATATTTGCAGTTGTCAGCTTGTTTTGAAATGATTCATGGGCCGCTTTTTGACTTTAAGAAATACTGCGCCATGTTTACTTCTCCGGCAACTGTTGATGTTGCAAGTCGCATAACTAGATAAAAGACAAGTGTACTCCTACAACACACAATTAAAAGTAGGTCACTATGACATAAGAACATAAGAATGGAGGAAACTGCAGCGGGCCTATTGGCCCATGCTGGGCAGTCCCATTTACACCCAACCCCTATTGCTCATATTATCCATCCAACCTGTTTCAAGCTATCCAGCGTATTCGAGTTAATGATGATATTTGGTAACTTGTTCCACTCGTCCGTTACTCTATTTCCAAACCAATGTTTACCTATTTCACGCCTAATTTAAAACCATTGTTACGAGTTCGCTCCTGGCTGCATAGTTTGAGTACCTTTGTAATGTCCCATTTGTTCAGCTCTGACTTCCATATATACACCTCTATCATATCGCCCCTCACTCTACGTCTCTCGATGGAGTGCAAATTAAGATGCTTTAACCTGTCTCTGTACTCAAGGTTCCTAATGCCCAAGATTAGTCTTGTCATTCTCCTCTAAATTCTTTCCTAGGATTCTATATCCATTCTGTAATCCAAGCGAGGTCTCACAAGCGCAAGATATAGTTTTAAGATGACCTCGCTAGTCTTGTAACTAACACTCCTTTGTATGAACCCAAGTACTTTATTAGCCTTGTTTCGAGAAAATACACATTGTTTACTTGGTTTAAGATCCTAATTATCATTATTCCTAAATCTTTCTCGCAGTCGGATTTCTTAATGACATCGTTGTTCATCTAATATCTGGTTTCCCTGTTTACATCTCCTATACTGAGTACTTTACATTTGTCCACATTAAATTTCATCTGCCATTTTTCAGACCATTCGAATTTTTTTTGTTTAGATCTTCCTGTAGTATTGTGGAGTCCTCGTCAGATTTAATTACACGCCCTACTTTAGTGTCATCAGCAAATTTACTTATGTTGCAGTCTACGCCGATATCTATGTCGTTTATGTATATAGTAAATAAAAATGGTCCAAGTACTGAGCCTTGGGGGAACTCCACTAGTGACGTTGCTCCAATCGGATTTAATGCCGTTAATGCTCACTCGCTGTTTCCTGTCCTATAACCACGCCCTAATCCATTTTAGAATATCTCCTGTAATGCCACGAGCCTCCACTTTTCTTATTAGTCTTTCGTGGGGGTCTCTGTTGAAGGCTTTGCTAAAGTCGAGATATACCACATCATAATTGTGCCCCTTGTCCACTGAATCGAAAACAGACGAAAAGAATGTTAATAGATTAGTTAGACATGAACGCCCGCTTGTGAAGCCATATTGGGAATCATTGATCAACTTGTGCTTCTCCAGGTGATTTCGAATAGAGTTTGAAATGATTGCTTCCAGTAATTTGAGTACAATCGATGTTAGACTGATTGGGTGGTAGTTAGAGGATAGTGATCTATCTCCCTTCTTGAAAATCGGTATTACATTTGCTATTCTCCAGGATTCTGGTACTACACCCGTTTTTAAGGACATGTTAAACAACTTTGCTAAGGGCATACTGCTATCTCGCTTAATTTATTTTCTTCACTATCTCTGTATAGAGTCGGTGCCTCAGGTATCATGTTTAAAATTTCGGTGGTGAAAACTGTTGAAAAATATTTCTTCAGATTATTTGATCATTTCTCCGTCGTTTCAGTTAGCTCGCAGGTATCTAATTGTATTGGTCCAATGTATTCTTGTGTTTTAGTTTGATACATGTGATAGAATCCCTTAGAGTTTGACTTCGCCTCCCTTGCTACCTTCAGTTCAATATTCCTCTTTGCTTTTCTTATCTCGGTCTTAACCCTACCGGCCAATACTTTATAATAATCTCGGAGGTAAACTTCACCACGATTTATCCTCCTACCTATAGCCTTCCTTTGTCCAAAAATATTCTTTAAATAATTATTTATCCATTTAGGGTCATTGTTGTTTGATCTGAGATTTCTGTATGGTATGTTCTGCCTTTGTGCATTTAGTAACTCATTATTTAAATTGTTGTGGAACTCGTCAACCTCAGATCTCGTTATCAGGTCATCCTCAACCGGCATGTCTCCAGGTAAGGACATATTTCATGCTCGAGTGACTGGTTTAAATTTACACTTGGCTTCCCTTCTTCCCTCATTCCACCTGCCCTACTTCCCACATTCCCCCTTCCCTCATTCTCCCCTTCCCTCATTCTCCCATTCCCTTCCTCCCCCATTCCCATTCCCTTCCTTCCTCATTTATAGGTAGTAGGTAGTAGGCAGCTATCAAACAGGGAGGTACTACCGCCTGGGAAGATATTGGAAGCATAATGTGTTGTCTAATGGTAGACCCTGCTGCCATATGGCATCACAAAAATTGTGACCACGTCCAAGGTTGCTGATCTGACTTTCTGCCTCATTTACACTTAATTGCAGGGTCTCAATTGTTTCTCTTACTTTGACAACACAACATACATAGGCTACAGTATTTCTCACTCTTAATATTTTTTTCATATTTTCTAAATTTATTTATGGCTCATTATTATTATTATTTATAATTTTTATATTAATATTTTATTTTATTATAATTGTTATTTATTTTTATTAATTTTATTATTATTATTATTATTATTATTATTATTATTATTGTTGTTGTTTTATTATACTTTCGCCCCCAAGGCCTTGATGTGGGTCATTAAAAATCCCATTCCCTACCTCCCTCATTTGCCATTCCCTTTCTCCCCCATTTCCCATTCCCTTCTTCCCATCCCTCCTCTCACTCCCCCATTCACACCCATCCTCCTCACAGTACTCACCAGCAGAGGGTTATGGTTGGTGAGGGCGCGGGCGTAGTTGTCATCCCCTACAGCCGAGATGAGGAACGGGCGACAGTGTAGACGTGCCAGGGCGTCCCCGAGGTTCCTGCCCACGCCGCCGTAGCTCTGCTTGATGGTGCCTCGGTGTGTCATCCCGGAGAACTGCCAGAAGAAGATTAGGAGGACACGCTTAATTAGGAGACCATGGTGGATGGGGGGGGGGGAGGGGAAGGTGAGGTGGATGTCAGGGTTAAGTAGTCAGGTCAGGTAAAGGAAGGAAGCCAGGTTAAGGCAGGAGGTCAGGTTAAGGCCGGAGGTTAGTTTAAGGCAGGCGGTCAGAGTAGGGCAAGAGGTCAGAGTAGGGCAGGAGGTCAGAGTAGGGCAGGAGGTCAGGGTAGGGCAGGTCAGGGTAGGGCAGGAGGTCAGGTTAAGGTTAGAGGTCAGGTTAAGGTTGGAGGTCAGGTTAAGGTTGGTCAGGTTAAGGCTGGAGGTCAGGTTAAGGCAGGAGTTTAGGTTAAGGCAGGAGTTTAGGTTAAGGCAGGAGGTCAGGGTAGGATAGGAAGTCAGTATGGAGGGTAGGAGGCCAAAGGTTCGCGTACGGAGAGAAGGGTAAGGCCAGTCTTGTTTCATTAGATCAAAGGTGAAAATTACACAGTTGGTGGTGGGACGTTCGATGATTGGTTCAATGCTTCAAAGTAATCTTCTCCCTTAACCAATCACCGATCGTCTAACCTTAAGACAGCCAATGACCATTACAACTTTAAGCAATCGGTGGCAGCTGTGGTTATGCAGGCCCTGATTATGGGGAGGGCGTACCGGACGCACGCCCAGGGCCCCCCACATCTAGGGCCCGCTCACAACATTGTAAAAATAAAGTTTTAAAAACCTTTACCACAGAGCGATAAACAAGTGGAACAGATTGCCTAACACTCGTTGTGCACCACTTACCGTAACTCCACTAGGCCGCCACAAATATTTCTTACTAAAACTTATGTTTGTTAAACTGATTTAACTTATTTAACACAGAGATTATAATAAAATAATAAAAAGGCTGTATAAATAAGTGAACACTTCACCACACAAACTTCAAGATCCAAAGCTAATTCTTCAATCAGCAGTAAATTCGCTGGTTTCCGTGAAATGTTTCGTTGAAAGAAAGCGAGACAGTTTTGATGCCTATGAGGAAAAAGCAAATGATCTGGCAGGAAGCACCGAGTTTGTCCATTCAGGTCGTCAGAGGCGATCAAACGTACGGCTCGCTCCACTGGATTATGGGCGTTCAAGTGAAGTGGATCTCAGTCCAAGACAATTTCCGAACAAAATTCTTCCTCACAGACATTGATCACCTAGTGGTATCCCTAAACGAAAGGATTTCTGCATACACGTTGGTGAAGGATCGCTTCGGCTTTTTAAGCAATCTGGAAACCATGTCAGCCGATGCCATTCATTCTGCTTCAGAAAATCTTCTGCAAACTTATGGAAAAGATATTGCTGAAAACATCTGCAATTAAATGATTCAATTCACGTCTCTGGTAAAGTTGTATGCAAAATCCGCGGATGAGCCCAATGAGTCGTTTTATTACAGAATAATAAAGGAAAACGATGACTTACAATCAGCATTTCCAAATGTAGAAACTGTTTTGAGGATATTTCTGGTGTTAATGGTCTCCAATTCTACCGGGGAGCGTCCCTTCTCAAAAATGAAACTGATCAAAAACAGACTGAGGGCCACGATGGGCCAGGAGAGACTCAACAATCTGATGCTAATAAGCACCGAGTCAGACATTTCAAGAGAACTTTCTTTTAACAATGTGATACGTTCATTTGCTAGAAAAAAATATCGAAAAGTGCATTTGTAAATGAATGTATACACTTTCTTTGAATGGAATAAATAATCTGTAAATGTGTCATTATTACTAGATTTTATTGTTTCTATTGACCTTGGATATTACCTATATTTATTTTCAGTTGTCAGCAGGGGACCCCCCACTGCTAGGTGTCGCCCAGGGCCCCCCAACCCCTTAATCCGGCTCTGTGGTCATGAGACAGTCAACTTCGTAACAACTATCCCGCTCGTGCTTGAGTTACGTTATATTAATAAATTGTTGGTAAAGTTAACATTGGCGACTGTATAATCTAACAACCACCAAGGAAGAACTAAATGGAGGTAGGGAGCAAGAGACATGGACAGAGGTGAAATTAGTGACGTAAGAATAAAGCTTTTTATACGCGGACCAGAAAAGATCAAGGCAAAAATATCAGTGACACTTGTCCAGCTCTCCCCACTTGCTGTAGAGTGAATGGAGTAATTTGAATCTTGGTGTGAGTGTGTTATGACAGGTCCCGGAGTTAGTCATTTTAGGTCGAGGGGCAGGGAGGGGGGGGGGGGGACGAGTGTCAGTGGTTCCCGTTTAAGTGGAGTCTGATGACGCGCTCCCCAGAACTATTCTAGAAAACTGAATAATTTTCTACATAAATTGTGGTAAACTGGAAGAACGAACACTTACACTTTTTTGTCTTCTATTTCTACAATGTTTTTATCCGTGAAATTTTTAAATCTATAACAGACCAGCGTAAATAATAACACGATAATAAATACAGGTACTTTATTTATCATATTCACGCTATGGAAATTGCAAAAACAAGTAAATAATTAAATAAACATACGAAAACAAATGACAATCAAGGTACCTGGACGTATATATAGGATTATTTATTTTAATTGTACTGTATCGAAGAAGGAAGGAAGGGAGGGAGGAGGGAGGAAGGAAGGAAGGAAGGAAGGAAGGAAGGAAGGAAGGGAGGGAGGGAGGGAGGGAGGAAGGAAGGAAGGGAGGGAGGGAGGGAGGAAGGAAGGGAGGGAGGAGTGCATATCAAGGATGTAGCGCAGAAACAAACACAACCTAGCCAAGCAAGTCAAGCCTAACCTAACCTAAACTAACCTAACCCAACTTAAACTAAGCTAACCCAACTTAAACTAAGCTAACCCAACTTAAACTAAGCAAACCCAACTTAAACCAAGCCAACTCAACTTAAACTACCCAAACCTAACTTAAAACTAACCTGACCTAACCTGACCTAACCTGACCTGACCTAACCTGACCTAACCTAGCCTAGCCAAACAGACAATTTTACACACTTAAATACATAATTATGAAAATATACATATATACATTAAACAAACAGTACGACACGCAGCCAAATACAAGGTACTCATGAATATATACTCACACATACATACTTAAATACAAAACGCACATAAAGATGTCCTTGAATACACATACGTAACATAGACAAAGCCGGCCATGAATATATATACACAAATACACAAAGACGAATACGTAAATATACGCAAATACACAACATACATATTGCTCTTACAGCCAACAACAACAGTAACGAGTAAATATAAACAGAGTGAGGGAGGTGAGAGATGAGTGAGGGAGGTGAGAGATGAGTGATGGAGGTGAGGGGGTGGGAGTGAGGGAGGTGCGAGATGAAGGAGTAATAGAGCTGAGGAATGTACAGTACTCTACCTGCCACACAATACGCCAGGATAGTTTACTGTCCACCACGCCCACCTCCTTACAACCACGCCGCCCTCCTCGCCACCATGCCTTCCACCCACCACCACCACATGTTCCACCCAAGTAACAACAATAACAGAAACAATGAAGAACAATGACAAAACACAAATAACAATAATAACCGGCACAAAGAACAGCAATAACAGACAAATAATAACACACAAAGAACAATAAAAACATAAGCTAAGGACAACAATAACAAAGACCAAAAATAAGACACAAAGAACAATAACAGACACAAAGAACAATAACAGACACATAGAACAATATCAAACATAGAACAACAAAAACAGACACAAAGAACAACAATAAGACACATAGAACAATAACAGAAACAAAACGACAATAACAGACACAAAGAACAACAACAGACAGAAATAACAAAAACAGACACATAGAACAGCAATAACAGAGACAAATAACATTAACAGACACAAAAAAACAACAATAACAAACACATAGAACAACAATAACAGACACAGAGAAACAATAACAGACAAAGAACAACAGACACAGAACAACAATAAAAAAGAACAACATTAACAGACAGATATATCATAACAGACAAAAAGAACAATAACAAAGAACAACGTCAACAGACACAAAGAACAATAATAACAGACACAAAGAACAATAATAACAAAGCACAACAGACACAAAGAACAACAACAGACACAGGAAAATAACAGACATAAATAACAACAATAACAGACAAAGAACAACAATAACAGAGACAAAGAACAACAATAACAGACAAAGAACAACAATAACAGACAAAGAACAACAGACAAAGAACAATAACAGACACAAAGAACAACAATAACAGACAAAGAACAATAACAGACACAAAGAACAACTATAACAGACAAAGAACAACAACAGACAAAGAACAACAATAACAGACAAAGAACAACAATAACAGACACAAAGAACAACAATAACAGACAAAGAACAACAATAACAGACACAAAGAACAACAATAACAAAGAACAACAATAACAAAGAACAACAATAACAGACAAAGAACAACAATAACAGACAAAGAACAACAATAACAGACAAATAACAACAATAACAGACAAAGAACAACAATAACAGACAAAGAACAATAACAAAGAACAACAATAACAGACAAATAACAACAATAACAGATAAAGAACAACAATAACAGACACAAATAACAATAAAGAGCAACAGAGAAGTACAATCAGCAACAGTAAAACGGTAGAACGATCAGAGGTTAACTTAAATATAACATTACGGCACTAACTCAATACTTACTACCATATAAGTATATATTAACACAAGTCAACGTGTGTGTGTGTGTGTGTGTGTGTCTTAACTTTGGTGGTAAAACACATACACGGATATTTTTTTTTCTGGAGGTCGATTGATGCCTAATTTTTAAGCATGACAAAACAATTAGTCAGTTTTCTTATTGTGAGTTTGTGTAAATAAGTTCTTGGTAGTAAATACGGACACAATAATAATAATAATAATAATAATAATAATAATAATAATAATAATGCAAAAAGTAAGTGTGATACAATTCAGAAAGCGGCCGTTGATGTAATGCCAATTCGACCATTTGGAATAATTCCTTCTAACATTGTATTTCAAATAAAGACAATTGGTCATGTCTTTCACATCTACCCCACGTAGCTGTGGCTGGGGTCGAGGCAGCGACCGTCTCTGTAAACCCATTAATCAGGCTAAGGTTTCCACAATAACATACAAGGGTGAGGGTTGTCCGCCATTGGACAACCATCAGTCACAGTCAACAGAGGGTGGACCTTGGGGGTTGTGTGGCAGCACCAGTGAGCACTACAGGTAAGAACCTTCATGATCCTCACACCAGGGATCTCTCGCTACTGGACGCTCCTCGCCACCTTCAAGGGTTTAAATGTGCACAGTTTTTTTTAACACAAACTGGAAGTTGGATGTTGCTATCAGTCACCTGAAACAACGGAAAACAAATATAAAATAAAAAAGGACAAGATATGACCAAGAAATTTGTTTCTTGAAAAGTCGGAGGAAGAGATTCGTCCATTTTTTAAAGCGGCAAGAGCTAGTGAGGAGGCTGTAAAACTGTGGGTTACCTTTAAAGGGTAAACCCCTAAACGCAGCCAAGGACTGTGCAGGACTGAAGCCACTGTCAAGGACGGCTTGTGTCTCGAGAGGATCGTTGAGCCTGACTGAGGAGACCCACACAGCTAGACTCGCACACACCGAAGGAGCTGTTCTCGACAGGTAAGGGCCCGCTTGGGAATTGACAAGGAGAGCTATGAGAGGAGAATTGTCGTAGATGCGGCGAGTCACTTTGCTGAAAAAAAAGGAACTTTGTTTCTACCAGTTGTGTCCTGAACGTCGTGATTGTTTGCCCTTGTAAATTATAGAGGACTGTGAGGACCAGTGTAGGTACTCTAACCCCAGTGTGTGTGACCAGACTGATGATTCACCAGTCAACAAAGGTCTTTCACATGTAGGACAGCCGTGGCCAGGAAAGAGGGCGGAAAGAAACATCATACTATAGGCTAATAGTAATCTCGGGACTAAATACTAAATTTCTAACAGAAAGAAAAGAGCAAGAGAGCTGTAGTCATACTTGGAGGGGTTTAGTCATGTTATTGTAGGGAGTATTTTGGTTGTTTGGGTCAGTCACCGGAACCGCAAATCGATAGATGTCTCCTTCGCTTCAGGACCTAAACTTTTTGCTATATTTGATTCCTATCTGGTCCTCAGAGCGTGGACGTCGAGCACCTTAACAGACGTATCAGTTAGGTACTTGTGTCTTAAGTTACGAGGAATATTCATCGTAGATGCGGAACTTTGTGAATCCGGATACTAACCTTTCCTATTTTAGCCTAGTCTTACCGGTACCTCACCTAGCCTAACCTAACCTTACCAGTACCTCACTTATCCAAACCCAACCTAGCCTAACCCAACCTAGCCTAGCCCAACCTAGCCTAGAGCCCAACCTTTTTGAATCCGGGCTCACGGAAACGGGAGTGAGACAGCGGCGTATCTTGACCGCGGTGATGCAGGAATCACCAGCGCTTTCCTCAACATGTAATGGGTAATCTAGAGATTGGGGTAGAGTAGAGGGGTAAGGGTGGCAGAGAGGTAGGGGAGGCAGAGAGGTAGGGGAGGCAGGGGGGTGAAGGTGGCAGGGGGGTGAAGGTGGCAAGGGGGGTGGGGGTAGTAGAGGGGTAAGAGTAGTAGAGTGCTAATGATGGATTTCCTGGCACTCAAAAGTGACACGTTTCCCGTCGGCACCAGAAGCGTCAAGTGCCAGTGAGGTACAGTGTGGCATCTCTTTAACCGATAGATGAGAAGCGTCAGGGAAAAAGTGTTAAATAAAAAAAAGGTTAAGTACTCGTATTTCTTCTCTCAGTGTCTTTAACTTCCTGAGGTCAGATCCTAAATTAGCATGAAGTACTGTACTGAGACGTTGACGTAATTTTTTAACACCATAATAGAAAACGACAAGACTTTACGTTTAACTTCGATAATTTGGCAGATAGAAAAAAAAATAGATTCCATCACCAAGTGTTCATTTACTTCTTAATATACCTGTTTAAAGAGCCTGGTCCCCAGAAGCTGAATTTCGATTCATTAGACGTGTTAACGACCCCCGAGTGATGGATGATATTAATTTGAGGATCATTAGCAAATGTAATGAACCGAATTTCAAGTTTATGGAGCCGTATCCTTACTCGCATATCAAAGAGCGTATATTGATTTTTTTTTAAGGGAATCAGTTTTATTTAAATGTTCTAATTAATTCTGGGTATAGTTTTAACCTTAGTTATCTCAATATAGTGTAGGTACTTTTTAACGTACTGGTTATGGATATGGTATAAAAACAATTACTAACGTCTCTGGTGTGGATATATTAAGTAACTTTACGTTCTGGTGTGGATCTGAGGGTTAGCTCAATGTACTGAAGTGGATGTCGGGATAAAATATGTACTGGAGTGGATATATGGAGTATTTATATGTACTGGTATGGATGTAGAGAGAAATGTGTACTGGTGTGAATGTATAAAGTAGCTTTATGTACTGATGTGGATGTATGGGGTGGCTGTATGTAGTGGTGTTGACGTATAGTGGAGTGGTTACATTGTACAGGTGTGGATAACAATAGCTATCAAATCACTCACACGAAAGGCCTAAGTCCTCAAATCACTTCATATGACCGCTACATGACCTCGTCTCTCTTTAGTCTAGGGGTACTCCCGACCAACTAATGTCCTAGATAACAGGGTGAGGGAGGAGTGACCCGCCACCCCACAATCTTGATCATCAAACACGATAGAGTGTCAGTCGTCTGCCCAGAGTTTTACACAAAGGATGCTTCAGCAACTTTGTGTGTCGCTGGTAACACTCATCTTCATTGAGTCGATTGTGTTCGGAGTAGTTGAATGTATGTATTTGACAGGTTTAGAACATGTCCTCGAAACACGTCCTCGACATATTTATATTATATTCTTAATATGTTTAAAATACATTCTTGATACGTCTAAAATACGTCCTTAACCCACATAAAACATGTCCTCGATTTCCTAAAAAAAAATTCCTTATTATATATAAAACACGTCCTCAACATACAAGTATAAAACACGTCCTCAACATACAGGTATAAAACATGTCCTCAACATACAGGTATAAAACACGCCCTGAACATAGTATACAGGTATAAAACACGTCCTCAACATAGTATACAGGTATAAGACACGTCCTCAACATAGTATACAGGTATAAAACACGTCCTCAACATAGTATACAGGTATAAAACACGTCCTCAACATAGTATACAGGTATAAAACACGTCCTCAACATACAAGTATAACACACGTCCTCAACATAGTATACAGGTATAAAACACGTCCTCAACATACAGGTATAAAACACGTCCTCAACATACAGGTATAAAACATGTCCTCAACATACAGGTATAAAACACGTCCTCAACATAGTATACAGGTATAAAACACGTCCTCAACATAGTATACAGGTATAAAACACGTCCTCAACATATACAGATATAAAACAAGCATTCAATTCGTTCACAGTCCGCATGGCCACCCACGCGTCCCGAATGTGTTTTCCCTGCGAATGGTAATTAGAAGACATACGGGCGTCGTTCACCCTGCCTTGTCTCCTCTACTTAGTGTATCGTACTGGAGCGTCGCAGCTGTGTGGGCGTAACAAATGACCCCAGTTGTGCAGCACAGAGCACAACCTGTGCCCACCCGGGCACAGGTCACTGACCCACATCGGGGCTTGGGGGGGCGAAAATGTAATAATAATATTAATAATAATTCGTAGTAAATAAAATTTATAATAAAAAATAATAATAATGATAATAATAATAACACTGTAATAATAATAATAATAATAATAATAATAATAATAAACCATAAAGAAAAAAAGATCAATAATGAGAAATATACGTAAATATGTTGTGTTGTAAATAGTAAGAGAAACAATTGAGACCCTGCAATTGTGAGTAAATGAGGCAGAAAGTCACATCAGCAACAATTTTTTTGATGCCATGTAGCAGCAGAGTCTACCATTAGATAATACATTAGGCTTCCAATATCTTCCCAGGCGGTAGTACCTCCCTGTTTGGTAGCCCCCGTCTCATTGTAGACAGTAATAGTATTATATAAATGTGGTTTAATTACATTAGTCTTATATAACTCAATCACCCACGGTAACTTTCCATGATCAGTGAGATGTCATGCAGTGATCATGTGGTCCATTCGGTAACTTTCCACTGGAGGGCGCGTCTCTATTAGACCTTAGGTCAGCTATAAGAAGCCGGCTAAATGCCCCCAGTGATAACTCAGTCTTCATCTCAACCCTCACGACAACAGGACGTATTAGTAGAGTTTAACTAAGATAGCATCCGTCCTCATTTAACACTCATAGCTCATTGAGATAGTTACGGGGATAATCCTTTTGAAAGTGTACAACATTTTATAATACACGAAGAAAAGGAACATTTGGGTTTCGCTACCGAAAATCCAATAAATTTTTATCTACATTTTAGTTTGTCTAGAATATAAGGCAACAGCTTCACAAGTGGCTGTTACAAGTGGTGACAACCCAGGAAGGTTGTTACATATATGACAGCTTCACAAGTAGTTGTTACACAACGGTTACAGTCACCAAGCAGTTACAAAGTCGGTAAAGGTAGAGACTAAATTGTTTCCCCCCATTACTGTGTTATACCGTTACAAAGAAGCTATAGTTACATAGGAAGAAGAATCTGATGTCACTAATTTTGAAGAAAGGTCTTAAAGCCTGATCAACAGTTATCTCGTTACTTGTCATTATATTAAAAGGTTATTTAATAATGAATCTGGGAATAACTGTAGATATATTAAGGGGTAGAAGTGAGGGTAGGAGCACTTAGGGAAGGTAGAGACTGGGATGGAGATGTAACTTCCCATGTGGACGAGTAGCTTAGGTTAGGTTAAGATTGGTTAGGTTAGACTAAATATAAGTTAGGTTGGGTTAAGACTGGTTAAGTGAGGTTAATATAGGTTGGGCTAAGTTCAACCATCATTTATGGGAAAAAATCGACTACTTAGGAATCTTTTAAGTCACGTGTAATCGGGATGGGTGACTGAAAACGTTTATGGTGGAGGGCCGTGGTTACCAGCCCTCAAACATAAGGATGGAACCTTGATCAACTTAAAATGGGAAAAAGAAATTATCATCAGTTTAGCGCCAGTTGTCACTACGGCGAAAACATGTTATTGCCAATCTGTATAAGGAATTTGGGTCACATTAATGTAAACGGTAAAAAAATGTATGCGACTCCGATGGTTGTGGGTGTGGACAAGTGGTGGTGAGAGGGGTGAGGGGAGGAGTTTTGTCGATGGTTCTACAATCTAACGTCTTTTTAACCCAAATGATCATCGATAATGTTCGTGAAATCGACTGTTTTCGGAAATAGTGAGGAATGATAACAAGGAAATGACGGAAGAGATTAATTAATTTTCTCAGGTAACTGAAACTTGTTGAGGACATTTCCACACAGTCATCTTCACCAACTCTTCCTCCTCACTACTGCTCTTGATGCCCCTCAACTCAGATTGTCACCCACTTGTCACCGAAGCCAGACACAGATATGCGTGTCTTGTTGACGAGGGTGTCCGAGTGAAGAAGCTGCAGTGAACATGATGAGAACTGATGCCTTAGCTAAACTCGAGTTTAATAAAAGACCCTGTTGAATACAATCTGGGTCTGTCAAGCTGAACCCTAAAACTGACAACAGTAATCAGGAAGAACTAGTTGATGAATGTAAAGCAAGCAGGCAAGAGCAAATAAGCACTAGTCAATCCACTGTCTACCATGATGAGATGTATCAGTCAAAACATGTACACGCAGCAAGTAACAAGATTAACTGATTTCAAAATGCTGTAATCACGAGACTAAGGCTAGAACACAAGTACCTCTGACAGTATGCCTCTCAAACAGATGAGAACAAAACTAAATATAGCCATACATTTCAACACTACTTCTTAGACAATGATTTTTTTTTTTCGGTACAGGTACAAGTATATTGTGTATCCATGGCAAAGTACTTCATCTCTGATGGTAAGAGTGCCGATATATTAAGATTGTATCCACATTTCGCACCTAGTAGCCAAGTCAACTCTTTATTTTGAGAAGTAAACAAACAGAGTACTGGAAATACTATGTAACATTCAACGTCACAATACCCTGATCATTGAACTCTGATAAATATCCTTTGTAACATATACTCTAACCCTTTTTGAGCTAACACTCACAGGATGAATGTGGAGTGCACAATAAACTAGCTATTGTCAGCGAAATTTGAAAAATCACATTGTTTAAGAACGATAAAAAGAAACATTCACTTAAAGACTTTTTTGTTTTGTTTTCCTATAGCACCATTATGAGCAGCTGATAATCATCTATTTACTCCAAAAATGAATATAACATTACTGGTGTGTTCTACCCTCCATCAATCCATTCTTATGTGTGGCCGCTGCACTCCGCCACACAACACGTACAGTCGGGACAAGTTCGCTCCCCGTAGTGAAACTGAGTCACGGGAATGAGTCTCCGAACTGACTTACCCTAACTGTTGTACCTCGAATGGGGTCGGTGCGGTTTCATTTTAGGAGGGAGTGAACTTTTGACCCCGACTGTACTTAAGAGTTACTTCCAGTTGATAAAACCTTGTAATCATTCGTTTGTAAAACTACCACTAATTATCATTAACTGTACTGTAGTCATTACCGGAAACTCCCTCTCTCGTTTTGATTAGCTTTATAGATGAGCATTATGGGGGAGGGACACACATGGATGGTGATGCATTGGCGCAGTGCACGAGGTAGTGTGTGTGTGATGCCGCTACCTCCTCCTGCCCCTTCACCGTATATCCATTTATCTCCTGCTGGTCTCACGCCCTCCCCTCTCCCTTGGGTTCTTCCTGCAGCAGGGAGGAGCACTGCAGCAGGGTTGAGACTCCGCTGTGGCCAATAAACACTGGTGCTTCCATCAGCAGGCGGGGTCCCGGAGGCGCCGTTCCCTGGATCACACACACACACACCTGCCGCACCAACACCGTAATAAAAGATTGACCTCCCACAAAAATTTCTTTGATTGGCGCGACTCACTAAAGTTTACGAGGGATAAAAGGAACGTTGAGCCTCGGCACCGTGTGGTCTGTAAGGCCACTGGGAATATTTATAACGTCATGTAGTAACGATAATAACGTAACATGTACAGAGGGAGGGAGAGATAGGGAGAAGGATGGGAATAGGGAGGAGAAACTGGATTTTACAGCCAGTTATCGTCAGCACCAGCAACGTCACCCGCCACACCTGCCCTACTGCACTGGGATATTCTGTTTAACGATTTATTTAATAATCAACTTAGGTTTTGTCTGACTGACTGCACACCAGATAAGGCAATATTGTAGGTTCGGGGCAACAAAAGGATACCGAGGCCAGAGTGGTGTGGGAGGAGGGAGGGGGGGGGGGGGGTTGGGGAGACCAGAGACGGGTGAAGGAAGGGGACACCATCGGCCAAGGCCAAAAAAAAACGATATATTTTTCATGGTGTGGCTGATGCATTGGGCGTGGTCGAGGACAATGTTTCGCGTCATTATCCCTGCCGACCGTCCACCACGCTGCCTCCCGCCACGGTAAATGGAACTCGTCTTTAGCAGACTAACATTATGATTTGTTAAAGAAGTTATTTCAGAGGTTCAAAAGTGGCACAATGCCGTCTTTTGAGCCAACCCACCCACACACACACACATGCACATCCACCTACCCCCCCCCCCCCCCACACACACCCGCCCATACACCCACAAAACTCTCCCCTGACTACTAACACTTTAGAGGGCAGGGGAGAAGGATGACCACGTTACCTAAGTGTCCTGTCAACATCACCACTACTATTACCATCACCACTACTACCATCATCATCACCACCACTACCATCACCATCATCACCCGAGACAGTGTGTAATCAATTAAACATAGCCGAGGTCTGAGGTGGCGTGGAGGACATAATGGAGTGTCGCCCCTCGTCCTCTGTTTAACCTCCTCCCCCATTTTATTGTTTGTTTTTATCTTCCTTCCTGTACTCTCTCTTTCTCCTTCACCTTCTTGTACTCCCAAGTTCGACATCAACAACTCCGACGTGTGCCACCGTAGCAACAGTGAGGGAGTGTGGCACTACATTAACAACTATGATGTGTGGCACTACAGTAACAACTATGATGTGTGGCACTACATTGACAACTAGGTGTGGCACTACATTAACAACTAGGTGTAGCACTACATTAACAACTGCGATGTGTGCCACTACATTAACAACTATGATGTGTGGCACTACATTGACAACTAGGTGTGGCACTACATTAACAACTAGGTGTGGCACTACATTAACAACTAGGTGTAGCACTACATTAACAACTACGATGTGTGCCACTACAAAAACAAAGATGAAGTGTGGCACTACAAAAGCAGCTACGATGTGTGACACTACATTAACAACTACGATGTGTGGCACTACATTAACAACTATGATGTGTGACACTACAAGAACAACTAAGTTGTGTGGCACTACATTAACAACTATGATGTGTGACACTACAAGAACAACTAAGTTGTGTGGCACTACATTAACAACTATGATGTGTGGCACTACAAAAACAACTATGATGTGTGACACTACATTAACAACTATGATGGTGACACTACAAGAACAACTAAGTTGTGTGGCACTACAACAACTACGATGTGTGGCACTACAAAAACATCTATGATGTGTGACACTACATTAACAACTATGATGTGTGGCACTACATTAATGACTATGATGTGTGGCACTACATTAACAAGAAGGATGTGTGGCACTACAATAACAACTTGGATATGTGGCATAAACCATGACGACAGATGTGACGTAGACGATGACGTAGTGGTGACGTCAGGAACATAGCGCCACGTGATAGTATCTTATCAAGTTTGGCGGAATTTCAGTTTCCTATTCAGGGTGGCGATAAGGGGCGCCCAAGTTCTCCATGATAAGGCCGAGTTTGTTGAGGCACCCGTCCAATTTAATTAATTTCTGAAGCTGCCTGTCTGTCCCGTGCCTTTACCTCTGTCTGACAATTTTGTTTTTATCTGACGTTCACCGAATGTGTCTGGCTGACCATTCACTAGACTCCCTGATGGAGCTTGTCAGTGTGATTAAATGCTTCGAATCACCTGAAAATAAGCCCCCCAGTGTATTTTACATGATGATTAAACATCCTAAAGCTACCTGTGGGGTAAGTTAAGTTAAATTAGGTTAATATATATTAGGTTCGGTGATATTATATTAAATTAGGTTAAGTTAGACTGTTAGATTATATTAGGTTATTTTAGATCGTATAATATTAGAGGAGGCTTTATGTTAGTGAGGAAGGTGACCTATGATTCCGTTAACCCGGGTGGTAGTACTAGCTCAGTGGAACCTCTCACTATGCCGCTACTGCCTCGGTCTTGCCTCGTGAAGGTTCTGTATTAGTCTTGTATCTAAGATTTATGTCCTACACTAAAGTTACTGTATTTTATTTTATTTTATTTTTTTCTTTTTTGGGGGGGGGGGGGGGTCACTAAACCCATATCAGCATCGATCAGGACGGAGGCCATTTTCATCACCTTTCATGACCCGAGACTTGGGTAGGTCACTTTATTCTTCCTTTGTGATGTTCATTCGACAGGTGGGCCAAGTATCACGTTTCTCGAAAGGTTTATTCTCCTACAGTTGCAAGTTTTAGGAGTTTACCAATTCCAAAAATTCTGTATTAGTCCCAAATCATAGTAATACATGACCTAACTTGAGTCTTGGAAGAAGTGCTGCTATGTATTTGTATTTTTTTTTTTTGCGTCCAGTGATTACCTAGACTTCTAGATAATTAACTTTAGGATTTAAACGTTTATGGAAATGTGAGAGGTGTGTTACAGAGGCTGTACGAGTGAGTGTATTGCTCACGGCTCTTACCTGCTGTTTACTCTCACCTCTGTGTCTCTACCTCCCTCACTCCCTTTTTCCTTCCTTCGCTCGTTCCCCTTTTCATCCCTTCTTCCCTCTCTTTACGTCCCCCCCTACACACACACACACGGGCGCGCGCGGCAGCTTTGGTAGTTCATTATCATTATTACATTATAAAACCGTCAAACTCCAGTACGCCATCATTAATGCACGAGTCCTACGTAACTATTGGAGGCCAACATTACAAGGCAGAAGATAACACCTTAACATCCTGGATAAAACACCGAGACACGTGTTCCGACATCTGTACAACATGACATATACATAATGAAGGCTGCGTAAGAATAGCGGTAGTTACATCGAGGTTACATCTGCGATAGTCACGTTATTACCCTACGGCAATACCTGCTTTACCTGTACAGACTGGTGTTGAAATATGTACGACATTCACGGTAATGCCTAGGCTTATGGTATCTGCTTCCTCAAATTGTAAACACGTCTAGAAACAAGTGTCAAAATCTGAACATTACACAACAGCTGCACGACTCCATCTAAACCTGACTCAGTCTCATTAAAATGTATAAAACGATTCAATTTTTCCCTGGGCATATAGCGACGAGCTACAGGCAGGATCATCTCCTTACACACCATCCACCAGCGTGACAATGTGGACCGAGAAATATGACAATTATAGTTAAAAGTAGATAAAAAAAACTCGGGGATGAAGAAAATATGAATTCAAATGGATGTAATATACTGTATTACACCAGTCAGGACATGGACACCGAGATCCTGCTGAAAAGAGAGAGAGAGAGAGAGAGAGAGAGAGAGAGAGAGAGAGAGAGAGAGATAAACCCCAGGCACAGACAGCCACAGGGGGAGAGGCATTGTAGATCTCCCACACTTGCCTCACCCTTTCCCTCTCACATACATTCAATGAGGCTGTTTAGTCTGGCGGAGATTATTATACAGCGATGATATAAATAGAAAGGTGTATAGATGAGGTGAGATACACTATACAACATGAACCACCGAGGGAGGAATACAGTCTTGGTGTATTAATAATCGTAACTGTAATCAAAACAATTTATATCTATGTAATCGTAATTTAAACAATCCAACGTTTTGATAAAGATGTAATCATACTCTATCTTCAGCTATGGTTTCTAATCGTAATCCACACTAAATGATCGTCTTAATATCTGATTACAATAGGAGTACAAGTGAATTACATATAATATTCCATTTACTTACAGGATTGCAGTACAGTCAAAGTTTTTCAGCCACTCTGAATTCTCTGTTAAGTCAGCTTGTCGCGTTGTGACTAATGTAATCTACAACCATATAATCTAGCAACACTGACCAGTGACCTGTAGCAGTAGGCTACTATGTTGCCTCAGTTGCTTCTCGACCACCATAGGTCCTTCATGCCCTTATACCTGCAAGGCTTGGCTCCACCTATTCTCAGTAATTTTGATCCACCCACTTCAGATGACAGTGTTCAAGTCAAAACGTAATTTTTTAGTCGATTCTTATTATATACATTCTGTATAATCAAGTTTTGCACAATTTCGTGTAGCTGTAATCACGAATGTAAATGTAATCCGGGAAAGTCGTAATCAAATGTATTGAAACCACTGTAATCATAATTGTAATCAAATCAAGAATAATCACTAATCAATCATTATCCAAAATACTGATACTTTACATAATCCTAATCGTAAGGAAGTAAAATGAAAATTGAAAATTTTAATCTTAAGTAACAAACGCACAATCGTAATCGGCCCCATCTCTGACTAAACAGTAAACACTTTAATCTCTCTCAAAACGACTTCGTCTACTTCACAATCTCCTCACATAACTACGACTAGTTTACTAATTCAATTTCGCGGTTGAAATGACGACTGTCTTTTAATTGGCTTCGTTTATAAATTCAAAAATTATAAAAAAAATTTGTTTTATAAGTTTTTCATACAGATTTTTCGCCCTCAAATAACAGTAATGAATACCTGAAGCAGATGAACACGTTAATTTACCAAGACGAAAAAGAGTTTAAACCCACAATGTTATCAAGGCAGTACACAAGAGATTTTTTGTTTTAAGTTATTTTCTTTTTTTGATGAAACTCTTACTACCACCAGTACTTTTAATTATGCTTCACGTTCTTAAGTCATAAAAATTGTAGCTTACGTACATAATCCTGCTAATTGCTAAAAAAAAAATAAACCCGACTTTTTTTAATTCTCAGATGATAACAATTAAGATCAAAGTAATTGACTACATGCATTTCCAAATCCAAGAAAAAAAAGTACTAATTAAGAATATTAGTTTACATTTTTCCGTAATTTTTAATTGGTTCGTTTAAACGGGCTAATTTAGGTTCTGGACCAGAGGATATTTATTTATTTTAATTAGACGATTTTCCACCTCAGTGTTAGTACTGATGCCTAGAAACAGCTTAGCAGCCAGTGATATGTACTCTGTGTGTCTCTCTCTCTCGCACACACATACACACACCCTTCTCTTCCTTCTTTCTAACAGACACTCACTCTCCCTCTCTCACGCAAAATAACCTGAGAACACCTTTAGTTCGGAGGCTTTAGGAGTATAAGTACGTGTTGAGAGAGAGAGAGAGAGAGAGAGAGAGAGAGAAGGGATGGGAGTGTATAAATGGAGGAAGAGAAAGCAGAAGTAAGGAAAGAACACCAGTTTATCAAGGTTTCCTCACTGGCCGTCAAGCACAGGCAGATAAATATTACATTCTCTTCAAACTTATCAACCGATTTTCTTTTATGCTAAAGTAAATAAAATCTTACTTTTATGACCTTTTAGAACAATCCGTCTGAATAATTCAAATAACCCGCACCCACCAAAATAAACAAATCATCACCCTGGCGGAGAATACGGAAAC
This sequence comes from Homarus gammarus, assembly GCA_958450375.1. Lineage (NCBI taxonomy): Eukaryota > Metazoa > Arthropoda > Malacostraca > Decapoda > Nephropidae > Homarus > Homarus gammarus. The sequence goes on from CAUDMG010000359.1 coordinate 1,710,987, forward strand.
TAGCTGTTGTTGTCATGGTAACGGCGAAGCGTCAATGTTACACCTGAAGACATAACCGCGACGAAGCTTCTTAAGGTCGATAGCTCCGTAATATAGTATAGGGAGCACCAACTCTCGCCTCACACATCCAGGAACTGTAAATTATCGTTGTGAATTCCCTGATGTGTCGTACACGTCTCAGTAACCTTACGCTAGGCCAAGATTGGTGACTATGAAAGTGGAATTTCGGAAGCAACACACTTCGATAAATTTTGCCGATAAGAGTATTTTTACTGGCGCTTATGTCTTAGCGTTGAGGTGGGGGGGGGGGGGTGGAGGTGAGGTAAGATATGAGGGAGAGAAGGAAGAGGTGAAGGAGAGAGATGATGGAGGAGAGAGGGAAAGGTGGTGGAGGAAAGAAGGAAAGGTGGTGAAGGAGAGAAGGGTTGGGGGGGGAGCGGGAGGTGGGGTAGGAGGCGAAGGAGAGGTTGGAGGTGAGGGAGGGGAGGTAAGAGAGAGAGGGGAGAGAGAGGAGGGGATGAGGGGGATGAGGGGGATGGGAGAGAGGAGGGGTAGAACCTGAAGGTGAAGGAGATGAGGAGTAGGAGGTGAGGGAGAGGAGCAGGAGGTAAGGGAGAGGAGCAGGAGATGAGGGAGAGGAGTAGGAGGTGAGGGAGAGGAGCAGGAGGCGAGGGAGAGAGAGGGTGGTGAAGGAGGTGAGGGAGAGAAAGGGTCATGTCGAAACCCTACTACCGTACCCAATTCCCGAACCCCTTACGGAGATAACGGAGCCACATTCCTAAGTAATGAAACCTGATATATCACAATTTCATTTTTTCTCTGTTTTCATTAGTTATGACTATTATCATCTATAAGCGAAAAAAATACATGAAAAAATATCCGCTCGGTTTGAAAGATACGAGACGATATCTGGTTTCATTACTTGGAAATATGGCTCCGTTATATTAGAAAAGGGTTCGGGGTTTGAGGTTTCGGGGTTTCGGGGTTTGAGGTTTCGGGGTTCGGAATTCGGGGATTCGCTGCATTTATATATCTAGAAGACACTATTTACATTATTGTCTACGTCAGATTCTTTGATATTCGTTCGCATTGCTTTCCCTTTCCCACTTTATACCGAGATAAAAAAAAAAAAACATACATATTTAGCTGCAATCGAACCCTAATATAAATTCGACGTTATTTTGATCACCATCTTTTTATCATAGTGTAAGTGAAGTGAACTCATGGGTTCTCAAATACAGAACTACTTAACTTAGCTCAACGACCAAAATATAAACACAACATAAATAACTGATTCGCACAGTTAACTAATGCCACAACGGGTTCACCTGAAGTTTAGGCACCCTAGCTTCTTTCACCTAATTGTTAAACACCTTAATGCTAATGCTACTTGGGGGGGGGGGGGAGTTAGGTTAGATTAAATATATTAAGTTAGGTTAAATTTATGATATTAAATTAGGTCAGATTAAGTCTGTCCTGTTAGGTTAGATTAAGTTTGTTATCTAAGGTTAACGTTAGGGTGTTGAATCATCAGGTGAAATAAACAGGTGTGTCTAATCTTCAGGTGATCCCAAAACATTATTAGTAACCCACGAGTAAAAGATCAGAAAAAGCACTATTCCCCATAATTCTCCACACACACACACACACACACACACACCCCGGCGATTTCCATTTGTGGGCGGAGTAGTCATTTGTTTTGTCTTCAGCAGCCACCAAGGAGGAGTTGGTGCGTCTCAGCCACTCATTTCTCAAGAGTGTAGGTAGATGCTGAGGCAATTGGTGGCAGATGGAGAGTGGAAGAATGGGGATATTGAAGAGGGTGAGGAGTAGAAGAATGAGACGACTGAGGAGTGGAAGAATGAAGGGATGCTGGGAGTGGAAGATTGGAGGGAGGTTGGTAGTGGAAGGGTGGGGAGGAAGTGACTGGGGTGGTTGAAGAAGCCATGACCCTCGTTAACTGGATCATCGGGCAGGTAATGAGGCTTGCCGATCATTAAGAGTTAACTAGCTTAACCTGGGATCACAGTTAAATCGTCTGGTCTTAAGCGGGCGGATACGACTTCAGCTGGGAGAGTAAGATGGCTCCTTCTCTCTCTCTCTCTCTCTCTCTCTCTCCCTACAAAGTAGCCACTCTCCCTCCTTTCCTCATCCCTTACTCCCCTACTCCTCATAACACCCTCATTCCCTTATCACTTTTCACCAGTCCACCTTCACTCCACTATCACCCCTCAGTTATCACCTCTTATTCATGACCCCCACTCATCTCTTACTCCACCTTCACCCCTCAGTTATCACCTCTTATTCATGACCCCCACTCATCCCTTACTCCACTATCACCCCCTACCCCCATACATTCCCATTAAATAAAATGTACTCACAGAAAATTGAATCATGTATTTTTAAATACATATGGAGTGGTATGTACCAACCAATTAAAAGACAAACTCTGTATTTACCTGTCAAACAAGGTGGTATTGGAGTAGTTAATGTGTTTTATAAAGCAGCTGCTATATTATGTACAACTTTCATAAAAATTGCTTCAGACCATGAAAAGAGGAAATCCTTAACTCCATATTATACAAGTATAAGGACCAGCTATCTATTAGAAATGAAGCCTACTGATAATGTTTCCTACTTGTCTCCACCTTAATATAGTATTGCAATCAGTACTCTAAGAAGGTTAGCAAGGCATCATAACTTTCCCAATGTCAAGAATAAAGATGTATACAGTATATTAACGACATGGACTACACCAGCAGTTGAAGAAAAGTAACCGCTGTTTAAATGGCCCTTTATTTGGGAAAATATTACTTGTAAATATATGGATCCTCACCAGAGAGGCTTCATATATAGGTATATTCATGATACTCTACCAACAAATCAGAGACTAAGATGATAGTTGTGTAAGATGTGGTGAGGTAGAATATCAAATACATGTATTTTACTTCTGTTTCCATAACAAAGAGATAATTAAATGGTTTAAAATTTTTCTGAATACAGTCTGCAATGACAATAGCAAATTATTTCTGCATTTCTTAATGTTTAATATTAACTGTAGTGATAATAAGGATAAGAATACAATGATCATGCTAATGTCAGATTATATTTACTGTATGTTGTTAAGTAGGAAGGAAATTATAATGTTAAGGAGAGTATAGCCTTTATTAAAGGCAGGATATATCATAATAAATGGTCGTTCAAATATTTCACTGACAAATATGTTAATATGTAATATTTACTGTATGTATATATGTAAATTGTAAAATTAAAAAAAAAAAAAATAACTCTGCTTCACACAACTAAACGTCACCTTCAATATTGTACTTCACGATCACTAAGTACTCACAGCAGTGGGGGGAAATATAATCCCTGAGGAGATCACAGACACCCGGCTCTTCTGTTCCGGGGTATTACATTCATCACACTACAAGAAACTCTGGGCAGGTTCACGGCAACCTAACCTAAAATAACCTAACCTGACCTTACCAAACCTAAAATAACCTAACCTGACCTTACCAAACCTAACCTAACCTAACCAAACCTAATCTAATCTAACAGGGGGGCTCCACAGTCGTTCGATGTTCTGGGTGTACCGCCACATAAGAACATCATTATAACCTGACCTCATGTTTTTAAGGTCACCCTGTATATTTAAGCCTCTCTCTGTCCATGTAATCCAGTTGCCTCTGAAGATGTCTTGAATAAAGACGAAAGCTAAGGTGCTCCGTTGTTTCCCTTTTCCCGTGTGATTTTATCAAGGTAAATCTTGATAAAATCACACGGGAAAAGGGAAACAACGGAGCACCTTAGCATGCTTTAAAACATAGCAATAGACACCTCATGCGCACAGATTGCCCAATAATAAGTCATTATAAGTAAAAATGTTTTCGGTTCACCAAATTTGGCGGCCATCTTGGAATTTTGAATATTCAATCGGATAGAGTAGATAAGTAACCCATATTGAATGTTCATACCAAATTTCATGCTTGTACAGGTATGATTATTTGCCTGATTGTACCTGCTATTAGCTCCGCTAGTTGGGGTGTGGCTGAAGTAGCGCTGGCGTGGGTAGCTGGGGTGCTTGGCTGGGGTACGAGACTGAGGGGCAGGACTGGAGTGTGGGACTGGGGTGTGGGGCTGGGGTGTGGGACTGGGGTGCGGGGCTGAGGTGCGGAGCTGAGGTGCGGAACTGGGGTGCGGGGCAAGGTATCCACGATTAATAATTTCGTTAACATGAGAGTTGCAGGGTGTGATGACGCGGGTCTTAAAGATGGCAGAGCAGCTGAAACTCTCCCTCACTCTCACTCCCTTAACACTTCCTCTCCCTTTCTTATTCTCACCCTTGTTTAGTCCCCATCATCCCTCTCTTCCTTACTATCACCCCTTTTCTTATTGTCACCCTTCTTTAGTTCCCTTTCCCTCCTCCCTTACACCTAACTCTTCCCCCTCTCCTCTTATTCCCCTTATTCTCCTCCCTTTATCCCCCTCCTTTCCTTCTCCTTACCATCTAAATGAACGGGAAACAGACAACATAAGTAAATCACAGAAAGGAACCAACGGGAATAACAGTAAGGCACACTTCTCTGACTCTCCCTTTCTCCCTTCTTTTTTCTCTCGTTCACTTTCCTGATCTCTCACTCTTTTTCATGCGTTTTCTCACTCTCTTGTTCTCACTCTCTCTCCTGTTCTCTCTCACTGTCTCTCCTGTTCTCTCTCGTTCTTTCTCAAACTCTTATCCTCTGTTACACTATTTCCTGCTCTTGCTCTCCCTACATTAGATAGGTTTTACATAATTCTGTAGACAGTGTTAGTATGGAGAGAGGTATAGGTGAATAGACGGATGTAAGGGTAGTTGGTAAACATTATGACCCCCAACTACATGTATAGTAGGTTGATGCAAAATGAGAGAGAGAGAGAGAGAGAGAGAAAAACTGAGCTGGGGTAAACAGATATCCACCACACACACACACACACACACACACACGGTTACAGATGGGTTTCTATGGAGTAATTTAAAATAGATTATCCTCGGCGTCCCTGTAAAAACAAACAAACACACACACACATAACCCTCCCCTGCCCCTCCCCTCCTCCCCTCCCCTGCCCCTCCCCTCCCCTCCCCTCCCCACGAACCCATTTTGTTTTTGTTGGATAATGACATAAAATTACGTACATCACCTTCCTGTTTACCTATACTGAGAAATTTAGTAATATTATGTGATAAAAAATAAAGGTAAATTATATCTTTGGTGGTAAATATGACGTCATGAAGTGCAATCAATTACCAGGTGACATTAACGATGATGGGGGGGGGGGGTATGATGGGGGTAGTAATGGGGGGGGAGAGAAGAGAGGGGTAGTAATGGGGGGGGGGAGAGAAGAGGGGGGGATAGTGACGGAGGTGGAGAGACTAATGAGGGAGATTGACAATGGGGAGAGAATAACGAGGGAGAGGGTAACGAGAAGGTGAATAATGAGAGAGATAAAGAGGGAGGAAAAATAACGAGGTGGAAGTGTAACGAGAGGGAGAGCATAACGAGGATGGTAAAATATGAGATGAAGGGAGTTTAGAGGTTAGGTTAGGTTAAGGGGAATTTAAGGAAGGAGTTGAGATGAATAGTAGATGGGTTCAGTGTCACGCTGACTGACGGACCAGGATGTAGTGGCAGGCTAGGGAGGGTGTGATGAAGAGAGGAGGAAGAAGAAGAGGAAGAAGGAGGAGGATAAGAAGAAGAAATGGGAGCTGAAATAAATATGATAATTAACTATTTAACATCTTTTTTTTTACGAGTTGAATTTATTTAAACAGAATTACCTTCTTAACACATTATTATTATATTACTCTTCAATACACATCTTGGCTTAAGACACATTACCTCAATCAAAATACAAAAAACAAACAAACAAACAAACAACAACAAGGAAACTTAAAATTATGGACAAAACAAGATTTCTTTTTGGGTGGGAGGGAGGGAGGGGAGGGGGGAGGGGGAGGGGGGGGAAGGGAGGGGGAGGGGGAGGGAGGGGAGGGGGAGGGAGGGGGAGGGGGAGGGAGAGGGAGAGGGAGGGGGAGGGAGGGGAGGGGGAGGGGGAGGGGGAGGGAGGGAGGGGGAGGAAGGGAGGGGGGGGAGGGAGGGAGGGGAGGGGGAGGGAGGGAGGGGGAGGAAGGGAGGGGGGGGAGGGGAGGGGAGGGGAGGGGGAGTGGTGAAAACAGTGGTCCACCTAAATGAGATAAGTTTCTTTCACGATACGTCACCTTAATACTTAATACTTCATACACGACCCTCACCAACATATCACACACACACACACACGACCCTCACCAACATATCACACACACACACACACACATATATATCAAGAAGCGCTCAACTCACTGACCCTTTCGACTCTCACTGACCATCACCACGACCTCATCTGCAAATTTGGTAAGAAGCTTCTACACCATCCTCGACACCAGCTCCTACTACCACCTGAGATCCCCAGCCCGAGAATTGCTGTTCGATACCACAACCGCATCCAGCCCATACGTGCACGAACTGACCGCTATAAGAACAGCCCAGTCCCAACCATTGTAAAAATTATCAATAACTTGTAATAAACCAGTGTATTCACTCCCAGTAAATACTACTTCTTGCACTGTCACTATGTTGAAATGCACTGTAGTTTGAGCTTTTCCCCACCTAGTTATTATATATCTTATTTGTATCACTTATGTTACTTGTATATTATTTGTAATTCGAAACCCATTCCCCAAATATGTAACTGTATATTTTCAGCCTTCTGGCTGCCAAGCTCTTTCAATAAACCGTTAATTATTATTATTATTATTACACACACACACACACACACACACACGACCCTCACCAACATACCTCACACACGACCTAAGCGATGATGAAGCAGGCGAAAGAATTCCTGAGCTTCAGAGTTGTCATGTACTTGACCTTTGACCTGGTGACCTAGTGACCTAGTTCCCCAGTAAATATGTCGTGTCATGATGAACGAGACAAGTAGAGAACCAGAGGTCAAGATAGTGAAGGTTAAATAAATCTATCATCGGATGGACAGAGAAATATCCTTCAACACACACACACACACACACAAAAAGAAGTATAATAATGAAGTTAAATTACTAAAGATCGTCTACCGTTGTCGTGATCACATCGTCATTGTCTTCCAATTAAATTTGTTCAGCGTTTAACCTTAAAATGAACGAGCGTTTGTACACACCAGCTCGCGGCGTTCATCGTTTCCCAAATTGACCAAAACAAATAAAGGGCAACAAACACAGGCAAAGGAGAGAGAGAGAGAGAGAGAGAGAGAGAGAGAGAGAGAGAGAGAGAGAGAGAGAGAGAGCAGCCGAGGGGTAGACAGAATCACATCAAGTAACAATTGAATGGATAAAGGGGAAGAAGTGAAGGAGATGAAGATAAAGAGGAAATATAGAGAGAACAGACACAAGAGTGGAGTGAGAAAGTAAATGAGAAGGAGAGGGAGAAGCGAAAGAATGGAATGGCACAAAAAGAGAGAGAGAGAGAGAGAAGATCAAGGTTTTAGTGTTGCTTCAACTCGATACACTAATGTACACAGCTGTCATCTCCTTCATCCCACCCACTCACCTAACCCATACCTTCCACCCACGCGTTACAAAACCCACACCCCCGCAACCCTCCTGTTACTACAGTATCCCTATGTAAAGTTCCATTTACAACACACACACACAATTGCTTTATCTATCACCATCAAGATTCATAATTGTTCGTAAGATAAATATTCCTCTTAACTATTAAACGTAAGTTGACTAAAAAAAATAAAAAATAAAAAATAAAAAATAATTAAATAATTAAATAATAATAATAATAATAATAATAATAATAATAATAACAAATATATATATATATATATATATATATATATATATATATATATATATATATATATATATATTATATATATATATATATAATTTTTTTTTTAATCCAAATTTAACATAAACAGTTTCCAGTAAATTTAATGAAGACTCCGACCTAACTAGATACCTTCACTTCAACACTTTTTACTGAAGAAAATTAACAGAGGATCTTTCCAATGAATTGTCTTTTCGCTGTTCAAGGGATTATTTTTAAAGATGGTGATTAATTTACGTTTTAACGGGGCTTAGGTAATAAAATCGAAGGTGTGTGTGTGTGTGTGTGTGTGTGTGTGTGTGTGTGTGTGTGTGTGAGTGAAAATTTGAAAAAGTGACGCAAAATATGTAAGCAAACACGACCTTCATTATTCAGGAAGTCAGCACAGGTAATTCATATACTCCATTAAAAGCTAAGAATTATGGACAGCAGATGTCTACAACTTGTCCTCATAAACACACATAGGTAAGATACATCACTCGGGGCGTCCGGTGAAGACCTGAACACAAACCGGCCACCATACTCGATCTGTTCTGACCGTCACTACCCCCGGCCGCCACCACCACCACAGCAAGCCACAATAAAAAAAAATAATAAAATGAAGACGTCCATATAATCGCAGATGTCACTCCTCTTCATGATAAAAAACAAATATTGGGAAAATGGCGAAAATGAGTAGGAGGAGGAGTAGGAAGAGGGCCGTCTATGACACCCCCGGCTGACAAACTTTATGAAGTTGTGGAGGAGGGGAGAGGGAGGGAGAAAAAGAAAGAGGAGTAAGGAAAGAAAGAGAGGGGACGAGGAAGAAGAGGAGAAGGAGGAGGAGGGAACAGGGTGGAGAGCAGGACAACAGTGTGAGGGGAGGAGTGGGGGGGATATAGGGGAGGAGGAGAGATAGCTGATGAAGAGTTAGAGTACAGGTCTCATATATATTACCCAGAAGGGAAGTGAGGGAGGCCATGAGATGGGGGAGGTTGGTGATGCAGTGATATAGACAAGTGAGAGAAGGTCATGAGGTGGAGGGAGAGAGGGAGGGAGGGCAAGGTGCTTTAAACACAAGGTCTCTGCAGGTCTCTTAGCCCTGGCGAACGATGGACCAATTTGTATTGTCTAAAACTAACTCAAATTTACGAGATTTTAAGAGACGAGAAATGACTTAATCAACATCTTGTCTAAGGTATGAAAGACAAGAGAGTCATAGTTTAATGGTGTCAGAAAAATAATAATGATACCAGTGATAAGAAATACAAAACGTAGGATTGATTTCATTTCACTATCATATTCAGGATTTTGATACTTCAAGCGGAAATGGAACATTATAGTTAATTTTCAGGGATTTTGTATCAAAACTCAAATACTTTGTTAAGGTTCGACACCTGACAACTCCTGCGGGTGAAGGAGGCCTCTGGGATAACCCCCCCCCCCCCCCGCACACACACCTCCCCATTTCCAAAAACACACCTCTCCTTCCACACACACACACACACCTCTCCCTCCACACACACACACACCTCTCCCTCAACACACACACACACCTGTCCCGCCACACACACACACACCTCTCCCTCCACACACACACACACACACAGACCTCTCTCTCTCTCCACACACACACACACACACCTCTCCCTCCACACACACACAGACACAGACACACACCTCTCCCTCCACACACACACACACACACACACACAATTCTCCCCTCTCATACCACTCACACTCGTGTTTCCTCCCCCTGTCCAGATATAAATCCTCCTCTCCCCACCTTCCCTCCCTCTCTTGCATATTGGCTGCCCTTTGACCCTTACCTGCGGTCTTCGAATATTTCAACACGAAGGAGGAAACTGTACAGGAAACAAGAGAGACGAAGTTATTGTTCTGTGGTGCAGCTCCGTCAACTGATTGGCTGGAGCAGTTCACGTGAGTAAATAAAGGGGAGCTCCAGAGTGTAATATGGGAGGAAGAGACAAGCCGAGATGGTTTAGTTATGTGGTACGGTGAGAGCCAATCAGAGAAATGTGATTAAGGGGATGACAGTAGTTAAGGTGGAAGGACATAGTTGAGAAAAGACATAGAAAAATTCAAGCTGAGAGTACAGTAGAGGAGGTTGAAGACAGAAGAACACGGTGGAGGAGGACTCGAGAAGCTGACCCTTGACCTTTAAATATGACAATAGGAGAAAGAATGTTCCGACCACTGGCTGGCTGAAGCATATAATATGAATAAAGAAATAAAGATAAGTTGGTGATGACGTCACATGTTTGGTGGTGTCACAGCTGTTAAGTGATGACATCACATGTTGGTGACGACGTCACAGCAGTATGGTGATGTCATCACAGCAGTTGTGTGATGACGTCACAGCAGTTGGAGATAACGTCGCAGCAGTTGGATTTTTTTAAAGACGTCATCACCATCTGACGTGACGTCATCACCTACGGCTGCGACGTCATCGCCAACTGTTGTAACGTCATCACCAACTGCTGTGACGTCATCATTGGCAGCTATGACGTCATCACAAACTGCTGTGATGTCATCACCAATGGCTGTAACGTCATTATCAATGGCTGTAACGTCATCACCAGGTTAGGATAGATCAAGTCAATTAGGTCAGGTCAGGTTAGGTTAGAGTAGGACAGGTCAGGATAGGTTAGGTTAGAGTAGGTTAGAGTAGGTTAGGTCAGGTCAGGTCAGGTCAGGTTAGTTAAATGTCTGAATTTATGGTTTCCATTCCTTATTTAACGCTTATTATGCTTGCTTCATATGTCTGTTTTATTTTCTTGCTTGACAGTGCGCCCGCCAGAGATACATCAGGGGTAGATGGGAGTTGGCCGGTCCCTAACCCCTTCAATTTGTTATATTCTTATGGGAGTAATTGCTTCACTAACCGTTGATTCACTAACATATAATATTTAATTGCCAAGACTACAAGGTACAAGAGATGAGAATTGTTGAATAAGATAAAGGGGCCACAATAGTAACATCTCCTCAAACCACAGCATTACCTACAGCATTACCTACAGCATTACCTTCAGCATTACCTACAGCATTACCTTCAGCATTACCTACAGCATTACCTTCAGCATTACCTTCAGCATTACCTACAGCATTACCCACAGCATTACCTACAGCATTACCTTCCCTGCCAATAGCCAACTGACAACTACCTCCAACACAACTGGTATTAAGTGAAGGTAACTAGTTAAGGGTGAGTCTAATACACCTCTAACCAACTACTCTACCTGTGCACTAATCTTCTTAGCAAATAATCTCTCAAGTAATTACAACTTTGAATCTTATTTATTTTCTGCATGTCGAGACACGCAAGTAATTAATGATTTTATTTGTAATTTTTTAGTAATGTAAAATGAAAAGTATAGATTTTTTTTTTAATTTTTTTTTTACAATTCTGTTAAGCTCAATAAATGTTATCCTATCCCCCCCCCCCCACACACACACAACTTCTGCTTACGATGGTTAAGACAGAACACATATTCATTTCCTGACAATTTCAAGAAGGATCAGTGAGAGAAAACAGTCACTGATTCTGACTGTGGTTTACAGTTAGTGTGGAAGTTCTTTAAACATTGAGATGGTTAACGTTACGATATTGGGATGTTATCTTCGTGTTGGTTAGGTTAAGTTAGGTTAGGTTAATGTTCCGGTACCTTAATGTAATCCTTTGCCTTTAAACATAGGGTGAAGGATAATCGAAACGTTCCTTCAATACAATGACCGTGTTTCCCGCAGGTGGTCTTGGCCAGCAATACCAGTGGTTCTTTAACACATTTCGGGTGTGGAAGGAGAGCACGGGAGGACCCCCGGTATTGCGACTGATGGTTCCGTCTTGTAGTTATAAATGAGGCAATTTTGGCCTAATGGCAGGGACGCCCGGGAGACAGGCAGCCTTCCTCCACACCATCAATGTTCCAAGACGATTTTTGCTCCCAGAAACTAAAGACATTTTGGTTTAAGAAATTACTGGACTTATAAAATGGCGTCTTACGACCTTCCCTCCGCCATTTTGTTTTGTTTACTCACACAATTTAACGTAGAGTCTCAGACAGATGTCCTTAATCAAGTAAAAGGGTGTGTTTCTTCGCGAGTAAATCAGCACTGATCAGGACGGGGGCCATTTTCAACATCTTGTATGAACCTGGCACTGGGTGAGTCACTTTATCTTTCTTTTGTAATATCCAAACAATAAGTGTACCAAATATTATGTTCCTCGAAATTATAATTTTGGCATAACTGTAACTTTTGTGAGCTTATTGAAAAAACTTTGTAGCCATTGTTATTTTTGTAGGTTTACCATTAAAACCAATCTGTTTACAATACCTCAAGTCAGACTGGCTTAAACATACGTGTGTTTGTCCTTGAAGACTGGCGGCAGGAGTATCAAGAGCGACAACAAAGGTTTGAAACTCGTGTGTCACTTCAACAGCTTATACACGAGGCTAATATACTGAGTCCATTACCAGGGTTAACAGCGAGGCACAACAGCTACCAACACACATCTAACACAGTATAGGATTCGACCTTTGACCTGTAAGGATGGTCATGGTTAATGAACACAATGTCATCGAAAAGAATGACCACATATAAAGTAGTTATTAATTAATATATGGGCATTCATTTTCAACGAGCATGTAAGTATGCTACAGATATGATATGTCAGATGGTGACCTTGACCTCTGACCTTTTGATACTTACAATATAACAGAATTAAGGGTTAAACATATATCTTGGGTATAAATACTGGACTGTTTTCCTCCTGTGAGTTATGTTGTGAAAATACTCATTGGACGCAGTTGGCAACTGTTGTCACTGGCCGCCCTCCTCACGTACCAGGATCACGTTAGTGTGGGGGAATAAAACATCTATAAAACAGGCAGAGGATAAGGTTACGTTATCGGAACATTAACGACTTAGACGATACCTATATCGCCCTTATATAATTTTAACCGTCTGGACGCCAACCTTCCTGGATCCGATGTTAACAATTTCGTAAAATAAACTGCAATAACCGAGTTCTATAACCCATGCCAAAATATATTTATCATCTGCCTCAGTAAATGATTATGGTGGAGTGGCGGCTATGATCCGCCGTCAGGGTTCATGACTAATTGTCCAGCAGCACTGCAACCTGCTGGCCGACACGCGCACTACACACGTCAACATTATCTGGCGACTTTCACAAACCATCCATACAAGTTGTCTTTGGAAGTTTTGTGTATGTCCAGCTGTCTAAGGTGTGCACAGTCTGTTCTTTAATTATATAGATGAAATCATAACGAGAACTCGTAAAACAATTCACCGATTTTCACGAAAACTTGTCATGAACATTAATCTCCCCCAGAGCCGTACGTTAATAGGCATGATCCAATTATAATTAACGATTTGTTGGTCATAATAGGCATAATCCGCCTGAAATTAGCGATTTGGCGTTAACAGTAGGCATGATCCCATTAAAATTAGCGATTTGGCGGTCATGAAAGGCGCGTTTCGTTTAAATTTAGTTAAATGGCTGTAATTTATAGTCACTGGTATTTTTCATGGCGGAATGTGTTAAGGTACGAGTAATCCGTACGAATTGATGACGTTGTTCGGGGATGTGTTAGGTGTTCGTCTATGAGCGGAAGCACATACTGTACCCCACTGTAGAAATAGATAAAATACAGAAAAAAAAATTATGTTTCACCTTCTCCTACGGTGTTATATTTACAGTAGGGGATATTACATAAATGCATGCTGAATATTTGCGTAATCGTGCACACGCACGCACGCACACCCCCCCCATTAAATAACACAGTCAAGGCAGCCTCGTACCGTCTCTACATGCTACGAAGACTTAGGTCACTTGGGACACCCACGCCAGAGCTGAGGACCATCTACAACGCCTTTATTCTCCCCAAACTAACGTATGCGTCACCAGCCTGGTCGTCGTCTCTCAACTCCACCCAAAAACGTCAGCTAGAGAAGGTACAGAAAAGGGGCTGAAGAATCATGCTCGGCGCAGAATACTCCGGCTACACCAACGCTCCCTCCACCCTGGAAATGCCATCCCTCAGTGACCTCCACCACCAAGCACTGGAAAGGTTTGGCCGTGGACTACTGCACCAACCTCGCCATCGCCACCTCCTGCAGTCCCCCACCCAACTCGCGCAGTCCGCCAGTACAACAAAATTTAGCCCATAAGAGCCCGCACTGATAGATATAAGAACAGCACCATCCCATCTATTGTTAAAATAATAAACAACTCCCGATTTATGTACTGTACAGCCCTGTAAATGTATTCAATGCATATTATATCATTATGTCTAAATCAAATGTAAGTCTGTATATTTTCAGCCACCGGCTGCAACTCTATTAATAAACCGTTTATTATTATTATTATTATTATTATTATTATTATTATTACACACACACACACATCGGCTGCAACTCTTTAATAAACCGTTTATTATTATTATTATTTACACACACAAATATTTAAAAAAAACGATCGTTATAATAATGTTTGGCGATAACATTAACATATTTACAAATAGAGACACAGTAAACAACAACAACTAATAAAATCGATAAAAATACACCAATACAAACACACAACACCACCAAATTTAACGACGACACAACGTCTGCAGTAAGTCTATTTCAGGTCATGAAAGCGGCAGTGACGTCTATAAGTGGCCTTGTGGAACTACAGTATATTTCACTATTCTGGCTGAGTGTCCTGTGAATGACACACGTACAGTTCGTGGGGAGGGCGAGGGGAGGGGGAGGAGGAGGGGAGGGAAGGGAAGGGGAGGGGATGGGGAGGAGGAGGGGAGGGGAGAGGGGAAGGGAGGCGGGGAAGGGGGTAGGGAGGAGGGAGGAGGGAAAGGAGGAGAACCCACTTAAGTGGAAACTAAGTAAGGAAATTTTCACTGCGGACAAAATTTAAATCGGGAATTGGATTCCGGGAAAAAGAAGTGGGTGAATTTTTTTTTGCAGGGATAAATAAATAGGGAAATTTTCTATGAGGGATTAAATTATTGTGCGAGTCCTATTTACGTGAAGGAATAATTGTAGGGGGATTTTCTTTGTGGGAAAAAATACAATAGAAAAAATTTTCCTCTAGGGAAAAAGTACCTGGTTGGATATTCTCTTTACATGACGGGATAACTATGGGAGGAGGGGAATTCTGCTTACGGAGACTGACAACATTACACCAACACGTGGCACTGACAACATTACACCAGCACGTGGCACTGACAACATTGCATCAATACGTGGCACTGACAACATTACATCAACACGTGGCACTGACAACATTACATCATCAATTTGTAGGTATATGAAACTGTCCCCTTGAAGCCATCTCAAAGTGGCCGGGTAAGAGAGGACAGTTTACTGAAGCCGTGCTTGGATTTGATTCAAGGAGAGACGAACTCTATATATCCAGGCTATATATACATGGAGAATAAACATTTCTGGTCTAGAATTAAGTTAATGCATCTCAAACTGACCAGATGTACGCAGAATGAAGATCTGGCCAGTGTATGTGAAGTTGGTTTACAGACAGACCACGATAATGTTATACTGTATATTCAGGCTAAATAAGTGGTTGTCATAGATTTTAAGATGTAACCATTTAAAAATCCTGATATTGCTTTTCCTTGACCGAGCACTGTATTTTATTCCCCCCCCCCCCCCCCCAGTCAAATATTAACACTCACACGAAGCAGGAAGTGAGGTGGAGGTAAAGAATGCCTGGTAGTGAACGCACAGACCGGGGGCAGCAGGACGCTTCTCAGGTCCAGGAAAACCCCAGCTAAAAATGGCCACGAGACAAAATTGTTTGAGATTCTTTACTTGGAGAGTGTCATAAATACCACCGAGTGTATGAGGTTCTGTTCACACCATCTATCTTGAGTACCTGCTGTGTGTCAGTGAGTGCAGTTGCTCATAAGGACCCTGACACACCATCTGTCTTGACCACTTGCTGTGTGTCAGTGAGTGCGGTTGACCCAGTCCCCAGGAACAAGATAATCATGACAAACCATCAGTGTCGGTACATCCTGGGCCTAACAGAATACACAATACATCCACCACCAGATACAATACATTCGCAGGTGGTTGTGGTAGTAGTAAAACAGGGGTACAGGAGGTTGTTTTAGTATATGAGGCTACAGTTGGTTGTAGTTGTGAAAGGGGGAACGCAGGTGGTGGTGATAGTTTGTGAGGCACTCAGGTGTTGGGTGGAGCCAGTTGAAGTATCTATCTGGTCAGGGTCATGGAGGTACGTTTGGCGGTCCCCAGACTGGAGAGACGCGTGATACTCAGTAATTAATTACAGCACTAGCGAAAACCACCCTCCCTCCCCCTTGATGGTGGTGGTGGTAGTGGAGGAGGTGGTGGTGGTAGTGATGGAGGTGGTAGTGGAAGTGGTGGCAGTGGGGGTGGTGGTGGTGGTATTGGAGGTGGTGGTAGTGGAGGTGGTTGTGGTGGTGGAGGTGGTAGAGGTGGTGGTAGTAGAGGTGGTGGTAGGAGAGGTGGTGGTAGTAGAGGTGGTGGTAGTGGAGGTGGTGGTAGTGGAGGGGGTGGTGACAGTGAATATCGTCAAGAATGTCACAAGTGGGCGTGGTGACTAGGTCATGGCGTGGCAGGCATATGGGGAGGGAGGGAAGGGGGTGTGTCACAAGGCCAAGTGACATGACCCAGGCGCCCGGGGCTTTCAACGAAATGGTTCAATCACAAAAGTGGACATAATGATATTGTGACGTCACGTCCCTACGGCAACCTGATATTACGGACACAAGGTCAACTGCACCTAGATATCCAAGAGTCCGTGTCTCGTGCAAAAATATTCCATGAAAATGTTGCTTCTCTGACCCAGGATGGGAATTTTCTCTTAACCCCTTGATTACGATGTATTAACTCCGTGAGTAAGTTGACTTTATCCCTTGAATACGATATCTTGACTCCTTGAGTACGATATCAATCCCCAAAGTATAATGAATTCGTCTTCTGATTAAGATATATCATTAGCCCTTGAGTAAGAAGACCTACTTCCTCGACCTCAATGATATTGAAATCGGTGTGTGTGTGTGTGTGTGTCATCCTTTGGTTTATGTAAGATAATAAAACAAGACCCGAAATTTAACTCCATCTATATAGCTATTTGAAGGCTGCAATAAGAATGTATGTACCAAGTTCTACGTAATTTGGTAGACAGTTGGTGGACAGATGGACCTAAACCCAAAATTTTACTGTTTTGGTGAAATTTGACCAATTGAGGAGAGGCACTAGGGCAAAATATCCCATCTACAGTATCTATATTACTGTTTAGGAACTGAAACAAAACATCTTTCTACAGTCTCGGCTAATATGCATCATGTACTGTATAGTAGAACGATGGACCAGAAGCCCCAATATTTATGTTTGGTTGACTTCAGTGAACTGTAAAATTGCTGGAGGCATTTATCAAGATGTTTCTGTATCAATCCCTATGTATACAGGTGGTGAGAGATTGGGAGGTGGTGAGAGGTAAGGGGGTGGTGAGAGGTAGGGAGGTAGTGAGAGGCAGGGAGGTGGTGAGAGATTGGGAGGTGGTGAGAGGTAGGGAGGTGGTGAGAGGTAGGGAGGTAGTGAGAGGCAAGGGGGTGGTGAGAGATTGGGAGGTGGTGAGAGGTAGGGATGTAGTGAGAGGCAAGGGGGTGGTGAGAGGCAGGGAGGTGGTGAGAGGCAGGGAGGTAGTGAGAGGCAGGGAGGTAGTGAGAGGCAGGGGGGTGGTGAGAGGCAGGGGGGTGGTGAGAGGCAGGGAGGTGGTGAGAGGCAGGGGGGTGGTGAGAGGCAGGGAGGTAATGAGAGGCAGGGAGGAGAGACTCACTTAAAATTGATGACTGAGGCTTAAGTTTATGACGGGATTCGCAGGAAAAATCATCAACGGAATAGCCTTAATTTGTACGAGTGTGTGTGTGTGTGTATAATAACGCCATTTAGTGTAATATGAACCTACAATAAATCATTACCATGCTAACTCATCACCCCCTGAACTCAAACGTATATAAAAATTCTAATTGTGTTGGGAGTTGAATAAATTTTTGATAACACAGGATTTAATTCAGAGATTCAGAGTTGACAGGACATTGATATTAACTCCCCTAAATATTTCAGCCCTGATATAACCCCTTGAGAAAAATCGCCACGTCTTCTCTCTTTAATAATGTACCTTTTTACTTATAAATTGTAATAAGTATAGAGGCGAACATATATTAGTCTACGGTGATTAAACCCCACATTACACTTACTAGTCATCGTCTACTCTTCAGCGATTTTTTTTATATCTAACCAATCCATAGCATTGCTTCCTGATCTAACTGATGGATGTTGTTTTTCGCTGGTGAAAGATTTTTTTTTACAAGTACAGCTAATTCTTCGTCAGTTGCTGAATTGACTCCTGACCTTGAATGGTTAATAAAGGATTCATCAAAATGCTCTTGTCTTTCGATACTGATAGAATACACTTGTTATTGAAAACCTCACAACCGTCTACAGAGTTGAAGAATACTCTCTTTAAAAACAAGTCATGATGAGATACTCATTACAGAAGAAGACACTTGTACGGTAATACAAGATGGAATTACTTGGTTACTGGAGGAAGAATTACTCGTTAATCCTCAGGAATCATTGCTTAAATTTTCTGTTCTAACTGGGTCGTTTGAGTTCTTAGGAAACACAGTTAAGAGAGAGCGCTATACAAACCACCTGCCAGCTGAGTGAGTACTTCAAGAACGTCGCTACTGTCGATAAAGATAACTTTTTTGATTGTGAGGGAGTTGTACACCACGAAACGGTTCCGGGAGATAAAACCATCAATATTGTTTTCTACAAAGATGTCCTCTCACACACACACACACACACAGACACACACACACACATCTCCTGACTGCTGTGAGATGCAAACGGTGAGATTTGTATCTGCAGCATGCAACGCGCTGTCCCACACCTGTGCTCGCCCGGGCACCTCCTGGTGAAACACGGGGTGACATCGCTTCCCATCCTTCCTCCACTCGTTTGGTCTTGTTACTCGTGACTTCCTCTTGTTTCCTGCCATGAAGTCACACCTGCTCTTTCACTAGCTGCGACGGAAGTCTTGAAGGACGCTTAAACGGAATGGGACTTCAGGATGTGTACAAGCTCCCTGAAGTGTGACAGAGAATGTGTACAAGCTCCCTGGGGTTTGGCCCAGGATGTGTACAAGCTCCCTAGGGTGTGACGGAGGATGTGTACAAGCTCCGTGGGGTGTGACAGAGGATGTGTACAAGCTTCCTGGGGGTGTGGCTGAGGATGTGTACAAGCTCCCTGGGGTGTGGCCGAGGATGTGTACAAGCTCCCTGGGGTGTGACGGAGGATGTGTACAAGCTCCCTGGGGTGTGGCCGAGGACGTGTACAAGCTCCCTGGGGTGTGACCGAGGATGTGTACAAGCTTCCTGGGGGTGTGGCCGAGGATGTGTACAAGCTCCCTGGGATGAGTGGAACAGTGCTTTCTATGTTATTTCCAGATGCCTACTTTATTATCATGTTGACACAGATGAGGTTAAGTTAGGTTAGTTGGTTGGGATATGTTCGTATGTGTGTATGACCTGTAACTTTCTAATGGTTCCTGGCACGAGTAACTGGTGATGGTATTGACCTGTCCTCAAACAAAGAACAGGTACAGTTGATTGTTCCTGCACCTTGTTTATGTGGTAAGAGTGGCGAGTGTTAACATTGTTGTGTGATAGAATGACCAGTGTGTCTGATTTGTGGGGCAATATAACAAAAGTGATTTACTTGTTATCGACGTTTATGTTTACAGTAGAGAAGATTTAAGGACCACACCCTCACTATTCCTTCTACCAACACCTGGTGGCGAGGATTATATATATATATATATATATATATATATATATATATATATATATATATATATATATATATATATATATATATATATATATATATATATATATATATATACACACATATATACACACACACACACCAGTATCATGTCAACTTAGAACACCTGGAATGCCAAGAACTATCATTAATTGTGATGATATGACTCTTCTGACAGCCCGCCGCCCTATCAAAGGCACTAACAGCATGATTACAGAGTCACAAATTGGTATCATGGTAATTTTCACAGAGGTTAGATAAATAACAACTCGACTTTAACTCTGGGGGTTAAATTTGTTCAAATTACCTGTCACCTGTGCGTGAGGTGCGGCAGAAAAGACTTGTCATGTCCGCTCATCACGTCATCATTAAACAATGCAGGGTGTAACAAAAGTCCTGAATCAAAGAGTGAACTATATTCTAATTGCTCTTTTGTGTTTGTTTTAGTTAGAGCGTTATTGTGGTATTGAGGTTGAGAAAGCAACAGTGCTGGAGAAAAGTGAACTAGTTTAAGTGGTGTTGATCAGAGGCCTGTGTAGAGTTTCATCAGCACAAGAGCGGCTCTACACAGTCCTTCTCCCTCCTGCTCTCTCTTAATATAACTACACACAGTAACACTAATGTTTATAGTACGGACACAACACAACAAACAACATTATCTACATCACGTGGGGGCGCAGGAGGTGGATGGATACTCTGGGGTGTAGCGAGGTGTACTGCCACCTACCGTGTTCATGTCTCCAAGTTGTGGGTGTAATAGAAGGTCCAGCAGGCACCCCGCGTATCTCTGACGGAGGGACACCCCCATGATATTGAACAACTGTAAATGAAGGACGGCGTGCGAGACTTCAGCGCACATATGGTTCACTCCTACACGGGCCTCCACGCTAGTTCACCTTCCAATTAGAATATATTTCACCGCCGTACATCAGCAGCTTCACACATCTCATATTCGCGCATCATCGCCTCCAAACAGAGTTTATTACCAATAAAAATCGATGAATATTTCACGAGCCATATAAGTCATCTGGCATCCTCAGCAATGGAGGCGAAACAGGGTGGGCGCGTGTGAGGTCTCAGTCGATACGTAGCGGTCGAGAGGGACGGCCACGCTCTCCGCTCCCTGTAAGTGCTAACTCGTCCCGCTGTCCCAGACTCGGCCTCAGTGAGGGAGAGAGGCCGACTGGTCTCTACGGGAAATAATCCGCAAGTGGTGAATTGATAAGGGATCTTTTATCCTAACTAAATGCGATCTATTGGTGGTGGGGCTACGAGCCTAAGAGTATAGGGAGTGTGGTGGTGATGGTACGTTGAAGACAGGTGCTGATGGTATACCTGCAGACAGGTGTGGAGTTGTGCTGGTGCAGTAAGACAGGTGTAGCGGGGCAGAGGTCAGCCGACACTCCCACATCGCCCCGCACGGACGCTACGCCACGCTGCCATCAACAAGTCTATTAAGGTATGTACTACACGACCGATTCATTATCTCCCGAAATAAACAGCTAACTACTCACAAGCGATAACCAGAGAATGTAACTACCCACCCATCCGCAGATAAGCAGAAATTCAAGCTACCTGCATAGACAGCTAAACAGATCTAAACTACCCACACAAACGGCTAAGCAGATCCAAACTACCCACACAGACAGTTAAGCAGAGATTATAATTATCTACACAGCTAAACAGGGATCCAAACTACCCACAACCACCGCGAATTCGCTACAGCCACACTACATATGACCAGAAATGGGAATGACGCACAAGCCCAAATTTTAACAACTCATGCCCGCAAAATTAAACTACCCACACACTAGAGCTAACATACAGTACAGACAAAAGCCAACAAAACAGACACCTTAATGACACTAAACACGACTGGCTTCACAGACCACAATTAACCACACAAACCAAAGCTTTTTCCACATCTCTATATTAACCACACAAGCCACAGCGTACAACCACACAGCCAATAGTTAACACATCGCACGTTACTACATACACAAAAATGAAGAAAAAAAAAGCTGCATCACCACAGCTTACTACAGACAACAATTATACACTCATACCACAGCTTAAAATACAACATACCACAGTTTACTACACAGACAACAAATATCCACTCATACCACAGCTTAAAATACGACAACAGACCACAGTTTACGCCACAGACAATAGTTATCCACATACATACCACAGCTTACTACACAGACAATAGTTATCCACATACATACCACAGCTTACTACACAGACAATAGTTATCCACATACATACCACAGCTTACTACACAGACATCAATCATCCACACACATATGACAGCTTAAAACACGATACTAGTTCATCACACAGAACACAGCTTACTATACAGACCACAATTAACCCCACAGGCCATAACTTCCTACACAGAAAAGAAGTTTGCTACATAAACCACCATTAACCACAGCTTAACAAACTTACCACTCAAGCTTTCCATTAACAAGTTTGCTATTCAATTCTCCGTTAATACACATCACGAAAACTAACATAACTCAAAGCTTACCAAACAGACCAGTTAACCACGCAGACCATAGTAAGCACAGACCAGTTAACCACGCAGACCACAGTAAGCACAGACCAGTTAACCACGCAGACCACAGTAAGCACAGACCAGTTAACCACGCAGACCACAGTAAGCACAGACCAGTTAACCACGCAGACCACAGTAAGCACAGACCAGTTAACCACGCAGACCATAGTAAGCACAGACCAGTTAACCACGCAGACCACAGTAAGCACAGACCAGTTAACCACGCAGACCACAGTAAGCACAGACCAGTTAACCACGCAGACCACAGTAAGCACAGACCAGTTAACCACGCAGACCATAGTAAGCACAGACCAGTTAACCACGCAGACCACAGTAAGCACAGACCAGTTAACCACGCAGACCACAGTAAGCACAGACCAGTTAACCACGCAGACCACAGTAAGCACAGACCAGTTAACCACGCAGACCATAGTAAGCACAGACCAGTTAACCACGCAGACCACAGTAAGCACAGACCAGTTAACCACGCAGACCACAGTAAGCACAGACCAGTTAACCACGCAGACCATAGTAAGCACAGACCAGTTAACCACGCAGACCACAGTAAGCACAGACCAGTTAACCACGCAGACCATAGTAAGCACAGACCAGTTAACCACGCAGACCACAGTAAGCACAGACCAGTTAACCACGCAGACCATAGTAAGCACAGACCAGTTAACCACGCAGACCACAGCTCATTACACTAATACTGATAAAACTACACAAACTACAGTTAACACACAGTATAGAATTAACTCAGGTTAATCACAAGACTATACAGCTCATCACGTAGACTAGCCGAGACAAAGACTAGTTAAATACACCAAAAACATACATGTCACACACACACTCACACACACACACACACACACACACACTCACACACACACACATACACACACACACACTCACACACACTCACACACACACACACTCATACACACTCACACACACACACACTCATACACACTCACACACACTCACACTCACTGTAACAGACGAAAACAAAAGACAAATAAAAAACTTTACCATACAGACCACGAATATATGACCAATTACAAGTATCTATACAGACCACAGCCTAGTACGCAGACCACAACAAACACATACATGCCACACCTAACTAAGCAGATCACAAATAGACCATAAGGAATTACGCAGACCATTTAACCACATAAACCACACCTTACTATGCGAAGTAGATCAGTTAACTTCAGAGATCACAGTTAACTATATAGACCAGTTAGATTACCTGACCACATTTAACTGCACAGACCACAGTTAACAACACAGAAAAGTTTGCTTTACAGATAAGTTAACTACAATGACCAGTTTACTTCACAGTTTACCACACAGATAACAGTTAACTACAACTACAGTATATTAACCAGTTTACTTCACAGACAACAGTTAACTACAAAGACTACAATTAACTACACAGACTACAGTTAACTATACAGACAACAGTTAACTACATAGTCTAGTTAACTATGCACACCATAGTTAACTACACACACCACAGTTAACTACACACATCACAGTTAACTACATAGCCCAGTTAACTTCACACACCATAGTTAGCTACACACACCACAGTTAACTACACACATCACAGTTAACTACATAGTCTAGTTAACTATGCACACCATAGTTAACCACACACACCGCAGTTAACTACACACACCACAGTTAACCACACACACCACAGTTAACTACACACACCACAGTTAACTACACACACCACAGTTAACTACACACACCACAATTAACTACACACACACACACACACACACACCGCAGTTAACTACACACGCCACGGTTAACTACACACACCACAATTAACTACACACATCACAGTTAACTTCACACACCACAGATAACTACACATACCACAGTTAACTACATAGCCCAGTTAACTTCACACACCATAGTTAGCTACACACACCAGTTAACTAACATAGACTAGTTAACTACACACACCACAGTTAACTACACATACCACTGTTAACTATCATAGGCTAGTTAACTACACACACCACAGTTAACTAGCATAGACTAGTTAACTACACACACCACAGTTAACTAGCATAGACTAGTTAACTACACACACCATAGTTAACTAACATAGACTAGTTAACTACACACACCACAGTTAACTACACACACACCATAGTTAACTAACATAGACTAGTTAACTACACACACCACAGTTAAACTACACACACCACAGTTAACTACACACACACCATAGTTAACTAACATAGACTAGTTAACTACACACACCACAGTTAAACTACACACACACCATAGTTAACTAGCATTGACTAGTTAACTACACACACCACAGTTAACTACACACACACCATAGTTAACTAACATAGACTAGTTAACTACACACACCAGTTAAACTACACCCACACCATAGTTAACTAGCATTGACTAGTTAACTACACACACCACAGTTAACTACACACACACCATAGTTAACTATCAGACTAGTTAGCTACACACACCACAGTTAACTACACACCACAGTTAACTACACATACCACAATTAACTACACACACACACCACAGTTAACTATCATAGGCTAGTTAATTACACACCACAGTTAACTATCATAGACTAGTTAATTACACACCACAGTTAACTACACACGCCACAGTTAACTAATATAGACTAGTTAACTACACACACCACAATTAACTAATATTGACTAGTTAACTACACACAACACAGTTAACTTCACACACCACAGTTAACTACACCTACCACAGTTAACTAATATAGACTAGTTAACCACACACACCACAGTTAACTACACACACCAGTTAACTCCAAGCACCACAGTTAACTACACACAACACAGTTAACTACACACACCAGAATTAACTACACACACCACAGTTAACTATCATAGACTAGTTAACTACACACACCAGATAACTAGCATATACTCGTTAACTACACACACCACAGTTAACTATACACACCACAGTTAACTATACACACCACAGTTAACTTCACACACTACAATTAACTTCACATACCATAGTTAACTTCACACACCACAGTTAATTACATAGACCAGTTAACTTCACAGACAATAGTTAACTACAAAACCTTAGGCCAATACTCTGACGCTAACAAAGTATACATTAGTTAACGTCCATGTAACTAACTGTCCAGACCACGAAGTTAATGAACTGTGCTCTTCTCAACCATAACTCAAAAATATTAATTAACGAAACTTTATTTAACGAGTAACAACAATCAACGAGCAATACATTGCTTCACTATTTAACAATAACCAACGAAAATTCACTTAACGAATCAACAATAACGAACGAAGCTTTACTTAACGAATCAACAATAACGAACGAAGCTTTACTTAACGAATCAACAATAACGAACAAGGCTTTACTTAACGAATCAACAATAACGAACAAAGCTTTACTTAACGAATCAACAATAACGAACAAAGCTTTACTTAACGAATCAACAATAACGAACAAAGCTTTACTTAACGAATCAACAATAACGAACAAAGCTTTACTTAACGAATCAACAATAACGAACAAAGCTTTACTTAACGAATCAACAATAACGAACGAAGCTTTACTTAACGAATCAACAATAACGAACGAAGCTTTACTTAACGAATCAACAATAACGAACGAAGCTTTACTTAACGAATCAACAATAACGAACAAGGCTTTACTTAACGAATCAACAATAACGAACGAAGCTTTACTTGACGACTCAACAATAACGAACGAAACATTAACGAATCAACAATAATTTTATTCAACGAAACATTAACGAATCAACTATAGCCAACGAAACACATTAATTAACGAATATGAAATAAAATGAATGATAAACGAATATTAAACGAAGCTGATGAATAAAGACACGAAATAATGATGAATGATAAACAGAAGTAAAAGACAAAAATGGATAAAAAAATAATACAAGGAAACACTAAAGGTAATAAAAAGCACAACAGAAGATAATAGGGAAATTAAATAGTAATTAAGAGATGATATAGAGAGATAAATATATAGGAAAGAGGAGATGGTTGGGAGATAAGAGATAAACGAGAGAAACGATACAGTAATGAGGAGACGGTAAAGGAGATACGAATAGAGAGATAATATAAGAATAATATAGGGATAGGGAGATAAACTAGTGATTAATAGATGGTAAAGAGATAATTGATGAAGTAAGACATGTTAGAGAGATATGAGAAGACTGAGAAATAGTATCCAGTAAATATGAGAGCTGGGAGATAAGACGTTAAACAAGAGACAAATGAGAGATAATCTATCGCACTGAAGAGATGACGGAGATAATCTATTGTAATTGAGAGACAGTACAGAGATAATCCAGTAATTGAGAGATGGTTGAGAAATAATATTCCTTAATTAGATATCGGTATTTCGATCTTATGGCTAAAAATTTCCGATATCGCAACATTAACCACTGTGTAGAGCTGAGGATAACGTTAAGATGTCGGAACATTAACGACTTGGCGGATAACCTAACCTAACTTAACCTAACTAAATTAACCTAACCCCATCTAACTAATTTAACCTAGCCTAACCTAACCTAACCCTATTTAAATGAATTACCCTAACCTAACCAAATCTAACCAAAAATAAATTAACCAAACACCATCTAAGTGAATTAACCTAACCTAACTTCATCTAACTAAAGTGATCTAATCTAAGTTAACTTAACCAAACTAAACTAACCTAACGACACCAAATTAACCAACACTAACCTCAACACAATTTAACAACGAGGACATAACGTTCCAATATTGTAACTTCAAACACTTCAAATAAAAATAAATTATCCTCACAATTACATTAACAGAAGCCAAATTTAACGCATGAGTAAGCTTGGTAATGGAGATGGGTGAGGAACGCGCTCGGTCCATTGGCGGCGGTGGTGGTAGAGGTGGTAGAGGTGGTGGTGGTATTACTGGTGGTGGTGGTATTAATGGTGGGGGTGGTGGTGGTGTTAGCGGTGGGGGTGGCGGTATTAGTGGTGGTAGTGGTATAAGTAGTGGTGGTGGGATAGGGGGTGGTGGTGGTGATGGCGGTGGTGGTGATGGTGGTAGTGAGTCCATTGAACCTCTCCTAATGGATCATGTTAGAGGGGGAGATTAATTTTAACATGATACTGTTTTTGGAATGTACAGTGTGTGTGTGTGTGTGTGTGTGTGTGATAAGACACGTATAATGCGGACCTGGGTTCGATCCCCGGGCAGGGTGAAACTATGGGCAAGTTTGTTTACGCCATTTGCCTCCGTCTACCTAGCAATAATTGGGAACCTGGGTGTTAATCGATTTGCGGATCATGTTCCGCGGTAATGGTTAGCCAGTGCAGTTGGCGAATTGTCCGGTCTTCTCAGACTAATCCTTGATACTGGGTCATGCAACTCGTTAACTTAGGGTGTGGTTGTTATTGTGTTGGCGACAGCTTCTACGCCTCGGTGGCCCTTGGGCCAGCCATCCTCGTTACACGAGGGGCAATCATTATAATGCATCTATGGGCATCAGAATCAAATATCATATTAATTTTTAGACACCTAATATAGTATTTTAAAACTAAAACTATCTCAAGATTAATAAAAAATCACAACAAACATACAAGGCATTTCTAGTGAGAGATAACATACACAAGTTCTTTATACACCACCTAAGCACCAGGGTGGTAGGTGTTCAGAGCACATACCTAAGGGAGGGTGTGGCGGAGCACAGCTTAGTGGGGAGAGGTGAGAGACGGAGAGGTCAAGTGTATCAGTCAGGTTAGGTCAAGAGGAGGATGACCTTACTTTATGATAATGTGTGCCGTGAAGTTTAGTGTACAGCTTAACAGTGGCATACTTGACCCCCCCTCTCAAGAACAACAAAGACACTGACGCCAAATATGAACACTTTGATATATTTGACATTATTTGAATAAACACACACACACACGGCCCAGGACAACACATCCCCACCAACACCACATAGAGAAGCCAAACAATTTCACCTCCCAATTTTCCGTGTGTATACGTCACGGAGGGAGGGAAAGGAGAGGGTGAGGCTCGCAAAAATCCCCCTCGTTGGCGCTCACGTTCACGAAATATCGATCCAGAGATGAAAAACCCGAAGGCTTATGTGTCACGAGCTGCCCATCCCGGAGGATCAACTGGGACCTATTTTTCACCAGTTGCTGGACAGTCGACATGCGACCTTCTCCCCACCTCTTTCTCTTCACACACCCACACACACACACACACACCATATCAACATAACACAACACGACCTAGCCTCAGTAGGAACCAGTAAACATGAGGTAGTTGTAGACAGTGTAATTAAGGTGTCAAGGAGGAGGGCCACTAACAGATGTGTGACAAGGAGGTGATATAAAGAAGAAACACATTACACTGATATAAGAGATAGATAGATAGAGTTAATGATACAGATACCAACTGAAACAAAGATAATTATAGATACAGACAGACTAAAACAAATAATTAGAGAGGAAACAAAAAAAAACATAATTACACGGACAGAAACAGACAAATAACTATAGATATAAACAGACAAAAAACAGGCAATTATAGACGGAAACAGAAATAAATAGATAATTACATATATAGAAACAAATACACAGATTAACATTTCCTATATACATAACACTTTAATTACTGGACAGCCACATAGATATTAATTAAAGACTTCACATATTGATCGATAATTATTGCAGATATTACGTATATAAGAATTAATTAATATATATTATTTGTATATATCATAAATAAAGACACGTATATTATTGTGTATTATTGTGTATATATAACCTGGGTAGTTGTTATTTATATTCCAATAAATATATAAATAGGTATTATATTACAGAGGAAACAAAATATAAATATTTGAATAAGTATATGAAACGATATTCTATATATTACGAGTCACCTATAACCTATATTATCACCAGTCACCTATAACCTATTATCACCATCACTGTCACCAGCATGAACCCCGATTCGCAATTTCATATCAATCGTAAAATTAAATTCACTCGAGAATGAAATTTTTAAAGATTAAAATTTTAGCTTCGCAAACATTGAAATAAAAATCACACGAAATTATGGAGACTTAAAAATATTTGGTCTAAAAGGAGTTAAAGATATGTAGTTAAGTCTTAGTTATTTCGTATACTAGAATATTACAGTAAAGCCTAGATGATTAATGTATATGACAAATGGAAGGAAAGATAATAATAATAATAATAATAATAATAATAATAATAATAATATATCCTTTCTTCTTCTTGTCGTTATATTGTTCATCAAAGTTCAATTGTGGTGTCCTTCACATTATTTTTTTTTCAACCTATAAGAATAAAACTTTTGTTCATTGTTGTGTTGATGAAACTGAAAAACAAAAATTTCACCGAATAATTTTGTTCAACCCTAAAAAATTTAACTTTATTGACCGTGACATTTTGTTCAACTTCGTGCAAAAAATATAATACTGTTCACTGTTATATTTATCCCATGTTATTTGTTGGCGTGTTATTCTTCTGTTCACTTTCGAAAACTATCTTGTTGTTTAGTGTATCATTTAGGTCAACTATTGAACTTAACGACATCTTGTTCCGTCAGTGAGTGAGTGAGTCAGTGATAATCTTCTCTGTCAGTCAATGAGTCCGTTACATAAATACATTATAAAATACACCAATAAAGAAAATACAAAAAATGAACAATAAAAATAAGAACAGTAGATGTTGAAGAGTAATAATATACGCAGACACACGCACACACACACACACACATTAATTTGTATCGTGTGACGTAAATAACAGAAGCAGAGGAACAATGTGATAATAACAGCAAAAAAAACAAGTAAAATTAAAGGAGAATTAAGTAAAAAAAAATTTCTGATTAAAATGCAACTATCAAATTAAATTAAATGTCTGATTAGTTAGGCCACAGCCAGAAGAAATTAAATATAAAATAAGATTACGATACAGGTAATTACGTCAGCCCAAAGATTTAATTTGAAGACAAAATATCTCAATTATAAATTATTCACCCCAATGAAATAAAAATAACAATGTTAGAATTATCATGTCTCGGCCAAGAAGGAGAAATGAAAATAACAAAATAATAAAACAAGGAAAGAGTTAATTAATTATACTCGTCGAGTGCTGTTGGACCGCCTTAACAGCCTACGTGACAAACATCGACCACCGCCATACTGAGGACCCCCCCTCGCGCCCAACAGGAAGACGACTGCCGTGGCGAGTAATCATAAAGGAAATGGTCTGGCCTCCTTCTTCACATTCTAGACGGACTTTAACCTCTGTGATCGTAGATAAATGGCGTGAAAGACTTATATATCTACACTGCTACTCCTGTTTAATGTGCATGACGTTTAACCCTTTGACGACGATGGTTTAACCCTTCAGGACTCAAAAGGGTTAAGTAAGAGTCCATCGGTTGGTGCATAAAAAAGAAAAACCTGGACGTACGTAAGTTAGTCATATTATATCACCAGGAACCTGAAATGTGTCTTAGCTGAGTCTCTCACTTATAACCCACAGAAAATAATACAAAAAATGCAATATAAATAAAATCATGTACAGGATTATTGAATGAATTTTACTACATTTAATTTATTTGGCTCTTGATTGTATCGGCGGCGGGGAGACGAAAACTAATTCAGGTACAATAAAAACTAACTCAGAATATAATAATATTTTTGCCTACGAAATATATTATTCTTGTCTGTATAAAAAAAATTAATGGGAAATATTTACGAGGAACAAAAATATATAAAAAACATTCAAATATAATATAGATGAAATTAATGACATCGGAAGTGAAAAAAAAATGAAATTGAAAATAAAAAAGAAAGAAAAATATAATAGAAATGACACACACACACACACAGGACAACTGATTATAAGAGTTGTTTCGGGCGGTAACAATATGAAGGCATAAATAGATTTCCTTTGCATAAAACTATAATACAGTAAAGCAGCAGAGGATTTAATAAAGTTATAGCTGATAAATTTGTGGTGTGTGTGTGTGTGTGTGTGTCTCTGTGTGTGTGTGTGTCTCTGTGTGTGTTATTCCCTGACCCTGATGGTGCTGCTCTGTTTACAAATATGGTTAAAGCTTAAAAAGTTTGTTCTGAATCTCTATTAAGTGTTTGGGTGTTAGAAGTTTGTGTACGTGGGTGTTGGAACTTTGTGTACGTGGGTGTTGGAAGTTTGTGTACGTGGGTGTTGGAAGTTTGTGTACGTGGGTGTTGGAACTTTGTGTACGTGGGTGTTGGAACTTTGTGTACGTGGGTGTTAGAAATTTGTGTACGTGGGTGTTAGAAATTTGTGTACGTGGGTGTTGGAACTTTGTGTACGTGGGTGTTGGAACTTTGTGTACGTGGGTGTTGGAAGTTTGTGTACGTGGGTGTTGGAAGTTTGTGTACGTGGGTGTTGGAAGTTTGTGTACGTGGGTGTTGGAAGTTTGTGTACGTGGGTGTTGGAAGTTTGTGTACGTGGGTGTTGGAAGTTTGTGTACGTGGGTGTTGGAAGTTTGTGTACGTGGGTGTTGGAAGTTTGTGTGCGTGGGTGTTGGAAGTTTGTGTGCGTGGGTGTTGGAACTTTGTGTACGTGGGTGTTGGAACTTTGTGTACGTGGGTGTTGGAACTTTGTGTACGTGGGTGTTGGAACTTTGTGTACGTGGGTGTTGGAACTTTGTGTACGTGGGTGTTGGAACTTTGTGTACGTGGGTGTTGGAACTTTGTGTACGTGGGTGTTAGAACTTTGTGTACGTGGGTGTTGGAACTTTGTGTACGTGGGTGTTGGAACTTTGTGTACGTGGGTGTTGGAACTTTGTGTACGTGGGTGTTGGAACTTTGTGTACGTGGGTGTTGGAACTTTGTGTACGTGGGTGTTGGAACTTTGTGTACGTGGGTGTTGGAACTTTGTGCACGTGGGTGTTAGAAGTTTGTGCACGTGGGTGTTAGAAGTTTGTGTACGTGGGTGTTAAAACTTTATGTACGTGGGTTTTGGGACATTTTTTATTATGTGTACGCAGGTGTTAAGACTTCTCGACTACATACAGAGTAAAACACAGGCTCCTTTACGACGTACGTGAGTAACTTAATCTCTGCTGTTAAGTACTGTACGTGGATTGTGGTTCTTATGCGGGTATCGAGAATTATCTTGTTGTATATGTTACTTAATCTTCGTTATTACGTGAGCGAAGAAAATTACGTTACTAGTGGTGCTATACCTTTCTGCAGTGGTGCTCTACCTTGCTATACTAATACCAGTGGTGCTCTACCTTGCTATACTAATACCAGTGGTGCTCTACCTTGCTATACTAATACCAGTGGTGCTCTACCTTGCTATACTAATACCAGTGGTGCTCTACCTTGCTATACTAATACCAGTGGTGCTCTACCTTGCTATACTAATACCAGTGGTGCTCTACCTTGTACTAATACCAATGGTGCTTTACCTTGTTATACTAATGTCATTGGTGCTCTACCTTTCTGTACTAATACCATTGGTGCTATACTAATACCAGTGGTGCTCTACCTTGTACTAATACCAATGGTGCTTTACCTTGTTATACTAATGTCATTGGTGCTCTACCTTTCTGTACTAATACCATTGGTGCTATACTAATACCAATGGTGCTCTACCTTGTACTAATACCAATGGTGCTCTACCTTGTACTAATACCAATGGTGCTCTACCTTATACTAATACCAGTGGTGGTCTAATTTGTTATAATAATACCAGTAGTGCTCTACCTTCCTGTACTAATACCAATTGCACTCAATTTTTTGTATCAATATCAGTGGGGCTCAAAGCTAGCCTAATAAAATAATTTCGTTACAAATCCTTATATATTTACTGACATTTAAAAAAAAAACATTATAAATACATCCAGTACAGGTTTATTATAAAGAATAGCACCCCCCAAAAAAATATATTGTATTTTTTGTAATGTGCTTTAACTAGCGGGTTTGGCAATGTTTATACTCTCAGGTACGCGGCAGTCAGCGAGGGTCTGGTCAGTCACCAACACGTGTAAGAAATAAATCTCGTTGTCTGTTTCTCTAAGATTTGTTTTTAATAGTTTAATTTTAGGGAATACATTTGATTGGATTTACCCTGAAGGGTTTGTAATTAAAGACATGTATATTACTCTTTAAAAAAAATCAATACAAGTTTTATTTAATGTAAAGTTTATACTAAAACTTTACTATACTGTAGTACCCTTAAAGTCAATGTTAAACGCAAAACATAAATTTAAGCAAATGAAACTTAATATAATTTCCTAAAAAAAACCTGTATTTTAGGGGAATTTTATTAAGTATAAAATTTTAAAAAAATCCCGAAGAGTTTAAATTCCAAGAGAAAACCTTACTAGATCTCTCTAAATATTATGCATTTAAAGGACAATAAGTAATGTTAGTGAATTTCCCTGAAAAGTATATATCTTAAGAAAAGTTTAAGATCAAAACTATTGTCTTGCACAAGTCTGGTCACCTAAAATTAATCTAATTTACTCTTTAACAGAATAACATGAACGGGAATATTTTGTTTTATTTCCAAATTTTTGTGTATAAAGTAAACATCAAGAGAAGATAAGGCCCCCTTTATTTTATTTCCCCTTAATATAACCAACTTAACATTAACCTAACTTAATTTTACGTTAACCTAACCTAACCCGAGCTTAACTTAATAGAACGCGAACTTGACCAAACCTAACGCTAATCTAACTTAACCTAACCTAAAACGAACCTAATCCAATCCAACCCAACCCAACCCAACCAAACGCAACCCAACCCAACCCAACGCCACCCAACCCAACCAAACGCCACCCAACCCAACCCAACCCAATCCAACCCAACTCACCCAGGTAGCATTAGGAGTGTTTAACTACCAAGTGAAATATACTAAGGGGTGTCTTAACTCCACGTGATCCAAGTAACCTTACAGCGCCATATCTCATAAACTGATAACGTGACTTCGATGGAACTTTAGACATTAACGGAGAAAGAACTTTGGAACAGTGTGATGAGATTTGGATTTTAATTGGCATAAAGGCTTTTGGGTCATGGAGGAAGGTCATAACAGTGGGAGGTCATGATCAAGGGTATTCACGGGATTTTATTTATTGATATTATTTTTTAATTAATGGGTCTTTTAGGGTAGGATAAAGGATTTTGTACGTAATAGTGTATGTATGTGTGTATGTATGTATGTATGTGTGGGTGTTATGTATGTATGTGTGGGTGTTATGTGTGTATTGTATGCATGTGTGGGTGTATGTATGTATGTGTGGGTGTATGTATGTATTGTATGCATGTGTGGGTGTATGTATGTATGTGTGGGTGTATGTATGTATGTGTGGGTGTGTGGGTGTATGTATGTATGTATGGGTGTTATGTATGTAGTGTATGCATGTGTGGGTGTATGTATGTATGTGTGGGTGGGTGTTATGTATGTATTGTATGCATGTGTGGGTGTTATGTATGTATGTATGTATTCATGAATGTATAATCATATTTGGTAATGTATACAAGAACCAATGTAACAATGAATCTAAGTATGCAAATGTCCGTATGTATGTAAATAGGTATATATGCATATATGAATATTTAATTACATCAGAATTCTCAATCCCCAAGTTTTTTTTTAAGTCTGCCAAAATCTCCAGAGGTCACAGAGTCAGGTCAAGGTCACAGTGTCGAGTCAAGCTCACAGTCAGGTCAAGGTCACAGTGTCATGTCAAGGTCACAGTGTCAGTACAAGGTCACAGTGTCAGGTTAAGGTCACAGTGTCAGTACAAGGTCACAGTGTCAGTACAAGGTCAGTGTCAGTACAAGGTCAGTGTCAGTACAAGGTCACAATGTCAAATCAAGTTCACAGTGTTAGGCCGAAGTCACAAAAGGAAGACAAATGGAACTTAGGAAGAAAACGAGAGGTGATATTTGTCCTCGGTCAAAAATTTCCCCAGAGTGTCAGACTAGGAGGCAATAACTCACGTAAAAAAAAATTATCCACAGAAAATGACGATTATTGAAGTCTTCCCTAACTTAACGAACGATAACGGATCCTTATGAGCGGGCGGAGGAACGGAGGAACACACTAACAACATATTCTTCTTTCCGACTGAGAATAATGAAAGAATTAACGATAAAAAAGAATCAAGAGGAAGATGATCAAAAAGAAGATAGCGTATAGACAGTAAAAATGGACCATGAAAGGATTAGCATGGTGCAAAATTATTTCACCTGATGATTAAATACCTTAACGTGAATTATGGGGTTGGTTTAGAGTTAGGTTAGGTTTTGCTACGTTAAGTTAGCTGAGCGTTAGACTAGGTTAAGTTAGGCTAAAATAGGTTAGTGTGGTGAATCTTAATGTGAATTAAACCTAGAGAGGGGTGAGGGGGGAGGGGGCTAATCTTCCAGTGACCCGTAAAAAGACATACCCTGTATATCATGTGAATCAGTATGCCTTTTATCAAGAGACTATCGCAGTGTTCCAGACGTGGCCGTAAAAAAAAATGGGCCGCTATTTAGTGAAGTAAAACCCGACAACAAATTTTATTACACAACACAACGCGTTAATAGTTTAATATACTGATAAAAGTTCTTCATTACTTAAGCGAGGGTGGCTCATTAGGGAGTGAGTGAGTGGATGGGCGAGCGAGTGAGTGAGTGAGTGGATGGGCGAGCGAGTGAGTGAGTGGATGGGCGAGTGAGTGGGTGTGTGAGTGAGTTAGAGAGTGGATGGGCGAGTGGGTGTGTGAGTGAGTGAATAATTGAATGAGTGAGTAATTTAATGGATTGATGAGTGAGTGAGTCTGTACATTGTATTAGATAACATGTGATTCTAAGAGACAGGCAAAGACAGACATACGCTGACAAACACACGGAGACATAATATATATATACGAGTAGAAAAACACACAGGTGGACAAACACACGCAAACAGAAAGATAAACAAACAGACAGACAGGCAGGCAGGCAAACACATGAGACCAAAATGTCCAACGTAAATGTAGACAGGGTCACAAAAAAAGCTTATCCACACACGCTAAACACTTTACCCAAACAAATTTATAAAGAAACAAATTAACAAAATCTATTATTTACAAACATGGGTCACCCAAATCTGTTATCCACACATACTGGTTGCTAAAATCTGTTATTTATAATCATGAGTCGCCAAAATTCTCTAATTAAGAACCTGGGTTACTGAACGTCGTACAGTATATTTACATTTTAAATTAACGAAACGAAACATGATTTTACGTCTGACATATTTTCAACGAAGTAAAAGTTTTATTATTATCATTACGAACTTTTGAGCAGAGAAGCTCATTTTTTCTGAAGCTTTGTTTTTTGAGGTTAGTTATTTACCATAGTGGTATTTATTTTAGGATATAGCTCAGGGTTTGGGTATTATATTAACGGACGGGGTTCAATATCAACATAAGTTTACCTCTTCGTCAAATTTGTTCAGATGTAAACAAAATCACATTGTCCAAAAATACACACAAAACAAAATACAATCCATCCAACCGCAACAAATTAAACCAAAGCTCTAAAAAAAAAACCGAAGCTTCACCTGGTGGCATACCGCAGCGTCTAATTTACCGCAGAGAGTTGACGGTAAGCCTGGGACACCCCCAAGGTGGTAAACTGCGGGTGTACACTACAGGGTAATTACCACTGAGATTCCTTGGATAAGCTTAACTAATCCTCGCTATTACCTGAGATTTACCTGACACTATTCTTTCGAGGCCCGGTGCTTGTGTGATAAATTTGGGGGTGTTTTTGTGAGTGTGTGTTTTGGGCCGTGGATGATGCGGTAAACTTTGGGCGTGGGGTGTTGTGTGTGTGTGGATAGCGTATGTGTGAGTGTTTTTGTTGCCTTCTAAACAGTGGGTTTACCTAGTGTGTTTATGCAGAGTCTGTCTGTCTGTGTGTGTGTGTGTGTAAATTAAACGCAACCACACCCACGAGAGAAGATCACACTATTCACCGATGGCCTTAAACCTTTCCCACCCACTTCTCACTTTACTAAGTTCATAGGTCACTCACAACACCACCTCGAGAAAAGGTCATAGGGTTCACTGGTGATCTGACGTCTCTTCCTCCCCCACTCTCCAATACCTCCTACAATAGATCAGAGGTCATAGGTCACTCACGCGTTCTCTGGTTTCCCCCGTCATCACCTGGCAGTCAGCTGATATCCTGTGCGTTAAATTTATGCCGTATAACTCCCGCTGAATCGATGAACTGACCTCCGACATTATGGTATGATTGGTGTAAAGCCTATAGGTCTTCCTCCTCCTCCCACGTGCTGTGTCCTCCCCCGTGCTGTGTCCTCCCTCGCGCTGTGTCCTCCCCCGTGCTGTGTCCTCCCTCGTGCTGTGTCCTCCCCCGTGCTGTGTCCTCCCTCGTGCTGTGTCCTCCCCCGTGCTGTGTCCTCCCTCGCGCTGTGTCCTCCCCCGCGCTGTGTCCTCCCTCGTGCTGTGTCCTCCCCCGTGCTGTGTCCTTCCTCGTGCTGTGTCCTCCCTCGTGCTGTGTCCTCCCTCGTGCTGTGTCCTCCCTCGTGCTGTGTCCTCCCTCGTGCTGTGTCCTCCCTCCTGCTGTGCCGCCACTCAGCACTAGGCAGCAGGTCCACCTTTCCCAGCACAATAACTGGTCAATATCATCACCATAACTCTGCATGTTGTCATAAAAGTTTATTATTAAAATATATTAAACAAAAGCCAATAAACAAACACATCAAATTCCTCGAAAAAAACACTAAAATATTCGAAACTAACGTAAGAACGAATCGATTTGTAGATATTGAAAGTAAATACGATAAAATATATAACAAATGAATAATAATGAATGAAGAGAAAATTTAAAGATAGGAGATGGAGAAATAGACACTAAAAGAAGAAGAGAGAGAGAGAGAGAGAGAGAGGTGATCGAGGGTTTGCGATGAGGTGGTACAATAAGGGAGGGAGAGAAGAGGGGTGGGAGGGAGGGAAGAAGGGAGGGAGGGGTATCTATGTTGCAGAAGGTGTATATATCACATGTATTAAAATACACACCTCGAGTCAGGTGTGGTAAGTTACATGTAACGATCACTGAATATTTTATGCACATTGACGAGAATCAAGATAAGAAACACGAAAACCACGCAAACACGACAACAACGCCACAAACGACGACAACAACGAAACACATGACGACAGCAACGAAACACACGACAACCACATCACACACGACGACAACCACACCACACGACGACAACCACACCACCACCACACGACGACAACCACATCACACCACGACAGCAACACCACACGACGACAGCAACACCCACACGACGACAACCACACCACACACGACGAGAACCACGCCACACGACGACAACCACACCACACGACGACAACCACACCACACACGACGAGAACCACACCACACGACGACAACCACACCACACGACGACAACCACATCACACACCACGACGACAACCACGCCACACGACGACAACCACACCACACGACGACAACCACATCACACACCACGACAACACCACCACACACGGCGACAACAACACCCACACGACGACAACCACACCTTCTTGCCGCTGTATAAGTAAACATTGATCTGTACAACACGAACTTGACAAAAAATTATGTTAGGTAATATGACACAATGGACGAAGAATTCTGACAACACTACCGAGACAACATGAGTGGCAGTGTTCATTCTGAAATCCCACCCCCCCCCCCCCCCGTGGAGATAGTTTTTTGAGATACTGTACATCACTAGACAATGATCCCTCTGCCCACTGTACACAATGTGCTAGATATCTGTACTGTGTGGGCCGCGATCTAAACACCGACAGTGGAATATGCAATAAAAGTCAACGCAGCAAAACTCCATTACCAAATTCCACTAAATTATAATCTGGGGGAAAAAAGGGGATGTTTTTCGAGCGCTGGTGTATGATTCGATATATTACACAAGGTAGTTACCGACGAGAGAGAGAGAGAGAGAGAGAGAGAGAGAGAGAGTAAACTTCATGACTTAAAACGAGCGATGTAAATTAATGATAGATAGATAGATAGATATTACTGTATTTAGTTAGAGTGAGAATTGAAGATAAAAAAATATATTTATTGTTGATTTTCATTTTGTGTGATGACGTCATTCTGAAAAGGGGAACTCTCTCTTTCTCTCTCTCTGAGTATAATAAACAGTACAGTTCAAGACACACTGGCAGGTACAATCAACGGTGTAATAGTGGTACAGTTGAAGGTACACTGACTAAATGAAGTATCCGCACCTTTTCACCGTCAAACAATATGAAACAACGAACTCTGACAAGTGGTCTGGAGTCCTGGCTCATATTAGTATCCTGTAGCTTTCCTTATATGATAGTGGATGAGTTACCGGGTACAATTCCTGCCATATTAGTGATACGTGTACAGTGTATTAAATATGAGACCATTGGAATTAAAGCTTCTGTTGTTGAAATGTTTCAAACCTTAGTATATTTATCAATAGCGTATATCACTATAGCAGCCTTGTAATGTAACATTCGACCTTACTTATTACCTACAGAAGGCTGAGCTTTGCCGCGTCTCAGAGTAGAGTTCGAAAAGGTTTCGGGTGTGTTATGTCTCGAAGCAGGTTATGTGTTACAACTTGTGGGAGCAAGAATATGATTTATGTTTTATGTTGGATGTTTTAGGAGCAACTTTTAAAATGCAGTAAATATAAATACAGGGAACCATGCAGTACTATGCGTGTAGTCATAGTTTTATTCCCGCTTCCTGTCATTTATGCCTGTTCCCATATGGCGACTCATCCCCATAGCTGAATGATCAAGTTTTCAATGTTCGTTAACCAAATATATTATACAGACTGTACTGTTTTCAAGCATGTCTACTGGTTCATATTTACCATTGTAATTCGAGATTTAATGCTAAATACAGTAGAGCTAACAGGATATTTACAGAGATGCGTCTCACAGTCACGCTGGCCAACCTTACCGAGACAACAGGAGCTGCAGTGCTCAATCCGAAAACCATTTGACCCAGGGGTGCGGATACCTTTTTGGGTGGGTGTACAATGAACGTTATAGTTAGGATTACAGATTTGCTGCAGCCGCTAGTGTTAAGACGGGATGCGGATGACACAAAACAGGTGGATCGATAAATAATCAATGTCTCGTGTCTTCACCAGCTGGGGCCGCGACACATGACCTGGGGCCGCGGGGAGGGGGGTGATACATAACTTGGAGAGTGATACAAGGGGTGACACATGAACTGGGGAGTGATACATGGGGTGATTACATGACCTGCGGAGTGACACAAGGCGTGATACATGACTTGGGGAATTGCATAGTGGTGATACATAACATGGGGCGTGATACAGGGCGTGATATATGCTTTGGGGAGTGGTGCATGAATGGTACGTGATCTGCGGCGTGATATAGGGCGTGATACATGACTTGAGGAGTTATACAGGGGTGATGCACTACACCACAGCATCACTGCATCAACCACTCTAAAGCACCACCACTACAGCACCTCTACAGCACCATTATAGCATGATTACAAAACCACACCACAGCATCACCATTTAAGTACCACACCACATCATCACCATTACAGAACAAAATCACTATAGGACCACACCACAGCACCAATACAATATCACACCACAACATCACCACTACAGCACCAAGGCAGCATCACCACTACAGCACCACACCACAGCATCACCACCACAGCATCACCACCACAGCATCACGACTACAGCACCACACCACAGCATCACCACTACAGCATCACCACTACAGCATCACACAGCATCACCACTACAGTACCACACCACAGCATCACCACTACAGCACCACACCACAGCATCACCACAACAGCACCACACCACAGCATCACCACTACAGCACCACACCACAGCATCACCACTACAGCACCACACCACAGCATCACCACTACAGCACCACACCACAGCATCACTACTACAGCACCACACCACAGCATCACCACTACAGCACCACACCACAGCATCACCACTAAAGTACCACACCACAGCATCACCACTACAGCACCACACCACAGCATCACCACTACAGCACCACAGCATCACCACTACAGCACGAGCCACCTAAATACTATTTCACTTCAACACTGACTACAATAATTATTCTAATTCTGCAAATGAAAATAACGACTGACAATAATTACACTGAGTGGGCGCCGCCGTGTGTCAGGGAGAGGTAGAGGTGAGAGTGAGGAGAGGGAGAGGTGAAAGAGAGGTGAGGGAGAGAGAGAGAGGTGAGTGAGAGGTGAGAGAGGTGAGAGGGAGGTGAGTGAAAGGTGGGGCAGAGGTGAGGCAGAGGTGAGGTACAGCTGAGAATGAGGTGAGGGAGAAGTGACGGAGGTGAGAGAGAAGTGAGGGAGAGGTGAGGGAGCGCTGAGAGAGTTGGGAAGAAATGAGAGAGAGGTGAGGCACAGCTGAGAGAGAAGTGAGGCAGGGATTAGGCACAGCTGAGAGAGAGCAGAGAAAAAAAGTTAAGACAATTCCTCCTAGCAGTAACTCCCTCGTCCGGGGTGGTGAAGGAGGGGAGAACAATGATGGTAGCAAGCAGGACGAAGCGAATATATATATATATATAAATATATATATATATATATATATATATATATATATATATATATATATATATATATATATATATATAAGTTCGTGAAAGAGAGAGAGAGAGAATGTGTGCGTGCAAGCCTGGTGTCAGAATTAGCTTTAATTCACTAGAGAAGGAAAATATTAGACACGTCAACGTGCCCCGCATGCAAGACCCCCCTGATTCAGCTGGCAATTAAAATACCCAGGGTACCAAAAATACCTCTTGTGTCTGAAATATGCTTCATGCAGAGGGGGTATTATTTTATAATTAACAAAATGCCATTACCATGGCAGGTATTTTATATTTGAGGTAATGTCAG
The DNA here is from genome assembly GCA_958450375.1 of Homarus gammarus. Classification (NCBI taxonomy): domain Eukaryota; kingdom Metazoa; phylum Arthropoda; class Malacostraca; order Decapoda; family Nephropidae; genus Homarus; species Homarus gammarus. Next base: position 1,753,473 of record CAUDMG010000359.1, read on the forward strand.
GTAAAAGGGGGGAGTTTATTATCAAGTTAAGGAGATACGATTAATGTACTAGGTATTGTGTATCTCAGGTAATGTTTTGCACTGAGGGTTTATTATAGTTAATAAAATACGACTAACGTGGTCGGTGTTTGAGCCAGTGTGACACTTATCTGAGAATAAAGACGATAAAAGTGACGTGGTAATAAGGGTGACTAAGGACTATTACTGCAGCAGGGATATAATTTTAGTATAATTATATTTCAGGTAGACGGTAATTAAGGTAAGTAGAAATGATTATTATGCCAGGTATCTTAAAATTAAGGTGATCCAATGCGATGAATTATAGTAGGTATTGTAAATTGTGGATATGAATAATATTCTAAAATAAACTTGTAATTTAAGTAATGAAATGAACATTGAGCGGATTGGAGGAAAGTTGCATCTATATACTGAATATTGCATCACATTTTAGTTGAATATTGCATAAAGGTAGTCCAATATTGCATCAAGATAGGCGAACATTGCATCAAGATAGCTGAATATTGCATCAAGATAGCTGAATATTGCGTCAAGATAGCTGAATATTGCATCAAGATAGCTGAATATTGCATCACGGTAGTTGAACACTGTACCAAGATACTGAATGTTGCATAGAGAGACTGTATATTGCAACAAGATAGCTGAGAGTTGCTTCAAGGCGTCAGTAAGTGAAAGTCTCAAAGCTTAACCTGACTTTGCATGCAATCGTTTTCTGTAGATGCAATTTGCTCTTTTCGTGCACGATGAACCCGAGGCTTGATTACCCATAACGACTCTGCTAAATCGGGTCGCTTCTGCCATTGATGCGATATTATACCACAAGTGTAGGTTTATTAGTGTGTGTGTGTGTGTGTGTGTGTGTGTGTGTGTGTGTGTGTCAATTAAAATTTTACGATGTGAAGCAATTTTTAAATAACATAAAACAAGGAATCGTAGGAATAAAACTCAAGGAAACAATATGATGATTTTTCCAACCAACAGAGTGAGTACGGTAGTTAATTAGCATGTGACCAGGTGTGTGCGTGAGAAGACGAAATCTAATTATAACCCCCAAAATTAAGGTTGAGTAATTGTGCAATTCACAAGACTAATGTGTAGGGGTTTATGAATGGAGAAATGGAAAATTAATGTCCTTTCTGTTGCAGTAAATGAATAATAATAATAATAATAATAATAATAATAATAACAATATTAACAACAACAAACAAACATCACACAAAAAAATGACTAAATGATGACCCAAACAACAACTTAAGCAATACCAACAATATCCCACATTACTTCACTAATAACTGTTCCCAGGTAACAGGTGTAGCTGGCTGACAATTAAACATATGCACAACTATAACAGGTGTAGTGACGCCCTGGCCTGCATACCAACACACCTGTAATGGATTATTCAGTGTTATTAAACGTCTCATTCATCGTTGGTAATGAGGAAGTAAACGTTCATGTCTGCATAGCTATATCCTTGTTAAGACGTGTGTGTGTGTGTGTCCTTATATTATGTATATTCATGGGTGTGATTACAGTATATATGTCATTGAAATTGTAAATCATAATATTGCCTTGTAGCTTTGTCCAAGAACTTAATTAAAACGCTTTTATATCATACACACACACACTCTGCCCACAGTCAAGTGGTTTATTTATACAAAGGCAACACTCGGGAGTTACACGCACGCACACACACACACAAACTCACAAACGGGAATTTAACACACACACACACACACACACACACATACACAGGTAACCATAATATTGAGTTTTATTTACATTTGTCAGTCTCGTGTAATATTCTTCTTTAACCCAGACCGGAACATTGAAAAACTGGACACAGTTTTCCTTTATGTAATTCCTGTAGTCTTGTATTTTGGAAAATTTTTGTAGTCTTGTGTTTTATGTAATTTCGGTAATTTTGTATTGCCTATAATTAATACAGGTTACAGTTCCACCAATGTCTGTAGTTTACTATGTCCTATAATTTATGTGGACTATGTTCGCTATAATATCTACTGTATAGTATTATATTTCTTATAATATAAACAGCCTAATATTTCCTATCATTTCGTTGTCTTAAAATTCCTATAATTTCGGTAGTTTTATATTGCCTATTTTATATATGTATATATATATTTATATCGTTAAGGTTAAAGTTAATCTTGAGAGCCAGTGATTTAACTTAAATCTTGACAGTTAGCGGGTTTAATGTTAATGGTGAATTTAATGGTGGAATGTGGAGAAAGGTCTGCTTTACACATACACTCACACACATACATACATACACACGCACCAACATATACACGCATACACATACTGTACACACACACCTTAACACAATCATACACCCACCCACATATACACACGCACTTTAACATATACACACGGAAAGAGTGTGTGTGTGTGTGTGTGTGTGTGAGGAACGCTGGTGGGCAACTGGAGAGGTATAAGGATAGTTTTAAAACAAACCTGAAAAAGGTGCCAAATCGACCCCCTCACCTGGAAGATGATTACTTCACACCGTAACGCTTGGAGGATCACCACACGAAAAGGTGTCAATACTTTCGAGTTAGCCCGACTGCAAACCGAGACAGACAAGCGCCAACGTCGGAAAGACCCTGCCACCGCCCCTCCCGCACTAGATGTAGCCTTCCACACGTGCAACATCTGTGGACGATCCTGCCGGTCCCGTATCGGCCTCTCGAGTCATCTAAGAGCTCACCAACAAAGGCGGCATCCTTAATAACTCATGTTATTGTATCAAAGCTGGATGATCGTCATACTCGATTCCGAGTGACAGCAAAGTAGTAGTAGTAGTTTAGGAGGTAATGTAAGATAAGTTGACTCTCACTGATTACAGGTAGGGAGGACGTCGCCTCAGGTGTTGATGGCACATTTTATTTTACACTGAGCCTCCCACAACACCACCTCCAGCCACTCACATGTACACAAGCCATCCACAACATGTATACAAGCCACCTACATGTACACAAGCCATTCAAACATCAGCAAGCCACCCAGACGTCAACAAGTCACATGTCAACAAGTCAACAAGCCGCCCACACGTCAACAAGCCGCCCACACGTCAACAAGCCACCCACACGTCAACAAGCCGCCCACACGTCAACCAGCCACCAAAATAACAAGCTACTCACACGTCAACAACTTACCAACAAGCTGACCACACATCAACAAGCCCACCGCACGCCAACAAGCCACCCATACGTCAAAAAGCCACCCATACGTCAAAAAGCCACCCGCACATCAAAAAGCCACCCGCACATCAACAAGCCACCAGCACATCAACAAGCCACCACCCAACCTCACGTCAACAAGCCGACCACGCGACAAAACTCGGGAACACTTTATTATAAAAATAAAGTGACATATCGACTCTATCTCCGGTATTTCCTTCAGACGTCCGGGACTTTTCTTACTCGGTGTTCTCGAATGATGGCGTTGTGCGCGGCGGTGTGGGCGGCGGTAGAGTGGGCGGCAGAGTGAGCAGCGGTGTGAGCAGAAGTTGGCTATCCTTTTTTTCCCTCTCTCCACATTCACTTCCCCTCACCACACTCGTATTCTTTCCTCCATCTCTCCCGTCTTGAGACATACATACACATATACCCTATGAGAGAGAGAGAGAGAGAGAGAGAGAGAGAGAGAGAGAGAGAATGATTTTACATTTTAACTATTGGTGTTATAAAATTCTACGTTGTTATTATTTATACCGGTACTTATAATTTGTGATATTCGTACTATTCTGTATTTTTCAATTTACAGGAAAGCAATTACACAGTGCACAAGACAGTATGTAACATTAAGTGCTGTACCGTCAGATTTCACGATTCACCGCCAGCCCCCTCAGATGTCTCACTACATTCTGTACTATTATAGTTCGTAGTATTTGGAGTATAGAGAGTTTTTTTTCCCATATCATCACTTGCTACTTGGTGTAAACCCGCCGTTTGCGTCGCCTGGTACACAACACACGTCAAGCTCTCACAGTGAACACGCCAGAAACACATAACGTTAAAAATAGAGGTTTATGACGAAGTTAAACTTGCTGATGACGTAATAACTTAAAAAAAAACAGCGCAAATTTATTTTTCTGAGCACGTTAATTATCTCTGATTACTGTCAGAAGGCAGGAAAAACCGTCACCTTCCCCTGCACCTATTCAATTTAGGTTCAGCTGGGGTACCCAAATATTACCTACACAGTCCTCAATTAACGCCAACACAGCCACCTCCCCCCTCCAAGGACGTAAGTGGAACCTAATTTGAGATTCTCTTCACCTAGAACTTTCAAGGATCCTACAAACAATTTCTGCTTTTCAGTACCTCACCTACACTCCTCCCACCACCTAGGACCCCCAGGTTCCTCTGTGCTACTCTGACCTCCAATGTAAACTTCCTCAGCGGTGTTATATTCACGTGTCAGTCTTAAGAAAATCGCTACCATTACGATGTGTTGCTTTTATTTCTCTCGTCTCTTATGACCTTGACCTTTTACCTAACACACACACAAGCACACGCACACACACACACACACACACACACACACACAACATCGAGCCACCTTTGAACCCCTGATATGACGTTCAGGGTTGAGGTGGGTTCGAGAGCAACAGTCTTATCCTCCAGCTCGACCTAAGGTAATTATACTGTAGATGTAACAATGTAAAAATAATGGGGACAAAATACAAGTAAAAACAATATAAAAAAATACAAGTAAAATTTTTGAAAAAAGCAAGTAATGTTATTGAGTGTATACCAAGGACACTACATACTGCACTCGACCACCTCTCACTTCCCCAACTGTAAAATATGGTCCTTATTCCGCAGATGGGTGAACTATGTGTGCCCCTAACTAGTGGTCGGCCGCAAGATTCGAACCAGGGACAGTTGGGTCAAGAAACGAGTGTTGTATATTCACTTTGCCGCCGTTCATAGTGGATTATAAGACATTAAACGAGGTAGTTATAGACTCGTTGAACAGACATATGCACAAACAGACACACAAACAACAGAAATAGACATACAGACAAACAGCCAGACATATGGACATAATAAAATACAAACAGACAAACACATGCAAACAAACATACATACAGACCAAACAAACTTACAAACAATCAAAGCCTAACAACGCTTCTCAATACTGCAGTGGAATGACAATAAACAAATAAATAAATACAAAAATTAAAGAAACTCGGATTGACACGGATAAACGAAGCGTGATCCCCGTGAACCCTCTGGCCACACAGTCTATAAGTGGCGAGCAATCACGGTGACAAATTACTTAGTCATTTGTTTTATTGCCTTTGAAAAACTGAAAATCATTTTTTTACACAGTACTGAATATTTTTGGACCCCGAAAAATACACAGCCGAAAAACGGGGAGAAATTTTTACCTAAAAGCGAGATAGTACAGTATTTATGGTGTTACTGTTTATATATAGACAATATATTATATCCATGCAAATTGGGATTACATACTGTTTATGGATTAATAATTAAATGCATAATAATACAGGAGGGGTAGAAAATTACAATAAAGAAATAGAGGCTGTTTTATACGAGGAGTAGAAATATAACAATAAAGGAAGCAATAAAACAGTTTGAGGTGTTGGCGACTCTGGCAGCCGAGGTCGTAACTTTGCTGTCCGAATCTAATAAAAGACAGGACTCTGTATCTTAAGCAGGCCTCAGTGACGCTTACTGTGCCTCAGACCAGGCTATGTGAGGGAGAGAAGGACGGAAGGAGAGAGAGACATAGATAAAGATATACTGTATAAAGAAAAATATATTAATACAGTGGCATGACCACAGGGAAGGATATATATAAATATATATAAGTAGTGATGATGGAGGTTGTTAAATGTAGTGATGATGGATGGTGTTATATGTTGTGATGATGGATGGTGTTATATGTAGTGATGATGGAGGTTGTTAAATGTAGTGATGATGGATGGTGTTATATGTAGTGATGATGGATGGTGTTATATGTTGTGATGATGGATGGTGTTATATGTAGTGATGATGGAGGTTGTTATATGTAGTGATGATGGATGGTGTTATATGTAGTGATGATGGATGGTGTTATATGTAGTGATGATGGATGGTGTTATATGTTGTGATGATGGATGGTGTTATATGTAGTGATGATGGATGATGTTATATGTTGTGATGATGGATGGTGTTATATGTAGTGATGATGGATGATGTTATATGTAGTGATGATGGATGATGTTATATGTAGTGATGATGGATGATGTTATATGTAGTGATGATGGATGGTGTTATATGTAGTGATGATGGAGGTTGTTATATGTAGTGATGATGGATGGTGTTATATGTAGTGATGATGGATGGTGTTATATGTAGTGATGATGGATGATGTTATATGTTGTGATGATGGATGGTGTTATATGTAGTGATGATGGATGGTGTTATGTGTGATGATGGATGATGTTATATGTTGTGATGATGGATGGTGTTATATGTAGTGATGATGGATGATGTTATATGTAGTGATGATGGATGATGTTATATGTAGTGATGATGATGGTGTTATATGTAGTGATGATGGATGGTGTTATATGTTGTGATGATGGATGGTGTTATATGTAGTGATGATGGATGATGTTATATGTTGTGATGATGGATGGTGTTATATGTAGTGATGATGGATGATGTTATATGTAGTGATGATGGAGGTTGTTAAATGTAGTGATGATGAGTGGTGCTATATGTAGTGATGATGGATGGTGTTATATGTTGTGATGATGGATGGTGTTATATGTTGTGATGATGGATGGTGTTATATGTTGTGATGATGGATGGTGTTATATGTAGTGATGATGGATTGTTATATGTAGTGATGATGGATGTTATATGTTGTGATGATGGATGGTGTTATATGTAGTGATGATGGATGATGTTATATGTTGTGATGATGGATGGTGTTATATGTAGTGATGATGGATGGTGTTATATGTAGTGATGATGGATGATGTTATATGTAGTGATGATCGGTGGTGTTATATGTTGTGATGATGGATGGTGTTATATGTAGTGATGATGGATGGTGTTATATGTAGTGATGATGGATGATGTTATATGCATTGATGATGGATGGTGTTATATGTAGTGATGATGGATGTTGTTATATGTTGTGATGATGGATGGTGTTATATGTAGTGATGATGGATGATGTTATATGTTGTGATGATGGATGGTGTTATATGTAGTGATGATGGATGGTGTTATATGTAGTGATGATGGATGGTGTTATATGTAGTGATGATGGATATTGTTATATGTAGTGATGATGGATGGTGTTATATGTAGTGATGATAGATGATGTTATATGTAGTGATGATGGGTGGTGTTATATGTAGTGATGATGGGTGGTGTTATATGTTGTGATGATGGATGGTGTTATATGTAGTGATGATGGATGGTGTTATATGTAGTGATGATGGATGGTGTTATATGTAGTGATGATGGATGATGTTATATGTAGTGATGATGGATGATGTTATATGTAGTGATGATGGATGATGTTATATGTAGTGATGATGGATGATGTTATATGTAGTGATGATGGATGGTGTTATATGTAGTGATGATGGATGGTGTTATATGTAGTGATGATGGATGGTGTTATATGTAGTGATGATGGATGGTGTTATATGTAGTGATGATGGATGGTGTTATATGTAGTGATGATGCATGATGTTATATGTAGTGATGATTAGACAATAAAATAATAACAGTTTAATGCTAAAAAAATATACTTTGCTGTACCGTTGTAGTGAAAATCATGGTGGAACTTACATACACCGTTAGTGAACAGTGAGACAATGTGGAGCCTCCCGGAGGGTGGCGTCCTACCGATGCCTAGCGGATGAGCGCGATTCTGCTAGTATATATATATATATATATATATATATATATATATATATATATATATATATATATATATATATATATATATATATATATATATATATATATATATTTTTTTTTTTTTTTTTTTTTTTTTTTTTTTCCGGCGACATTGAAACACCCCTATGAATTTATAATGTCAATATATATAACTTTGACAAGGCTGAAAATGTGATATATGTATGTATGTGTGTGTGTGTGTGTGTCCGCGTGAAATGAATCAAGGGTTTGGGGCGAAGTTGGGGAAGGTCGACTTGGTTAGGTTAGGTTAGGAAGGGGGTAGAGAAGGGTAGGGTAGGGTTCAGTGTCCCTGGCCATGAACTTCACCATGGCCAGATGGATTCGCTTGGTAAGGTCAACATCTTTATTATATTAAACCTTATTTCTTATCACCGGTAAGGTCAAGTGTTCATACTGGACGTCATCACACTATAATTACTCTTAATTTAAATTTCCATTCGTATACAACATGGATCCTCTAACTGTGCCCAATATGCGTCGCCATGATCGGACGTAATCATGCACGGACGTAAATATTCACGGAAAATCATCATGCAGAGACGCGACGTTGCCATGCGCAGATGCAGGAGGTGACTCAGGGGAAACACAATTATCGGGCAGCATTATGGCCGGCGCCTACCCACCTAACTTTCGACCTGAAAATTTGATTGTCCGTGATTGACGAAGTTTAGCGAATATGTCTCATCGTGTCGCAAGGTGTTTCAGCTTCGTCTCCCAGCGTGTCTCGGCCTCGTCTCCCAGCCCAGTCTCTTAGCGTGTCTCAGCTTCATCTCCCAGCGTGTCTCACCCTCGTCTCCCAGCGTGTCTCAGCTTCGTTTCCCAGCGTGTCTCAGTTTCATCTCCCAGCGTGTCTCACCCTCGTCTCAAAGCGTGTCTCACCCTCGTCTCCCAGCGTGTCTCACTCTCGTCTCCCAGCATGTCTCAGTTTCATCTCCCAGCGTGTCTCACCCTCGTCTCCCAGCGTGTCTCAGTTTCATCTCCCAGCGTGTCTCACCCTCGTCTCCCAGCGTAAACGCCACAGACAGGTCTTTCGTGCGACGAAAATGACACGGTTAGCAACACTCCCTCGCAGTCTCCCACATTTCTTCATAGTCTCCCACACTTCCACAGTCTCCCACACTCCCTCATAGCCTCCCACACCACCTCCTACACCCCTATACAGTCTCCCACACTCCTATACAGTCTCCCACACTCCTATACAGTCTCCAACACTCCCACAGTCTCCCACACACACAGGTCTCTCAGGCTATCAAGCAACATTCAACTTTATCAATATTCATTAGCAGCCGTCAAGAGCCGCCCGGCCTTATCAGGAGGCAGTGTGTCCCTCCCCGTGTCCCCTCTCCCTCTCCCCTGACTTGTCTTGCCTTTCCCCCTCTCCCGTCTTTCTTCTTACCATACCTTGTCTTAGCTCTCCCCTTCTTCCTCTATTTCCCCTCTCTATCTCACGTAGTTATCCATATATCTTCTCCATTTCCCCTCTTTCTCTCGCTTATTTTTCCCCTTTCCTTCATCTGTCTTCATAGTTTCCCTCATTTGTCTTTTCCATTCGCCTCATTCGTCTTTTCTCTTCCTCTCATCCATCTTTTCTCTTCCCTTCATTCGTCTTTTTTTTCCTTCCCTTCATCCATCTTCCTTATTCCCCTCATCTGCCTCTTCTTGCCCTTTGAGCGGTCTTTCCTCTGCCCCCTCACTCGTCTTTCCTATTCCCCTCATCTGTTTCCTGTCATCCTTATCTATCATATATCTTCCCCTCCCATGTGTTTCCTCCCTCTATCCCCCCCCCCTTTCCCTTTCCTCTCCTGCACAGCTTACCTCCCTCCACCACCCCCCCTTTACACCTGACTTTTCCCTCCCCGCCAAACTCGACCTAACTTTCCCCTCTCTGACTTACGTATCTCTTACTCTCACCTGAACCCTAACAAAGTTCTTCCCCTCACTCTCCTTCGTCGACCTTCCCTCTTCCTCCCGTTATCCTTACCTTCCTCTCCCTCCATCCGCTTCCTTGCCTGCTGACGTCACAAGCAGGGAAAACTGGCTGGTGACGTCATGAAAACAGAATTTTTTTAAACAGTGACATTTTGGACTGAAAATTTCCGAAGTATCATGAACGGAGAACTCCTAAACTTGTGACGTCATAAACTGCAGATAATTCACCGCAGGTAATTTCACCGTAAGATTAACCACCCTAACGTAACCTAACCTAACTTTTTGTAAATTACGAGGCGGTGATTGGTCGGTACACGTGATGATGGATTATGATGAAACTCAATCAGGCCAACTCAAAAGTGTGTGTGTGTGTGTGTGTGTGTGTGTGCAAGGTGAGTAAATAGTGTCATGGAAACAAAGGGTGAAAGCCAATTACGCATTTAAAACACACACAGACACAGTAAAACACACACATCCCTCCCACAACAGCCCACATCCCTCCCACCAATACACCCACTTTCCATCATCTCTTCTCTACACAATAACTTTTAACAATACCATAACCAAACACCACCCTCTTGCCCCCCCCCCCCCCCCACACCACCACCAGGAACATGAGCAGAATCAGCAGTAGATAAGTAAGAGTGTCACCGCAGGGTAGGGGAGGGGGTAGGGGGGAGGGGGTTGTGTTATGACCACTAAGATAGATGTTGTACTATCACTTGTTCCTAGCCAGGTTTGTTCATTGATTTTGTGGCAGGTGGAGGTGGTGGTGTGTGTGTGGGGAGGAGGGGTGAGTGTGTGTGGGGAGGAGTGTGTGTGTGTGTGTGGGGAGTGTGTGTGTGTGTGGGGAGGAGTGTGTGTGTGTGTGTGTGTGTGTGTGTGTGGGGAGGAGGGTGTGTGTGTGTGGGGAGGAGTGTGTGTGTGTGTGGGGAGGAGGGGTGTGTGTGTGTGGGGAGGAGGGTGAGTGTGTGTGGGGAGGAGGGGTGAGTGTGTGTGGGAGGAGGGGTGAGTGTGTGTGTGTGTCTGGGGAGGAGGAGTGAGTGTGTGTGGGAAGGAGGGGTGTGTGTGTGTGGGAAGGAGGGGCGAGTGTGTGTGGGGGGGAGGAGGGGTGAGAAATTGTGTGGGAAGGAGGCGGTGAGTGTGTGTGGGGAGGAGGAATGAGTGTGTGTGGGGAGGAGGGGACCTGTGGAGGGGTGGAAATGTGTATGGTGGGAGGAATGCTTGATGTGTGGGGGAGGAGGGGTGTTTAGGGGGCGGGGGCAAATATGCACAAGTCCAATCCCAACTACCACTTAAGACAAAACTACACTGTTCCTCAACCACCACACACACACACAACACACTCAACACTACAAAACCATCACACAACACAAACACTACAAAACAGACAAAACAAACAACACACACAATATACAACAACACGACACAACCAACACAACCATCCCACAACACACTCAATACAATCAACACACAAAACCTATCAACCACAACACAAAACAACACAACACTCGCAGTAAATTAATCATCGCACATCACTAAGTCTTCCAACAGTACATTACACAAACATTATGAACCAAATACACTGTGAATAACTCCCAGTAAATCCGTGGAGTTAAAACATACAACACGAATATTGATGGAAAATTTACTATGTACAAAATTAAGGAGGCGACGAGGCAGTACAGGAATGATATATAATTAACTATGAGATAAAAAAAATAGAGGTAATTACATATATATTTCACTATAATTACGGTAGTGAGCATATAGTACAGGTAATTACATATATTATTTAGTATAATTATGGAAGTGAGGGTAATAGGTAATACAATATATATTACATAATCTATAATAACTAAGGTGGTGGGCAGAGTACAGGTAAAAGAAAAACGTAGATTAATATCAGGTAAATTCAAGAAGGTACAGTACAGGAGGCTAGAAAGGAGAATAGAAAGGATCAAAATAAGAATAAGAAAAATGAGGAAATAGAACAAATAAATAAACAAAAACAAAAAACAAAATAACGAAAAAACAGATTAAAAGGAGAATACAACAGGACGAGTAAAGCGATAAGATATAAACTGGAAGAGAAAGACATGACTAATACAAACACCACGAAGAACTAAGAATAAAACCAAGGCAACATTAATTATATACTAAACAGAGACACAGGTACACTTCCGGGGTCTAATGACGTAGTCCTCATGTTCATATAATCACTTAATACTTGTGCAGAACCGTGTTGACGTCACTGTGGGTGATCAATTGAATGCCTTGATCTTTTTAGTGTTACTTTATTCAATGTTTAAGTGTGTCTGAATGACTGTCTGTCTGTCTGTCTGTGTGTGTTTAATAATAAAAATAAATAATAATAATTAACGGTTTATTTAAAAAGTTCAGCAGCCCGAAGGCTGAAAATATACATTGGACAAAAATGACTTATTACATACAAAGACATGGGGTGGGTGGGTCGTTTAACAAAAGCTTTCATTACTGAAAGGAGAAGGAACAATGATTGAACATACAAATTATTATAGTTTACAGTTGATGGCCAGGGCCTGGGCTGGTCATGGAGACACCGGGTGGTGTGGTGTTCACGTGGTGCAGTAACTCGTCCTCGGGTGTTGATATGAAGGACCTCACGTGGTCATGGGAAAACCTGGTGGTGTGGGGTGGTGTCACAGTACCTCGCCCTGCTGGGTGGTGTTGTGTTATCTCGTAGTCAGGTGCATAGCCGGCCGACCCTCTGTTGTTCCCATGGTGGACTGATTAGCACCTCCTGGTCAGAAGGCGGCGGTCAGTTCCCAGGGGTGCTTATTCCACTGGTGGGTCACGGCTCTCACTGGTACTGTCTAGTGCTCAATTCACTGGCTTAAACACTGTTCAACACTGATCTCACTTCTTTCCAAAACGAAATTGCCACTTTTGATTATGTTGATATCCCGGGGGTGAGGATGGGTCGGGGAGAGAGACTTGAGGAATGGGCCGAATATTGGCCAAGGGGGGCAGCTACTGAGCAGGAGCAGCGCCTGAATAGGTCTCGACCCTACGGTGGTCAAGGATGTAGTGTGTGTGTGTTGCTATGGTGAGATAGTTACTAGCCACAGCACTAGGGTGAGATAGTTACTAGCCACAACACTAGGACGAGATAGTTACTAGCCACAACACTAGGACGAGATAGTTACTAGCCACAACACTAGGACGAGATAGTTACTAGCCACAACACTAGGACGAGATAGTTACTAGCCACAACACTAGGACGAGATAGTTACTAGCCACAACACTAGGGTGAGGTAGTTACTAGCCACAACACTAGGGTGAGGTAGTTACTAGCCACAACACTAGGGTGAGATAGCTACTAGCCACAACACTAGGGTGAGATAGTTACTAGCCACAACACTAGGGTGAGATAGTTACTAGCCACAACACTAGGGTGAGATAGTTACAAGAAAGACACGATAAATAACAACGCTGGCGGCCCCAGTGAGGAAACCATCTGAGATTACATTTCACACCGACATGACCTTGCACTCACCCAAGGTGGTGAAGACGGCGCTGCTCCGCTAGAAGACCGTAAATTTTCACGTACGCAAACCGTTACTCATTTTACGGTTATTTACCTGTTTTTCCCTTAAAATTTACGGTAAGGTACCGGTAAATAATTGACTTAAAAAGCACGATAAATTTTTCACTAAGGAGACAGTTAAATTTACGATTTCAGGCTGGCAACCTTTGACCGTCAAATTTAACGGGTTTTTTAAACAGTGGGCATGGCAGGGTGAGGGGGGAAGGTGGGAGGGAAGAACGAAGAGGGAGGGAGGAGTGAGAATGAGGGAATGTAGACGGTGGTTGGAGGAGGATGAGGAGGGGGAGGAAAAGGAGAGACAGAAAACATCTAAAATCATACCTTATATATATATATATATATATATATATATATATATATATATATATATATATATATATATATATATATATATATATATATATATAATTCCGCCTAAAATTTAGAGTCGAAGAACAATGCTTCGCCAAGTGAGCTTTGACCAATAAATACCCCAGAGAATGATGACAAACGTCTTGACCTTTGACATCCGGGGTCATAAATTCCCACTTCAATCAACAATCACTCTGGTGTTGATATTATTCATAAAAGAAATTAAATTATATCAAATGTTTTTTTCTCTACAATATACTTGGTGGGTGTGATAACCAGTGAGTTTATTATTGTTGTCTCAGTGTTCCGTCCTGTTCAGAAGCACTAGGACACCACCGGGAAGGTCTAACAAGTGACGAACGCCTCCCTACCAGCATCTCCCTGTGTTTGTTTACATTCTCGCCGGTGCCTTCATCTCTTCCGGGGGAAACTTTTCTTGTTATCAGCCTTTACGGTGACGTCATAGTCCACGCACGTCGGTCCTCAGCTGGTCCATCCTCGTAATCTCCTCATTTAACCTTTAGTGTCCCATGTGACCCCTTCCTTAAAGTCCTTCTTGAACTTTAACCTTTGTCTTGACCTCTCATCCTTATCCAACCTATTCCCCGAGTCTTGCTCCTGCCATCCTCAATCTAGTTCATTTCCCTTGTCATCATCCCCATCCAGCACCAGTCTGAACGTGGCAACCCGGCCACACGCAATCTTCCTCAGTACTCGCCTGCCCCTGCCAGCTCCACTCTCGCCACTGTCCCTGCCAAGCTATCTAAGTTGTTCGGCCTGTAAGCTGTCTACAACCTCCTAGTTTGCTTCCATCTTTAGCCTTTTTGCTGTGTGTGTGTGTGTGTGTGTGTGTGTGTGTGCTCGCGGGCTGCACTGTGCCTGCGTCTGATCGGGGCTGTGTGGGAGAGGTATGACGTATCACACAGAAACAAGAATGAGTAATCAAGAGAGAGGGAATAACACAATCCCTCTTCTCCCCACCCTCCCTCCCCCCCACTAGAAGTCAGAGCGACAGAGAGGCCATCGTCTCACCCAAGAGAAAACACACAGATGCAAAATTTGCTTCCAATTCGTCGAACAAACATTTTTCATTTGCATACTGCCAGAGAATTTGGTCCATGTTGACAAAGCTGCCTTATCTTATTTGTGGAGAGAGTACAGTGTCAACCCACAGTCACAACCGCTGGAAGCTGGAAAGGACGAGAATAGGGATGGAGAATGAAAGGGAGGGAGTAGTGGAATGAAGAGAGAGAGAGAGAGAGAGAGAGAGAGAGAGAGAGAGAGAGAGAGAGAGAGAGAGAGAAGCCAACCTTCCCGGCCTCAGTGATGTTATAACCATTACTGTGATTTCACGCCTCCCTGACTGCCGGACGCCACCTTCCGGATTCTGCATGTACCTCCACGACCACTACCCCTATGACCTCTACTTCTATAACCATTACCTCCACGACCTTTACCTCCATGACCTCTACTTCCACGACCTTTACCTCCATGAGCTCTACCCCTACGACATCTACCTCCACTACCACTACCTCCATGAATTCTACCTCTATGACCATTACCTCCACGAACTCTATCAAAACACATATAAACAAAGAATATTTACGCAGTTTATTCCTTTCGTCTCATTGAACGTAAAAGTCTAAGTAACTTAGGTTATATTTCCATTCGTCAATTTTTATGTTCCAGCTTAAAATCAACCAATCATGTGCGTCCTTTACCTCACCAATTATAATAAACAAACTGATGATACGACCATTCCACTGTGAATCTGACCAGAGTCGTAATGTTAGAATTTCACCCGTGACCTCCGGAAAAGTAATGTTAGAATATCACCCGTGACCTCCGGAGTCTAAATGTTAGAATATCACCCGTGACCTCCGGAGTCTAAATGTTAGAATATCACCCGTGACCTCCGGAAAAGTAATGTTAGAATATCACCCGTGACCTCCGGAGTCGTAATGTTAGAATATCACCCGTGACCTCCGGAGTTGTAATGTTAGAATATCACCCGTAACATCCTGGAGAGACTGTCCTTACCAGCCCGGACACAAACACTTCACAACTTTTACACTTGTTTCACACATTAAGAATCTTAGGGAGGTTTACAGCATCGTTAGGTGTAATAGCGTGATATAGACGGTGCTCTCAGGCTAGCAAGTGGCGATTCTCTAATTTCTGGAAGATTTGAATCAGCCTAAAGGTTAAATGTCCGGAAACTTTAAATTTGTGACCTGTGGTTTCGGAGACTTTGGAACTTGAAGCCATTTAAATAATTGTTGTCGGGTGTAGGAACTAAGACTTAGAGTGAAAGGTGACACAAACATACAGTACACATACCTAAACACATACAAACACAGAAATACATACAGTACATACACACACGCCGAAACATATACACACATATACATACGTTCATACATTCACCTAAATTAAACACACACACACACACAGACACAGACACACACACACACACACACACACATACGTGCACGAACTGATCGCTATAAGAACAGCCCAGTCCCAACCATTGTAAAAATTATCAATAACTTGTAATACTGTAACACTGTCACTATGTTGAAATGAACTGTAGTTTGAGCTTTTCCCCATCTAAGTTATTATATGTCTTATTTGTGTCACTTATGTTACTTGTATATTATTTGTAATTCGTAACCCACTCCCCAAATATGTAACTGTATATTTTCAGCCTTCTGGCTGCCAAGCTCTTTCAATAAACCGTTAATTATTATTATTATTATTATCACACACGTACGTTAGTTACCTCAAGAGTGTACAGCAGGTGAAGCGCAGTTTAGATAAAAATATGAATACAAGTTTATTTAAATTTTCTTATCATTAAACAAATATGACTACACAGCGATACACACATAAACCTTGATGTGTGTGTGTGTGTGTGTGTGTGTGATAAAAGTGAGTGTGTTTCTGAGAGGATTTTTTCGAGTTATTTTACATGAAAGAGTCAACGTTTTATGAGTTAAGGACCATCAGCCAGCCAATGTTTTATGGGTTAAGGACCGTCAACCGATCAACGTTTCATGAGTTAAGGACCGTCAACCAGCCAATGTTTTATGAGTTAAGGACCGTCAACTAGTCAACGTTTTATGAGTTAAGGACCGTCAACCAGCCAATGTTTTATGAGTTAAGGACCGTCAACTAGTCAACGTTTTATGAGTTAAGGACCGTCAACCAGCCAATGTTTTATGAGTTAAGGACCGTCAACTAGTCAACGTTTTATGAGTTAAGGACCGTCAACCAGCCAATGTTTTATGAGTTAAGGACCGTCAACCAGCCAATGTTTTATGAGCAATAGACGTTTTATGAGTCAACCAGGCAACATTACCGTGGAGAAGAAGAAGAAGAAGACAATGAAGAAGAAGAAGACAATGAAGAAGAAGAAGAACCTCTAAGTTTCTAATCATCACTTGGCCAAATGAACCACCTTGAATATTCACAAGACCAGCCAGCAGTGTGTGGAGACTTGCCTCCACCCCCGCCACACTAATTAACACAAGAGAATATGAGGAAGCTCTTGGTGGTCATAATAAAGGTTACCGTCCGGATCTTTAAAGGGACAGACAGCACCTGGCTTCATTGTTCGCTGAGAGAGAGAGAGAGAGAGAGAGAGAGAGAGTGTGTGTGTACCCGTGTGTGTGTGTGTGTGTGTAAAGAAATCGTTTTAACTTATTTTTAGTGTGACTGACCGCGCTTCCTACGCCCGATATGGAAGCTTAGCATTAGGCTAGGTTAGCATTAGGTTAAGTTACGTTAGGTTAAATAAATTACTTAAGGTTAAATTAGCATTAGGTTAAATTAAATTAGGTGAATCTTCAGGTGAAATAAAATAGGCGGCCAATTTTCAGGTGACCTCAAAACAAACAGGATCACACTACCTGTACAGTATTATGTCTCTTTTAAACGGTACCTACGTGTTATTCTCACCTTAATTGGATAAAATATGAGACCATGTTTTCTACCACACTGAACCCCGTTACGTAAACATGAGTCAAAATGGCGTTAAAATGTATCTTCGACTTTAGTGTGAAACAAGTACGAGTGGGGAGGAGTTGAAATCCATTTTATCCGTGAGTGAGTGAGTGAGTGACTTAAAATACTATCCGCGAGTGAATGAGTTAGTTAAAACAGATTGGACGGATATCTGATAATCGAAGTACAGGATTCACTTCATACGGATAGCGAGGAAGAATCACTGCCAGAAATTACGGTTTAAAGGCTGAAATAACTGCCACGAGAAATTGCTAATAATTATTCTGCCAGAAATCAATTACGAATAAGCGCCAAGAATCAATGCCAGGAATCAATTAAGGATAAGCACCAGGAATCAATTACGGATAAGCGCCAGGAATCAATTAAGGATAAGCGCCAGGAATCAATGCCAGGAATCAATTAAGGATAAGCACCACAAATCAATAAAGATAAAGCGCTAGGAATCAATTCCAGGAATCAGTACCAGGAAACAGTACCAGGAATCAGTACCAGGAATCGACGTCCGGAATATTGTCTCTTGAGGAAGACCAATTAAAAGTTATAGTTAATTAGGTGTTGTTAATTAAGTCTGATTAATGAGCAGTTGTGCTGGAGTGACTCGTACGTCTGTTGCTGTTACGCCTACCTTTTGTTCTCTGTTTGTCTGTCTGTCTGTCTGTCTGTCTGTCTGCCTACAGTGAGGGAGAAAGAGACATGGTGTGTGTGTGTGTGTGTGTGCAAACGTGAATGCATGTGCGTGTATATATCCGGACTAGTACGTTTCCTGTCATGTGCGTATGTGTGTAAGGAACAGTGGTGGAAGGAGAGGAAACAAGGGGATAGAGAGAGGAAGAAAGTAGGGAGTGGGAAGTGGGGAAGAAGAGGGAGATTGGGGATAAGAGGGTCGAGGGGAAAATGGGTAGAGGATAATAAGGGCAGATGGCAAAGAGGGGGAGAAAGGGAGAGAAGGAAAGAGGGAGATGGGGAGAGAAGGAAAGAGGGAGATGGGGAAAGAGAGGGAGAGAAAAAGGAGGGAAGGAGAAAAGAGAGGGAGATGGGGTAAAACGAGGGAGAGAAAAGAAAAGAGAAGGAGGAGGGGGAGAGGAGAGGTGGGAGAGTAACAGCAGTCGGGGAGCTCAACCAAGGACCATAACTGCCCCAAGTCATAAAAGCTTTTGTAAGTAAATTTTGGCATTGGAGAGGTAAGTTGGTGAGGGGAATACTGAGGCAGGGAGAGGAATACTGAGGGAGGGAGAGGAATACTGAGGGAGGGTGAGGAATACTGAGGGAGGGAAGGAGGGAGGGAGGGAGGGAGGGAGAGGAATACTGAGGGAGGGTGAGGAATACTGAGGGAGGGAGGGAGGGAGAGGAATACTGAGGGAGGGAGAGGAAGGAATACTGAGGGAGGGAGAGGAAGGAATACTGAGGGAGGGAGAGGAATACTGAAGGAGGGAGGGAGGGAGGGAGAGGAAGGAATACTGAGGGAGGGTGAGGAATACTGAGGGAGGGAGGGAGAGGAATACTGAGGGAGGGTGAGGAATGCTGAGGGAGGGAGGGAAGGAGAATGAGAAGAACAAAAGAGATAAGTAGGGAGGGAATATAAAAAAAAATGGAAGCAAATGACCATAAAATAAAAAGGAGGGAGAGAAATAGAAGGAAGGAAGAAGGGAATGCGGGATGAAAAATATGAAGAACACCGGAAGAAAATACCAGAATATAGGGTAAAATAACTATAACCCTCGCCTCCCCTCTCCTCCCCACATCCTCTCCCCTCCTACCCCCCACTTCCCTCCCCTCCTACCCCCCCACATCCCTCCCCTTTCCCCTCCAAACAATCCTCTCCCCTCTCCCTCCTCAATAAATCTCTCCCTCCTCTCTTTCCCCCTCTCCCTTCTAAACATCTTTCTCCTACACTCTTTCCTCCACACTATTTTCCCTTCCTCTCTTTCGTATAAAGAAGCTTGCGGGGGGGGGGGGGAGGGAGGGAGGGAGGTGTGGCTTGGTTGGGTGGCTGAGTCATAACCACCACCTCCACTAGGGAGTCTGTGTGGGCGTGGCTGTTTGAACGTGACTGCTGTGTGTACGTGACTGTGTGAAGGTGACTGTGAACGTGTGTATGTAAAGGTGGTTGCTTGAATGTGTATATGAGAACGTGACTGTGAACGTATTTGGGTGAACGATTGTGTGAACGTGGATGTGTAAACGTTCTTTCTCCGTTCATTAGTGTCATCTCTCACCTGTGTTTTCTCTCTTTACAGGTAACCAAAACGACCCGGGACCTTCTCTAAGGTACAGGTCAGAAAACAACAATCACAGGTCATCAATCTCAGGTTAAATAACAATCACAGGTCAACAACAACTATCATACCAAAACAACTAACTCAAACAAAAGTATTTTCCAATCATCTAATTGTTAATAATTATTTGCTGAATCAAACCGTCAACGATATCAACAACAATATACTATAGTTATTTTATAAACTTATTTGCTAATTAAGTTTTACCTGTTATTAAGACTTATTCTGTTCAGGGATTTAATAATTAGGCAATTTAACTGAACATTTTTTATAATGAAAATACGTGTGTAATACGGTCAAGAAGACAGGTGTTAGACAGTCGGGTAGAGACACGTGTGTTAGACAATACGGTAGACACAGGTGTTAGACAGTCAGGTAGACACAGGTGTTAGACAGTCGGGTAGAGACACGTGTGTTAGACAGTCAGGTAGACACAGGTGTTAGACAGTCAGGTTGACAAAGGTGTTAGATAGTCAGGCAGAGAGACAGGTGTTAGACAGTCAGGTAGACACAGGTGTTAGACAGTCAGGCAGACACAGGTGTTAGATAGTCAGGTAGAGAGACAGGTGTTAGTTATATAATAGATATAATAGTATAGCGACCACATAACAACACCAGTACTCATTAAGACACATACATAGCTCTCGTATGTACGCTGAAAAACATACACGTGTGTACATAGATCATATCACACATGTGGATATATCATCATTAAGCACACACACCCACACACACACACACACCCACCCCCACACCCACACACACCACATTAATGGACCCCAGCCATAAATAAATGAGAAAGGTGCTGACTCATGCACACTAATACAGGTGTCCCAAACAACTTACTTCAATAATAAAAAAAAAAAAAAAAATTGAAGTGCCAATGTGGGAAGATCAATACCAAGCCGCCGCCGCTGGGAGAAAGACGGGGTGCACCTCGGTATGATGACAGACACGTATGTCAGTAGTGGTGCGGGCTGGTCGTGCAGCAATAAGGAGCGACCTAACACTTGGCTATGGTCCTCCTTCACCTGTTTGTTACTTACGGCTCTCCCTCCCGAACCTCACGCCCTGTTAACTACTATCCTACCACCCCCTACCTCCTTACCTCCCTTGGCCTCATTACTGTACAACGTTTGTGGTCAAAGAAACATAAAAGCTTTGATGTGAACGTTTGTAAAAAAAAAGCTCAGGGAACGTTTGTTGCTTTACATAACAAGCCGAGATAACTTCGTTTTCAGGGGATGTCTAAAAATACAACACCAAATAATTTTCCGTCAGTTTCTAAAAATACGACACTATAATTATTTTTAATCAATCTGTCTCTCGTTTTCGTGGGGGTACGTCTATAAATATAACACTTTTTTTCTTTAGGAGTGATTAACTTTAGGATATCGGAGCCATACTTAATGTTAGGTTAGTTTTGGTTAGGTCTGATTAGGTCTGATTTAGTTAGGTCTGATTAGGTTTCGTTAGATTAGATTTGATAACGCTAGGTTAGGTTTCAGATAATTAGATCAAGTTAGGTTAGTTCAAGTCAGGGTTCAGATTTGATTAGTTGTAGATAAACTTCCAGTGTGTTAATGATTTGATATCGTAACTTTAATCTGTGCTTTTATCTTTCCATCTTTGTTTTTACCTGTACGTCACACAGAGCGATCATTATCACACCTTTTTTATACTCACGACCTAAAAAAAAAATGAGGGATATATTTATGGTGTTGTGTGTTCGTTTGTCCGTCCGTCTGTAGGGGGATAGTGTCTGCATAATAAGTAACGTTCTATTGGGTGAATTGCAACCAAACTACATTCATGTGTTCGGTATACACTACCAATGGAACCTATTGATTGATGTTGGCGTTTCTTGAACCATACACACGGTAACTAGAGTTTATTTAAATACATACAGTAAATCTTCTCTCTGCAATGCTTTACCTAAAAACAATATTAATTACTGACAAAAAAAAATTCAATCAGCAGTTGATTTAGAAACGTTTTATGATTAACGTTTTTTGGTTATCATACCTGTTGATACCAAATGATTTTAGAGGTGGAAGGGAACCAGGAATTTTCTCTTGTGTGGTGTAGCAGAAAATGAGAGGGTCAACCTTCTTTCTGTTCCCGCTGTGTTCCAAGTGTTTATACAACTCTCCCAGCTCTCTCACCCACTCTCCCAGCTGTCTCACCCACTCTCCCTCAGCTCACTCACCCACTCTCCCTCAGCTCTCTCACCCACTCTCCCAGCTGTCTCACCCACTCTCCCTCAGCTCTCACCCACTCTCCCTCAGCTCTCTCACCCACTCTCCCAGCTGTCTCACCCACTCTCCCTCAGCTCTCTCACCCACTCTCCCTCAGCTCTCTCACCCACTCTCCCAGCTGTCTCACCCACTCTCCCAGCTGTCTCACCCACTCTCCCTCAGCTCTCTCGCCCACTCTCCCTCAGCTCACTCGCCCACTCTCCCTCAGCTCTCTCACCCACTCTCCCAGCTCTCTCACCCACTCTGCCACCACACTCTACTGTACTCTGCCACCACACTACTCACACACCCTTGTTTCTCACGTTAACTTCTATTACTTTATTACCCCTCACCTCTCACACACACACACACACACACACACTACTAGGCCAATCAAAAGCCTCTGTAAGTATCCGGCATTAATCTAGGAGTCCAAAATTTGAAGTTAATTTTTCTCGCCTTTTTGCTGTTTTACATAAATTCCTTAGATGAAGGTTTAATTACACAACTGTCGTCCTTCACCGTTCACGCTCGAGCAAGGGAGAGATTTATGTCCTCGAAATGCCCACCCCCCCCACCCCCACCACGAGCTTGTTTCATGTAGCCTTTTGCCGCCTCCTCCTCCTCCTCCTCCGTTCTCGTCTTTGATCAAATCCTTCAGCTTCGTCCTCGTACTTGTTCTCCATCCCCAGCTTCGTCCTCGTCATCTATCGCCCTCAGCTTCATTCTCGTATTTGTTCTCCTACTCCAGCCTTGTTTTTGTCCTCGATTATCTCCGCCAGCTTCATCCTCGTCCTCGTCCTCGATTACCTCCTCCTCCAGCTTCGTCCTCGTCCTCGATTACCTTCTCCAACTTCGTCCTCGTCCACCTCCAGCCTCGTCCTAGAGTACCTGCCTTGTCCTCATCCACCTCCTTCAGTCCCAACCTCCTTCCTTTCTTCCCTCCCTTCTTCGTTCCCTCTCTCCCTCCTTTCTTCCTTCCCTCCCTCCCTCCCTACTTCCCAACCCCCTTTGTCTCACACTCCTTACCTCCCACCCTCCCGCCTTTCCTTCATCTCTCCCTCCCTCTGTGTTTCCTACCATGCCTCCGTCCCACACTCCTTCGTTTCCTCTCTTTCCTTCCTTCCCTCCATCTGTCCGTCCGTCCCAACTTCCTTCCTTCCTTCCTTCCTTCCACCTATCCTCCATCTCTCACCATTCCCCCACCCCCTCCCCTCCTCTTGGCCAGAAGGATGTGCTTGGGTGATGTTGCTGTGTATCCAGAAATGAATTATACTCCTTTGTTGTGTTTTATCTACCATCATCACCATCATCTACCACTACGTCACTTCTATCACCACCATCAACATCACTACCATCATCATCATCAACATCATCTCACAACCGCCACCACCACCATCCTCTCACCACCACCGCCTACCACCATCATCAACATCACACCACAACCACCATCATCCGCTCACCACCACATCATCCCACCATTATCACCATAACAGGTAACCTCAATTCACCACATACACCATAATTCTCTCTCTCTCTCCTCCCCTCATCACCATCACCGCCATGCCGCCCCCGCCTCTTCCATCCAGCTCTCGTTATCGACCCCACGCCCGTATATTACGCCCATCTCTCCCGGGTTAGTCCGCCCACCTCCGCCACACCCTCTTGTCCTGGAGCATACCGTGGTCACCTTCTGGACACCCATGCCCGTTATACCCTCACGCCACGCCCACCTCAAGCTCCCCATCACTCCCACCTCAAGCACCCGCCACGCCCACCTCAAGCACCCTGCCACACTTACCTCAAGCCCCGCCACGCCAACTTCACTAACACCTGGCACGCCCACTTACCTGACAATCACCACGCCCCTCTATCTAATATCCTCTATGCCCACCTCATAAACGCTTACTACGCCCATATTACTAACATCATCACGCCCATCTCACTAAAAAATTGCTACACCCATTTCACTAACACCAAGTACGCCACCCTCCAAGACCTTTTAATAAATAGAAGAGAATTTACAAGAACATAAATACAATTCAACTCACTGAAAAAAAACAACAGAGGGTGAACCAATTGTACTCAGAAGGACCACGAAACTAACGTCTTCCGTGTGTGTGTAATAATAATAATAAACGGTTTATTAATAGAGTTGCAGCCGGTGGCTGAAAATATACAGACTTACATTTGATTTAGACATAATGATATAATATGCATTGAATACATTTACAGGGCTGTACAGTACATAAATCAGTTGTTGTTTATTATTTTAACAATAGATGGGATGGTGCTGTTCTTATATCTATCGGTGTGTGTGTGTGTGTGAGAGTGTGTGTGTGTGATGTGTGTGAGAGAGAGGCGAGGCATTGAGGGAGGGAGGAGGTCAATGCACACCTACCTGTGTCAAGGATGCTAATAGATGGAAGGAAGGAAGGAATGAGGAAAGAGAGAGAGAGAGAGAGAGAGAGAGAGAGAGAGAGAGAGAGAGAGAGCATCAGAAATTTTGTATGCTTGGTACAGTCCATTGCATTTCGCTGTGCGTGTGCTTGCAAGTGTGTGTGTGTGTGTGTGTGTGTACATACTTGCATAGTGTTTACACAACGCACTCTAGCGGTAATTAAAAACTACAACAGCAGCAGCGTTGTCGTCTTGCCTCTAAAGCACAACAAGAATGTCTCTCAAAGAATGAACAACATTCAGTGCAAAGTTGACTGTGTGAAGAGCGAGGGTACGAAGTGTTGCCAGAAGCGCCATCTTTCACAAGTCCCCTCACGACCCAGCAAAATCCCTCAATCTGGCAATACTTTTCCCCTCCCTCTCTCGGCAGGTAGTTACCTAGAGTGGCAATTGTGCATCTCTCTTCGCTGGAGTTTGAATTTTTCCGTTTTAAAAGTAGGTCAAGGTTTCAAAAGCAGAGTAGTGTAGTTTACTTGGGGTTCATGCTATAAAACTGTTTCCTAGCGTTTGTCAATTGTTTTGTATTTATGATAAAATGTCTATCAATTTATTCAGCGCTATGTCTAGGTTAGGTTAGGTTAAGTTAGGTAAAGAGCCTAGATCACCGTAATGTGTACTAGGACGGATATACTCTATCTGATTAAATTTTCTGAAAAAGGATGAATATTAGAATTATTTGAATATTATGGAAAACTGCGCGCGCGCGCGCGCGCGTGTGTGTGTGTGTGTGTGTGGGGGGGGGGGGGGGTGCGAGCGCGCGTTTTAGTTTTTAAACTATTTTAATTGTTTTTTATTACTATTAATAAATTCTTTTTTTTAACATAAGAACCTCCCTCAATATCTGAAGCCATCCTAAATAACAGGATGAAAGTAGTCCGGTAGGTGGTGGAGGAGGAGATAGAAGAAGAGGAGGAGGAAGAAGACGAAAAGTAGGAAAAGGAGATAAAAAAATCACGAACACATGAACATATTTCTCAAGTAATGTGCTCAGAGTACAAGACGAGTTAATCTGTAAAACCCCTTAATTACTCCACATAAATATCTAGTAATATGTCACAACGCCAGACCAGATAATCACACTGAATGATTTCCTTTAACTTAACTAAATAAAAAGAGCCACTTTTGTCTCAGCGTGTGTACAGAACAGTCGGGCTAAAACTCTTTCCAACACTGGCAAATATATGTCGCTGCTAAAACATTCTTGTCCAGTGTAATGGGTAAGTGTGATGGGTGGGTGTGACGGGTGGGTCTGATGGGTGAGTTATGGGTTAGTATGATGGTCGGGAGTGATGGGTGAGTGTTATGGGTGAATATCATGGGTGGGAGTGAATTATTGAAAGATTTAGTTTCTAATTTAGCTTTTTGTAAATATTCTCACCTTGACACTGTCGTGTAAAGTGTTATGGATGCCTTATATTTAAAGCCAGGATGAAGAAACTTCCTAAATGGTGTCTTGGAAGCCTCTGGAACCATCCTACCCCAAGAATACACGTTCTAAAACCTTCTACAGTGTCCTGGAAGCCTCTTAATTTAATCCACGCCTGCCTCAAGAATCCTAGCCTTGACTACAACCACAGACTAACCTGCAACCCCTCCTCTTGATCCAGCCTGCCTCAAGACCTCTATATATTGTCTTTTAAACCAACCTACCTCAAGAACCCTCGCCCTGACCACCACCTGCACAGTACCCTGGAAGTCTCATAACCCAACCTACCTCAAGAACCCTCGCCCTGACCACCACCTGCACAGTACCCTGGAAGCCTCATAACCCAACCTACCTCCAGAACCCTCGCCCTGACCACCACCTGCACAGTACCCTGGAAGTCTCATAACCCAACCTACCTCCAGAACCCTCGCCCTGACCACCACCTGCACAGTACCCTGGAAGTCTCATAATCCAACCTACCTCCAGAACCCTCGCCCTGACCACCACCTGCACAGTACCCTGGAAGCCTCATAACCCAACCTACATCCAGAACCCTCGCCCTGACCACCACCTGCACAGTACCCTGGAAGCCTCATAACCCAACCTACCTCCAGAACCCTCGCCCTGACCACCACCTACAGAGAGTCCATGGAACACCCCCCCCCCCTCCCTCTTCGGAACTCTGCGCAACTCATAAATCCCACGGACTTGCACCAATCTTCCGAGGCGTCTGGTGCGTCTGAATTATTCCTTGGTTGCAAAATCCACCGTCTCCCAGCACGCCTTCCACGGCCTTACGGGACAGCGGGAAAAAACAAAATCGTGATATAATTCCCGTTCCTTCTTTTGCCTTTTCCCTGACAAAAACATATTATCGTTTTCTTTTTTTTCTTGGCGTAAGTAATTTATCTGTATTGCCTTTTTCTTTTTTGTGTAAACTTTAAAATTTCCTTCTTGATTTTAAGTTATTTCTGTATTTGTTAACAAGTATATATATTTTCTGTAGCAATTACATTTTCCTCTTTTCAACATAAATCATTTTACTTTCTTAGCCAATATAAATCCAATATTTTTTTTTATTATCTAAATTCATTTTCTTAGTTACCCTATATAAACCCTTGTATTTTATCCATTAATTTTAATCTCCTTTACCTTCTATGTCCCATAATATAAATCCTATTTCTATATCTGCTAATAGAAATCCAATTCCCTCTCTCTCCTAGTAGAAATTATCTTCCCTTTCTCTGATACAAATCTGTCTCTCTCTCTCTCTCTCTCTGCTAATATAAATCCTTATTATACATTTCAATTTATATCCAGTTCTTTTTCTATCCTTACATAAATCCCCCCTCTCTCTCTAATATAAATCCTCAAACTATCTTTTTTCTTATATAAATCCCCCCCCCCCCATTCTAATTCTCCTTCGAGGCTTCAGACTGCAGGGATCTGTTCATGTAATCAGATAATCCTGAACCACTGGGGCCAAAACCCTCATTAGTTTCCAAGGTTTTTTTCTTTCTTTTACTTTCCTTCAGAAGTTTCGGGGGTCCATCCATAACCTGGCGTAATGTGTAGCTAACATCCCGGGAAGAGGTTCAGGGGAGAGAATACCATCCCCCCCCCCCCTCCACCAACACCTTTCACCTCCACACCTTTCACCTCCCCACCTTTCACTTTCCTCTTTTTCTTTCCCTTCTTACTGTTTTCCCTCTTTCTTTCTTCTTACTTTCCTTTAACACTTCTTTCTTTACCTTGCCCTTACACATGCCCCTTCCTTTTTTCCCTTCCCTTCCCTTCCCTCCTTTTTCTCCTTCCTCTCCCCCAGTTGACGTAACAATGCCTCCCGCAAATTTCAGTGGTCGTAATCAAGTAGAGAAACAATACTGTTTCTTAATAGTCAGTTTAAGTTTACCTTAATGAGGAAAAAATACCTCATTAACGTACGTACACACACACACAGAGGTGGTTAGCTGCTGCCGCTGCCGCACCACCTCTTCCTTCCTTCCTTCCTCGTCTCCCTCTCCTTTACACTCTCTCTCTCTCTCTCTCTCTACTATCTCTCTCCCTCCCTCTCCCCTACTCTCCCTCCCTTCATCTCCCCTACTATATTCCTACCTACTTCCCTCCCCTCTACTTCGTCCCTCCCTCCCTCTCCCCTTCTATATTCCTACCTCCCTCCCTCCTCCTCGTCCCTCTACTTCGTTCCTCCCTCCCTACCTACCTCCCTCCCTCCCTCCTCGTCTCCCTTCTCTCTACTTTGTCCCTCCCTCTTCACCACAGCCAACGACACAATAAAATCATTACTTTAATTAAGATCAGAGTTTGGATAAGAGGGAGAATCCTGTTAGAGCCAGGATAATACCGGGTCGTAAATGGTGAGTATCTTCGTGTTGGTCCTTCCTGCTTCTACCTCCCTCCCTCCCTCCCTAAGTCTCTCACTGAACTTAGGTGGGGTCTCTCAGGAAATTTAGGGGGGGGGGGGGGTTCCAGGACCTCTCAGTGAACCTTCTAGGACTCTTAGTGTACTATTTAGAACTCTCATAAACCCCCCCAGAGCTCTTATCGAATCAGAATCTCCAGGCAGGATTCTCGGTGAACCCTCCTTTAGGACTCTTGATAATAGCTGGAGGTCGAGGTGCTAAACTCTTAATGATGGTGGCTCGAGGTGCTACTCCATCACTAGCTACAGTACTTACTCTCCCTTGTATTGCCGGGGTTTGCTATGATACTCCTAGTTAAAAATATCTCTGTTAGTTAAATCCTCGGTCCCTCTAAAGATAGTTTATGACTCCATCTTCGTTTAAGTTTTATAGTTGACAATTAGAAGCTCTAGGAGTGAGTCGTAACTTAATTAAACCTCTTGAAAAACAAAAATTATACGAGAGAGTAATTAAATTTATAATAGAGTTTTGGGGAAGACAGAAAGGGGTGGTGGGGGAGTACCATAATTAAAGCTCGTAAAAGATGCAATTAAACAGTTAATGGGTAGTTACTGTGTTGATTGAGTTCCTTTTAAGCGAGATAATAAGTTCCCATCTGGCTGGTCACTTCCGGTTTATATTGAAGTTGGCGGACTTAGGAGCAACTATATAATAAGGTGCTCATAAAGGCAAGTCCTCTGTAGTAATTAAACTGGTGGTTTGGCAGTAACATGTGGGTGCCTGAGGCTGTTGGAGACGCGGAAACAAAAGTCTTGGATGTCTGAGGGTGTTGGAGACGTGGAAACAAAACTCGTGGATGTCTGAGGGTGTTGGAGACGCGGAAACAAAACTCGTGGATGTCTGAGGGTGTTGGAGACGCATAAACAAAAGTCTTGGATGTCTGAGGGTGTTGGAGACGTGGAAACAAAAGTCGTGGATGTCTGAGGGTGTTGGAGACGCGGAAACAAAAGTCTTGGATGTCTGAGGGTGTTGGAGACGCATAAACAAAAGTCATGGGTGTTTGCAAGTGTTGGAAACGAGTTAATCAAAGTCGTGGTTTATCTCCTGGGCGTCACAGGTAGAGGAGAAGGTGATGTGCCGTGTTTACAGTACCGTGAATAACGTGTTCCTGTCAGTCACTCGTCAGGGTAGGGGCAAGGCAAACCAAACCCTAACTAACCCAACAGAAACATTAACTAATCCAGGACAAAGCCAAGACAAACCTTAACTAACGTAGGAAAAGCCCAGATCAACCCAATAAAACGCCAGGATCAATACCTAACACAGCACAAAGCCAAAACATGCCTTAACTAGCCAAGGACAAAGCCAACCATACCTTAACTAGTCCAGGACAAAATCTAGCTAAACCCTGACTAACACAGGACAAACATAGCTAGACTCTTAAACTAATCCGGGTACTGTAGGATCAGTTCTGTTGAGGTTGTCGTAAAAGTTTCACCGCCACTTCCTCTCAACACGTGGTAGGTAAACACACTATGTCGGAATTGCCTTTAATAAATTGTTAAGGAATAAAGCGCTCTCTCTCTCTCTCTCTCATTCCTGGATTGTAAACCCTTTGAAACACAATGAAAAAAAGAGATCTCCCGGCAATTACATGATGATTTAAAAACAACATGAAATACATTTAAAATCACAACCAGAGGGACGTTGTTTATTTACTATTGGACGAGATGAAAGCATAACACTCGCCATTTGTTGAGCTTCTCGTTATCAAGCGTTTAATTATTACCTTGTTTGTTCACAGGTATGATTAACACACAAAAGGTAAAAATTGATCACCTGAATATTAGATACCCCAGATCATTTTACGCAAATCTAATCCAATCTAACATAAATTAGCATAACAAAACATAACAAAACCCACTGCAGCCTAACTTGATTTAACCAAACCAAATTGAGCCTAACATAACTTAACCTAATTTAACTAAACTAACCTAAATTAACTTCCCCCAGGTAACTTTAGGTTATTTAATCATTAGGTGAAATACGTTAAGTTAAGACGTCTATAATATTATCTCCAGGTGCTTCACAGAGACCACAACACCTCCACAGTACCGGGAATCATTACACTCTGGTATCGAAACACCGCATTGAAAACAACTATAACTTCAATAATGGTAAAAGGTGTCTGTATATAGCCTACACAAGGGGTGACTTTAGACTACACAAGGGGTGACTTTAGACTACACAAGGGATGACTTTAGACTACACAAGGGATGACTTTAGACTACACAGAGGATGACTTTAGACTACACAGAGGATGACTTTAGACTACACAAGGGATGACTTTAGACTACACAAGGGATGACTTTAGACTACACAAGGGATGACTTTACACTATACAAACATACAAGGAACGGCTACCATTAGACTGGGGTTAACTCCCGAGTTCCCGTCAGCAGCATTACTGGTAGACTGCGACGATGATGCGAGAATCAGCTGGAAAGAGTGGCGTGTGTGTGTGTGTGTGTGTGTGTGTGTGCGTGCGTGTGTGTTTGTGTGTGTGTTTCTCCCTCTCTGACCTTCAGCACACAAACACCACACTCAACGCCCCGGCCCGCCAAGAGCTGAGAGCCACGTCCTGGTGAACAGTGTGCTGCACTAATGGACTGTAAGCTCTTTACAGGGGTTAGGGGGGAGAGGGGAAGGGAAGGGGAGGGGAGAGGTAGGGAGAGAGACGCATCAGTACCCCCCTCCCCCCCCCCTCCATGTTATTGTTCTGGGAGATAACATTAACGTGGGGATATATTTCTCCTTACTAAGCTGTCCCATTAGCTTAAATAAGGAGGGAAGGGGGGAGGGGTGTATCTCCTTCCTGTGATATATATATATATATATATATATATATATATATATATATATATATATATATATATATATATATATATATATATATATATATATATATATATAAACTGAAAGAGAAAGAGCTTACCCACACTGTGATAGGAGTTAACTGAATCTCTCTCTCTCTCAACACACACGAACTAAGACAGACAGAAACAATAACAGCAACACACCATCAGCTTATATGCCTTCCTACAACAATTATATTTCTTCCTTCATCATGTTGACACGAGTTGCCTGGGAAGTGGAATTAATCTCTTAGTATTTCCCAGATGATGATGAGTGTGTGTGTGTGTGTGTGTGTGTGTTTAATCATCAGCCATCGTTCTCCATGTTTACACTAGTTAATTCCTCCCTCTGTATCATCAACTCTCACAGTCTTCTATTACGAGAGCAAAGTGAACGAGTCTAGATCTATGATGAATTACAGCATGTTTATCCTAATTTAGTGTGAGACAGTGATTATGTTAACCTTTTTTCACTGAGGGTGGTTAGTGGGTAGTGATGGTTGGTGGATAGGGGTAGTGAGTGGTGGTGGTGGGTGGTGGAGGTGCCTCGGGAAAGGTCAGGAGGAAGGGATGGTAATCGTTGTACCGTAAGATTGGAAGGACGAGTAGAGGAAAGACCAGTAAGGTTGTGGGTGATGTATAGTGTACAATGTTTGATGTATGGTGGACCTGTGTGTTGTAAACTGAGATCTATATAATTAGACTTTATTCACGTATCCAAGACTGTGTGTGTGTGTGAATTTGTGTGTGTGTACGTAAGCAAGAGTTATATAAAAGTCCCAGGTCATAATTAAAATAAAAAAAACAAAAAACAAAACGTCTTTCAGCCGGACAGTATTCAGAAGAGTGTTTGGAGGAGGAACAAAAGGCAGGACAATATGCTTGGTGTGGGCAAGAGCGAGGCGTCATTTGTCATGCGAGGCTCAGGGTCAAGGCTCCTTCATCACACTCGGCGACGCTATGCTGGCGGTAAATCTTCTGTCGACACTTTTGTATGTTAGAGGTGATGCCCCTAAGCTGCTGCCGCCGCCAACCTCACTCTAGGAACCCACAACAACGTACTGTACATCAATCTCCTTATGTTTCTCTCCCTCCCTTCTATCCTTCCTCCTTCTCTTCTTCCCTTTCTCCTTCCTTTATTCCCTCCCACTCTCCTTTTCCTTACTCCCTCTCACCATTCCTCTTTCTCGTCTTCTCTTTTTTCCATCTTTAATCTCCCTCTCTCTTTCCTTCTTCCTTCTATTCGTCTCTTTCTCCGTCCTTCACTCACTCCTTCTCACCTTTCTTCCTCCCTCACTCACTTTCTCCCTCTCTCAACATCACCCCCCCCCCCCACACACTCACTGGTAATTATCCTACAGTTACTATTCCTATCTACCCTTACTCACTTGTTACCAAGCAATATTATCCACACTTATTTCGATATCAAATTACTACTATTCAATGTTTCCTCCCTCAAGCTTTCTCCTGCCAGTTCAAAGCCAATACAGCCTCACACACCTTCTGGCTACTGTAAAGGTGAAGAAGATAATTTATTTTATTGGTGATGAAGTTCCCCATCCTCCTCTCCAACTCCTTAAGCAACACACACACCAGCAAACACATAGACTTTCTTTCTCCTTCTACACCACCATGCACGTCCCTATAACTCTATCAGCTGACCCAACTTAGCTGGGACTTCACTTCTCCTCCCCGTCTATAAATGTTTATTTGTGCTCCTTCAAGTTTCCGAATCCCTCCTTTTTGTTTGCTGCTTAGCTCTTCAACCTTAACGGTGAATTTGGAGCACCCTTCCCAAGCCCTCAGACAGTGATTGGCTTTTCACATCTACTTGTGCCCCTTCTAACTTCTTGACTGGTCCACTACAACGGCAATGCTCCTTCAAGACTGTGATTGGTCCTCTACATCTACTACTGTCTCTACAAACTTGTTAATTGGTTCAGTAAAGCTAATAGAGTTTCTTCAAGCCTTTGATTGGCTCTCTACGTTTACTAATGTCTTTCAAGATTGCCAATTGGCCCTTCAAGCTTACTAGTGCCACTTCAATTTTACTGACTAGACTCTCAAAAATTTTCAGTGTACCTCCAGTGCTAAGAAAGACCCCCTTCAAAAGTATTAATGCCCCTTCAGCACCAGTGATAACCCTTCCAAACACCAATGACTGCCCATTAAATCCTCCTCCTGCTTCTTCAACGCCAATGATTACCCCTTCAAGCCTAAACGTGTCCCTTCAGAACTGCTGACGACCATCCAGGGTCACGAGTATCCCGCCGTGGGTACTCGACCATAAGCAGGGTGTTGGGTGAAGGACAGTGTCACTCACGCGGAACCAGATGACGGCAGTATTAACTCTGTCCTTCATGATGACAGCCACCCACCGTCACCCCCGCCGTAATGGATGGGTAGCAGACTAGGTGGGTGGATGGGTGGCAAGGGAAGGTGAATGGGTGAAAATGAAGGGTGAATGGGTGTAAAGGGTGGTTGGATGGGTAGCAAGATTGGACAGATGGGTGGGTGGTAAGAATGGCCAGTTGGATAGGTGACTGCCTGATCAGGTGGATGGCTGGCTGGCTGGCTCGAGTGACCTACTTGTTCTCCGACTTCATGGCCGAAACGGGTCAATTGATGCATGCCTCCGGTGGGGATGCACGTGTCTTCTTCAGTGTGCACGTAAAAGTGTCTTCGGGGTGCACGTAACTTTGAGATGCACGAGTCTTCCGGGTACATACTAATAAGGTCAGGAGGGAGGGTGGTGAGCAGGTGTTAAATAGCCTCTCTGACCTAACCATTACAGTCACATAGGTGTTGTCACTCAGCTGATGTGACCCTCAGTCTGGTGGTAGTGTAGTGGCTGAGATGAAGCTGTCCCTCCCCTTACCCCTTAACCCTTACCCTTTATCCCCTTTAACTTCAGCCCTTAACTTGACACCCTTTCCTCAATCTCCATCAAACTCTTCTTTCCCATTCTGGTAAATTTTTTATCAAACTCGACACTTTTCCTTCCGTCCCATCAACTCCCTTTCTTCAGAAGTAGTGGTGTGGTAGGGAAAGGGGGATTGTGGTGGTGTGGTAGGGGAAGGGGGATTGTGGTGGTGTGGTAGGGGAAGGGGGATTGTGGTGTGGTAGGGGGGGATTGTGGTGGTGTGGTAGGGGAAGGGGGATTGTGGTGGTGTGGTAGGGGAAGGGGGATTGTGGTGGTGTGGTAGGGGAAGGGGGATTGTGGTGGTGTGGTAGGGGAAGGGGGATTGTGGTGGTGGGGTGGAAGAAGATGGTGGTGGTGTAGTAGGGGGAAGATGATAGTGTTGGTGATGATGGGGGGGGGGAAGGGGGGAGATGATGATGGTGGTGTGGTGGGGAAAATGGTGGTCGTGATGGTGGTGTGGTGGGGTGTGGTGAAAGAAAGGTTGTGGTAGTGGTAATGGTGTAGTAGGAGGATATTAAAGCAGTGGTGGTGTGGTAGAAGGGACTTTATAGTGAGGGTGATGATGGTAATAGTGACGTGTATAAGAACACAAAACACCGGGGAGAAGGAGAGGGAGGGTCGGGAGGAAGGAGAGGGAGGGACGGAAGGAGAGGGAGGGACGGAAGGAGGGAGGGAGGGACGGAAGGAGGGAGGGAGGGAGGGAGGGAGGGAGGAAGGAGGGAGGGACGGGAGGAAGGAGGGAGGGACGTAAGGAAGGAGGGTGGGGAGGGAGGAAGGAGAGGGAGGGACGGGAGAAAGAGGAGGGAGGGAGGGACGGGAGGAAGGAGGGAGGGACGGAAGGAAGGAGGGTGGGGAGGAGGGAGGGAGGGACGGAAGGAAGGAGGGTGGGGAGGGAGAATGAGGAGGGAGGGAGGGACGGGAGGAAGGAGGGTGGGGAGGAGGGAGGGAGGGACGGAAGGAAGGAGGGTGGGGAGGGAGAATGAGGAGGGAGACTGCATCAAGAATTCTAATGAGCGTTTACACACACTTACCTGGCTGAGGCTCTCTTACGCACTCCCTCACACTCCGAGGTACTCCCTCACACTTTTAAGCACTCTTTAACACTCAAAGGCACTTACACATACTTACACACACCCTTGTTTCACTTTTACACACTTCCTGTCAAGTCCAGTTCCACACACACACACGAGAAAATGGAATAAAGCCCGGGTCAAGCCGTGTCACAGGTCATCTTAGCCCAGGTCAAGCCGTGTCACAGGTCATCTTAGCCCAGGTCAAGCCGTGTCACAGGTCGTCTTAGCCCAGGTCAAGCCGTGTCACAGGTCATCTTAGCTCAGGTCAAGCCGTGTCACAGGTCATCTTAGCCCAGGTCAAGCCGTGTCACAGGTCGTCTTAGCCCAGGTCAAGCGGTGTCACAGGTCATCTTAGCTCAGGTCAAGCCGTGTCACAGGTCGTCTTAGCCCAGGTCAAGCGGTGTCACAGGTCATCTTAGCTCAGGTCAAGCGGTGTCACAGGTCGTCTTAGCCCAGGTCAAGCGGTGTCACAGGTCATCTTAGCTCAGGTCAAGCGGTGTCACAGGTCGTCTTAGCCCAGGTCAAGCCGTGTCACAGGTCGTCTTAGCCCAGGTCAAGCCGTGTCACAGGTCGTCTTAGCCCGGGTCAAGCCGTGTCACAGGTCGTCTTAGCCCAGGTCAAGCGATGTCACAGGTCGTCTTAGCCCAGGTCAAGCGGTGTCACAGGTCGTCTTTGCTCAGGTCAGGGGATGAAATATGACTGAATGATGCAAGAAAGAAAGAAAAATAAAAAAACAAAGAAAGAAGGGAATTAAAAGAAAGAAAGATAGGACAGAAATAAAAGGAAGAAAGAAAGAAAGAAAGAAAGAAAGAAAGAAAGAAAGAACAGCAGGAAGGGAGGTCAGCAGGTGGGTGGGTGAAAGACTTAATCAAAAGTTGTCAAGTAACTCTATAAAAGTTATTGAGGGATCAGGTAACAGCCAGTGATCAGGGTGGTGGTGGTGGTGGGGGGGGGGGGGGGGTTCTTACACACAAGGGATCACATTAGACATTCTTTCCTTATTTCACTTAATAATTAAACACCCTAACGCTATCTTGGGGGGTTAGGTTAAGTTAGGTCTTGGGTCCGGATTTACGTAAGCTAACCCAACATAACCATATGGATTAGAGTAGTGTTTGCTGTCTGTCTGTCTGTCTGTCTGTATCTCTGTCTGTATCAAATAACACTTTGCATCTTTGGGTGAAAATATCAAGTCAAAATTTAGTAAGTCATTCATTATCACCGCTATATTTCTGAAGGTCAAAAGGTCATCAATTTAAAGCCACATAACACGATAAAGTTCAAGACATCAATGGCGATATAGTTATGCTGGACAAGGTGTAAATAAGAGATATTACAAACCTTTACACAAACAATAACAAACTCAAGAACCTCAATATTAGTGGTTCAGGTATAAAAAAGTTATGTAACCTCGTGTGGGTCAGCAGTTTTGTCGGATGTAGTTGGTGTGGGCGCGTCTCAACCTACATAACCATAAATACAAACACACATACACAAGATACACAAACATACGCAAGATACACACATACACAGACTCTCACACACACATATACACACAGATACAAACATACACATATACAATAACCTTATACAATGCGTCATTCTCTGCAGTGAAACATTAAAACATGAGAGTTATTGTAGGTTAATGTGACGCCCTCAACATTAGTTAATTAGTCTCATATACGATTTATTGTTGGACTTTTAAGACTTAGAAAAGGTGTCCTCGTGTATTATGTTTAATGATATACAGACTGGTAATATAAACAGAAAATAGTATGAAAATTCGAAGACAAATAAGTTTACAGTTTACATATGAGAGTAATTTCAGCCCTAATAAGTCTAGTACAGTATAGTGAAAAATCCCAGGACTTTGAATGTGTTAGTTTACGTACATAAGTAAGTTTACCTACAGAGCTGATGAGTGTGTTGGTCATAAACTCTATTCTATATTTCACGACAACTCCCGTCAACCTGAATAAATTTCTTTCCAAAATGAACCGACAGCTTTTGATGAGGGCAGTAGTCATCTCTGTACAAAGTGGTGTTGTAATGACACATGCGCCCCTCAGCTGTGTAATGTATGTAAGTTTATCGTGCATGGCGGGAGCAGAGGGGGAAGGGGGTGGGGGAGAGAGAATAGAGAGGGGAGGACGAAGAGAAGGAAAAGGGGTGAGGGGAGAGGGAAGGGAGGGTGGGGGAGAGAATAGAGAGGGGAGGACGAAGAGAAGGAAAAGG
Source organism: Homarus gammarus (assembly GCA_958450375.1). Classification (NCBI taxonomy): domain Eukaryota; kingdom Metazoa; phylum Arthropoda; class Malacostraca; order Decapoda; family Nephropidae; genus Homarus; species Homarus gammarus. The sequence goes on from CAUDMG010000359.1 coordinate 1,791,288, forward strand.
GGTGAGGGGAGAGGGAAGGGAGGGTGGGGGAGAGAATAGAGAGGGGAGGACGAAGAGAAGGAAAAGGGGTGAGGGGAGAGGGTTGATGGGGATGGGGGAGAGGGGAGAAGAGGGAGAGAGGAAAGGAGGAGGGGGAGAGGGGACAGAGGGAGAGAAGGGCAGGTGAGGACTGTAACAGCGTACAACCGACGGATTTACAGCTGAGTGTGAGAGGCAAAAGTGTTGTTGGTCGTCTCTTTATGCTTTTGTTCCTCATTATCTCTTTATCCTTTGTTATTACTAATTATCCACCTGTTCTTCTACTCCTTTATTGCAGATTATCTCGTGTGTGTGTGTGTGTGTGTGTGTGTGTGTGATGAGAGAGAGAGAGAGAGAGAGAGAGAGAGAGAGAGAGAGAGAGAGAGAGAGAGAGAGAGAGAGAGAGAGAGATACACCGCCTTAGATGAAAATTTGTCGGTGTTTTTGCTGTTGACGAGAAAAAAAGTATAACTCTGGAGGTTGCAGGGGTCAGAGGTTACGCTTAAAGGACAGGTTAGGTCACGCTTACAGGTCAGGTCACGTTTACAGGTCAGAGGTCACGCTTACAGGTCAGGTCACGTTTACAGGTCAGAGGTTCACGGTTACGGGTCAGAGGTCACACAAGTCGCAAGTCCCCTTTACAAATCACGCTTCAGGACAGAAGTCTCATTTACAGGTCAGACCTTCGTTTTAAAGACACATGCATGACACTGTAGGAATGTCAACGTGACACAGGTGTAGGCCAGGTAGGAGGTAGAAGCCAGGTATGACAGGCAGAGGTCAGTTGAGGGAGGTAGAGGTCAGCTGAGGGAGGTACAGGTCAAGTGAGGGAGGTAAAGGTCAAGTGAAGGAGGTAAAGTCCAGACAGGAGACGTAGAGGCCAGGTGAGGGAGGTAGATGCCAACCAGGAGAGGTAGAGGCCAGGTGAGGGAAGTAAAAGCCAGGGGAGGGAGGTAGCAGCCAGTTGAGGGAGATAGAGGCCAGGTAAGAGGTTGAGGCCAGATAGTTCCGTGAGGCCAGGTGAGGTAGGTAGAAGCCACGGAAGGGAGGTAGAGGCCAGGTAGTTCCGTGAGGCCAGGTGAGGGAGGTAGAGGCCAGGTAGTTCCGTGAGGCCAAGTGAGGGAGGTAGAGGCCAGGTAGTTCCGTGAGGCCAGGTGAGGGAGGTAAAGGTCAGGTAGTTCCGTGAGGCCAAGTGAGGGAGGTAGAGGCCAGGTAGTTCCGTGAGGCCAGGTCAGATATTGGATATAAATCATTCTTACCAGCTGCACACGGGTAGGAAGGGAGGGGGGGGGGCTGTGCTATTTTCGAGAGGGAAGTGAGAGGAGAGTGGGAGGGGGTGAGAGGGAAGTGAGAGGAGTGTGGGAGGAGAGTGAAAAGAGTGGAAGTGAGAAGAGTGGAAGGAGAGTGAGAAGGGAGTGAGACGGGTGGGAAGGGAGGAAATAAAGCGGAAAGGGGCAAACGGCGATAAAGAGAGAGAGAGAGAGAGAGAGAGAGAGAGAGAGAGAGAGAGAGAGAGAGGGGGGGAGGTGATGGGTAAATAACGTTGGAATAGGAAGGATAGTGAAATTAGTGACGGGAGAGGAAGGAGGAGGGACAGAAGGAAAGGAAGAAAGGAGAGGAAGGAAGAAGGGAGGGAGGGAGGGAGAGGGAGAATGGGGGGAGGAGGAGGGAGAGAAGGAGAGGAAGAGAGGGAAAAAGAGGAACAAAGAAGGGTGGGAGGGAGATGAAGGAGGAGGGAGGGAGAAGACGGAGGAAGGAGGGAAGGAGATAAGGAAAACAAATAAAACTTGAACCTAAAACAAAAACAAAACAATTAGCTGTATCAATTTTTCTTAAGACTTCCCTAATTCCTCTACCACTATCACCTCTACCACCACCAACCACTATCACCTCAACACCACAACCACCACCAAAATCACCACCTAACCCCCATCACCATCACTGAACAACACTTTCCAAATATTAATTAGTGACCCAAATTAGATATTCATGGCCTCAATAGATTTTTGTCTCTGCTGCCCCAAAAGGGAGGAATATTTTACTGTAGCAGCAAGAAAGAGAATTCCAATTTTGCCTAATGACGCACGATAGTTGGTAACTCACTAGGCTAATGAGTGGCGGAGGGGGGAGAGGGGGATGCAAGAGAGAAGGAGTGAGGAGGGACGAAAGGGAAGGATGGAAAGAGGGGGAAATGAAAGGGAGGAAGGATAAAGGAGAGAGAGAGGGAACAAAATGGAGGGATGGGGAAGGGGGGAAAGGGACGATTGGAGGGAGGGACAGGGGACGGAAAGAAAAGGAAGGGGGAGGAAGAAAAGAGGAGGGATCTACAGGAGACGAAAGGAGAACGAAGGAAGAGGAAACGAAAGGAAGATGGAGAAAGAGGAAATGAAAGGAAGAGGGATCGAGAAAGGAGACGAAAGGATGAGAGAAAGAGAGGAGGAGAGAATAAGGAAAAGAGAGATGACGAAAGGAGGGAAAGAAAAAGAACGAAAGGAGGAGGGAGGAATAGGGGAAACAACAGGAGGGAGAGAGAGAGGGAGAGGGGGGGGACGTTCTCCTCACACAACAATCGCTTCAATCTAAACACCTGTCCGTATATATTCGTCTCTCCATAAAACTTAATAGTAGCGAGAGTTTACGAATATCCCAACCTTCACCCTGACCATAACACCATAGTCAAGTACGTCTATCGTGTCAACACTGGGAAGAGTTTCATATTATATCTGATTATATAAACATATTTCTAACCTCATAAGTTCTATAAGACATATTTTTCCCAATTAGGTTACGTTATAAAGTGCATGGTTTAATTTCGTAGTCAACACATTTGTATGTCGATTAGAACGGAGGCTATTTTCAACAGCTTTTATGCACATGACACTTGGTGAGTCATTTTATATACAATTCTATGTTTCTCGAAGGGATGATTTTGGTTAAGTCGTTATAATTTGTAGATCTATTGAAAAAAATAAATAAAACCTTGTGGAAATTTTTTTTTTTGTGGTTTTACTTGTAAGACAAAAATCCGAATTAAAAAGAAATCGTTGTGGGTTTACTGATTAAAACAAAACCCCGTGTTACCTGGTAGGACGCAGTAGACAACATTACGTGTGTGTGTGTCTGGTGCTGTTATATCTCCCTCGTCTTTTATAGGTAACCAAGATTGTGGTTCTCCCCCCCCCCCCCCCCTCGCCAGGTTGTTACAGCGGTCCTATTCCCTCTACCATCTGATTGGTTATTAAGAGTTCCACGAGATTGTGATTGGCAGATCATTCCCATCTAAGTTTTTATTGGCTGCTGTATTCCTTTGTAGGTTAAGATTGGTTAGTACCGTTAGTACGTTTCCGGGTAGAGGGAGGGAGGCGGTGAGTAGTGAAGGGAGGTGGTAGAAGGGGAGGAAGGTGGAGAATAGAGGGAAGGAGGCATCTTAGTGGGTGGAAGATGGAGAGAGAGAGAGAGAGAGAGAGAGAGAGAGAGAGAGAGAGAGAGAGAGAGAGAGAGAGAGGTGGGGGACAAACGCAGATGAACGATTTATATTCAGCAGCGGAAAGGAATTATGGGGCCTGGGGTCGTTAGTCCTGGTCGGAGGGCTATAACTGAAAATAACACAATCCCGACGCTGGGCACAACGATGGTCGCCCTCACCACCTGAATTCTCAACGTACGATAAAACAAACACATCTCTCTCTCTTTCTCTCTCTCTCTCTCGTTTTTATCGTATTCTCTCTTTCTCTCTTAGAATTCGACAGCGGATCTCTCTCTAAATCTCAATATTCAAAACTCAATCGTTCGTTACTTCTAAAAAAAAAAATGTACGGTAATTCTACACACCTAAGGTAGTCTTCAGGAAAATTTGACGCCATTTTGAATATTTATGTTGAATAGATTAAGTAAATTAGTTGCATAGCAAACATGACGTATTAACAAGTATTAATCCTGTCATGTACATATTAACACATATTTATTTTTCTCCGTACATATTAGCAACACATTAACTTACGTCACTGTACCTAACATATACCAATTCAAGCGTCCCAGCTAACGTAATGTGGGTTTTTCCCAGGTGGGTGAGTAACCAAGTGGGTGAGTGACCAGGTGGGTGAGTGACCAGGTGGGTGAGTAACCAGGTGGGTGAGTGTCCAGGTGGGTGAGTGTTCAGGTGGGTGAGTGACCAGATGACTGAGTGACCAGGTGGGTGAGTGACCAGGTGGGTGAGTGACCAGGTAGGGGAGTGACCAGGTAGGTGAGTGACTAGGTGGGTGAGTGACCAGATGATTGAGTGACCAGGTGGGTGAGTGACCAGGTGGGTAAATGTCCACCTTTGCTATTTTCGCTTTATTTAATATTTTTATTTACCCGCAACGAATATTTTTTTTTCAGGCAATAATAATATTCAACCTTTAAACTTCCCATTAATTGATATACCATAAACGAGTTACGTAAAAATAATTTCAGGTGTAAACAAAGTCACTGGTGAACTACGCGAAAGTAATAATAATCCGTGAGGAACCTGTAACAACACCATGGTAATTCTATAGTGAAATGTGATTGGTTCATTCCGCAGAGTTTTGTTCGAGCTGGACTAAAGTATGTTATTTATACTTATTACACTAGTGGGTGTTGAGGGTACAAGGAAGTGAAAGTTTATGTTAGGTTAGGTTAGGTTTCCTCTGGTTTTTATATTTATAATTTTTTGCCGCTTCGTAATTTCCGGTTAAGAGAGAGAAAAAGGCGAGATGAAAAAATCAATATAATTATATATTTTTTAGGTGGGAAATAATACCATTTTACGAGGTCATGCCAGTGTACACACACACACACATTAAAGCCCCAAAATTAACCACTTCTCCTCCTTAAACAACATGAGGCTTCAGCAGGGAGCTCGTGATTGGTTGAAACGACACCATTTAGTAACTTCCCTCATGAAGAACCACATACAATTTACTAATATATAATCAAAACACTATTGAACTTAATTATATTATCTTTATAACATTAAAATCTCTATATAAATTATGGGGAAAAAATAGGCCTGTAATATACTCTCCCTTCCCTCCCCTCCCCGTCATTCTCATGGGGAATAAGCCTCCCCACTCTCCCCTCAACACCCCCCAGAGAGCCCACCAGACGGAGGATCAACTGGTGTAATTCCTCGTCTATAACACAACAAATTATTGAAGATGAGGAGGAGGAGGAGGAAGGAGCGTGGGACGATACACACCTAGGAGAATGTCTTGTGTGATGAGGAAAATAAAGAACTGGTTGACGTTGTGTGGGGAAAAATACCAGAACAAATTAACATACATATTTTTTTGAGAGGTTTGTGCGGGTTAAATACTTTCATAACTGACGATTAAGTGTACCTTTCTAGCTAAGTTAGCCAGAGTGTGACGTAAAATCTATTATTGGTTGTTGTTCTTGTTCTTCAGCTTAAGTCAACAGATTAGGTAAATGTTTACATCTTGACTTACGAGGAATATTCATGGTGCGAGGTTCTGAGAATGTGGGCCCTTGTGTGGTAGAGGGTGGCGCTGCTCCTGACAGTGCTGCCAACTGAATTCTTTATCACAAGAGTGACGCCAGAGACCATCGCTTATTGACTGTTTCCTCGCCTCCTCTATCCAATCACCAGCGAGTTTTTAATGTTAAATCGCTCTCTAACAAAGAAGTGACGTCAGATATCAGTATTGAGTGGTGGTTCCCTCCGGCCCAACATCCAATAACAGATGAATTACCGACCTAAAGAATACCTTAAAATAGGATTGACGTCATGAATGAGGATTGCTGGGAGATTTCCTCTGGTACACAACCTATCAAAGGACAATTTCTGATGTTAAACAGTATATAAAAAGGGAGTGAAGTCAATTACTCGACACTCACTGATTGTTGGTCACAATAAGCAGAGGGATTATGACATTACCATCCTGGGAAAAAAAAACAATTGGATCAGATATTTAATATTTCTTACGAGGAAACCTTATTAGGTTTCACGTTCTCCGCTCGACACCCGTCAGCTAAAGGCCTTACCTGGCTGTTACCTGGCGGGCCTTTAGGGTGTTATCATCTAGGGTGGGGGACTACGCCTGGCTTGACTTAATTAAGGTGATATTGACCCAAACACTCACGCACTCACGCACATACTTGAATAATGACCACAATTTTTCCCATTTTCTCGAGTATCTGTAAATCTTTCACTAATATGTCAACATCCTCACTACAATAAATTATCTCCGTGAGTGAGCCAATGAAAACAGCTGACGAGGGTAAACAAATAATAGTAAAACAGATTCTCCAACCATCAGTAAACAAGAAGCCGTTACATGTGAGTCAGATGAAGTGGATTACTGAAACAAATGAGAAACAGATAATCACTGATGAGGCAAACAGTGAATCATCCAACACATTAACGGAACCACTTATGAGATACACAGTGAATAATCCAATCAAGAATGAGGAGGCATATTAATACACTCAGAAGACCAATGAGCACCTGGCAAGCAAGACGGCTGAATACAGCTGAAAAATCCGGGACAGTTTTGAATCACTGGTAACCATATCACCAAGAAGAACCGAATCAATGATGAATCAATTAGCGTTATTGAACCATCTATGAGCAGGAGAGAAAACAGCTGACTCACTGGGCGTTATTGAACCAGCTGTGAACAAGGCGAAGGACAGCAAAATCTCTTGGGCTTTACTGAATCTATTGTCAGCAAGATGAAGCAGCACCGAACACCCATTGAGAGAGAGAGAGAGAGAGAGAGAGAGAGAGAGAGAGAGAGAGAGAGAGAGAGAGTCGGTCGCTTGTTCAGGTAGGCAAGGAGGAAGGTGTACTCGATCGTTCAGGAGGTCGGTCGGTCGGAAGGGAAGGAGGGAGAAGAGGTCAGTCGGTCGGTCAGCGAGGGAGGGCCGGTCGGTCGCTCGCTCGGTCAGGGAGAGAAAGAGGGAAGCTGGAGGTTGGCCGCCGTCGCCGCCACAGCCGCCACCACCTCGCCTGAACTCATTACACGGCCGCCAGTCTCAACCTCCCTCCCACCACCTAACGCTAATATATCATTATATATTTTTCTTATCTTATCTCACGTTATAAGCGGATGATTAGTTAGTGAGGTGAAATAATGGGTTAATTATAAGATGCCAAGAGTCTCAGGGGCCACACGTCACCTCTGATGTGTCTTATTTGAGAGAGAGAGAGAGAGAGAGAGAGAGAGAGAGAGAGAGAGAGGAGAGAGAGGAAAATTCAGGTATCTACATTAATAAGTTAGATTGACACGTCACTAATTGGATTTCAGTTCCTGCCTAGGTAGGTGTGTGGCAGGGGTGGGCCAGGTAGGTGTGTGGCAGGGGTGGGCCAGGTAGGTGTGTGGCAGGGGTGGGCCAGGTAGGTGTGTGGCAGGGGTGGGCCAGGTAGGTGTGTGGCAGGGGCGGGCCAGGTAGGTGTGTGGCAGGGGCGGGCCAGGTAGGTGTGTGGCAGGGGCGGGCCAGGTAGGTGTGTGGCAGGGGTGGGCCAGGTAGGTGTGTGGCAGGGGTGGGCCAGGTAGGTGTGTGGCAGGGGTGGGCCAGGTAGGTGTGTGGCAGGGGTGGGCCAAGTAGGTGTGTGGCAGGGGTGGGCCAAGTAGGTGTGTGGCAGGGGTGGGCCAAGTAGGTGTGTGGCAGGGGTGGGCCAGGTAGGTATGGGGCAGGGGGTGGATAAAAGAGGTGTTGTATCACACACCCCTGCACCATAACACACTACACCATACCACACCCCATCAAGCTCACTCCTACACCATGACATATCACATCATGCGACACCACATCATCACACCACGCCACATGTCCCGTGTCTTCAACCAAAGGATTATCATACCAATATCAGGTCACGACAGGTGAATCCAGACACATTTCACATGTCGTGTTGACCTCTACTCGTCCAGCGTGCCATGACCAGTTCTCCGTCAGAAAGTAATTATTAGTCAGTCTATTGGCGGATAATTTATGTCACTGTCAAATGAAAATACTTTGGGATAATTATTTTTTCCTATATCATAATATCTTAGGATTATGAATTATATAAACATCAAATCAAAGCAGTTAAACAGAATTCCTTTTTGTTATCATAATACTCCAGAATTATTGTTTTATTTTCATGATCAAACTAAATTTGTTAAGAATAATTAATTTATAATTATTTTGTTATTAATATTCTGAATCCAACCTTGGATAAATTATTTCGTTAATAAATTTGGTCATTGTCAAAATATTTTCGGGCATTAATTCGTGTTATTCAAATACTTATGTTTTAATGGAATACTATATATTCTACTGATCATATGAGAGGGATGAATTAATTATGAATACACCGAAAAAAATTAATTAGTAAAATATCTCGAATATTACTTAGAAAGTTCTGAGTAAGAGACAGCATCTAGCATCTGAAGAAGGGCTTGAGAAGTTCTTTTAACCACAAGTAAATTCCATGTACCTCAATAAAATTCCCTGAAAGCACAGGTATATTCCGTAAGCCAGAAGCAGCAGGTAAGCCACACAATAGCCGAGATGTGGGGTGCCAATTGTCCAACTTTCGGTGGGCTTTTGTAAGACTGGAGACGCCCAATACCGGCGAGCACTGTCAACAGTGTTCCAATAACACATCGATCACTACCTCTCACGGCCTTGTTGAGGTTCCTCCCCTGAATGAGGTCGGTGTTGATGGGCCTCTCGAGTCTCGTTACACAACACAACACGACACTAACACAGGATAACACAACACAACATAGCATAGTACAGCACGACACAGTATAGCACGGCACGACACAGTATAGTACAGCACGACACAGTATAGCACGGCACGACATAGCAGAACTCAGCGCACCGGAACACAATAAAGCGCAACGAAAAACAACAAACACAAGATCGCCTCATGGCCCTCACTGTACCACTATACTGTACCCATCCACTATACTGTACCCACCCACGACATTGTACCACTATACTGTACCCACCCACTATACTGTACCCACCCACTACACTGTACCCACCCACGACATTGTACCACTATACTGTACCCACCTACGACACTGTACCACTATACTGTACCCACCCACTATACTGTACCCACCCACTACACTGTACCCACCCACGACATTGTACCACTATACTGTACCCACCTACGACACTGTACCACTATACTGTACCCACCCACTACACTGTACCCACCCACGACATTGTACCACTATACTGTACCCACCTACGACATTGTACCACTATACTGTACCCACCTACGACGCTGTACCACTATAGTGTACTCACCCACTACACTGTACCCACTCACGACAGTGTACCACTATAATGTACCCACCTATGACATTGTACCACTATAATGTACCCACCTATGACACTGTACCACTATACCGTACCCACCCACGACATTGTACCACTATAGTTGCAATATTTACATCATACTTTATACGGTAATAAGCACTGAGGCCATCGCAATATTCCCACTTAAAACAGGAGATAAATCGAGGATAAACCCAGAGAATTTGGTTTAATCTCAAGACTTACTTATTTATCAACGTTACTGTTAAAGACTCACGACATAAAACATCAACAGTTGATCTTATATCATTACACAAGATTGATGTTGTTGATCCGACGTCAATATTAACCTCAAATAAACAAACTGAATATATCAAGGATCTAAGTCTTTTTTTTAATTTTTTCTCTTCTAAACCAGCCACATGTTGACGATCACTGTCCCGAAAAATGAGTCGAACCAAACATTACATATGCAAGTCAACATCGCTGGTAAAAATGTCTGTTGCACAAATAGAACAAAAAGTGCTTCTCATTATGTGTTACAGAGCTCCCCCCCCCCCCTCTCTCTCTCCTTCTCCTCCACTGTTTCTAACTGTCCTCCCCCATCCTCCATCTCTACCCTTCCTCCCACTACACCTCTGCCCCCCCCTCTTCCTCCCTGTTCTTTTCCTCTCACTACCCACCTTCTCCTCCCCCCCCTGTCTCTCCTCCATCGTCCTTTCTCCCCTCTCCCTATCCCCCCTCCTGAAGCCTATCATCATCAATGTTGTCATCAATTAGGTCATAAGTCAACACTGTTAGTACACATCCCTCCAAGATGAATAAAATACATGTTAAGTCGAGAAAGAAAAATACACGTGAGAAGAGAGTGATTTATTAACAGGTGTAGGCAGGTAGTGGTTTTGATTATGTAGACAGGTAGTGGTAGTGATTATGTAGACAGGTGGTGATAGTGACTATGTAGACAGGTAGTGGTAGTGATTATGTAGACAGGTAGTGGTAGTGATTATGTAGACAGGTGGTGATAGTGATTATGTAGACAGGTGGTGATAGTGATTATGTAGACAGGTAGTGGTAGTGATTATGTAGACAGGTGGTGATAATGATTATGTAGAAAAAGGGTGAAAATGAATACATAAACAGATGGTGAAAACGATAATTATGCAGGCAGATGGTGATAATCCTGATATAAACGCTTAATATAGCAAGATTATATAACCAAAGATGGAAACACAAACCGGTTTCATCACCAGTACAAAAGATGCTGACACACAGACACACGCACACACAACACGACAACGACTGACAGCCACTCAGATCTTTCACTCTGAGCGGTGAACAATATCCAGCAACAAGTGGTTGACAAAAGATATTGCACCAGGATGCTGTGTCAAGGAGCGGAACAGCACTTGGTGAATCACCGCTGTGTCGGGAAGCAGAAGGTGTAACCAGAAACTGAATGAGATCACCGACATAAATTTGAAATATAAAATCACTCGGATAATTCGACTTAGGTATAATGCCATCTTCCATTTCATCTCGGAACAGACATAAACTTGTCTTTCAGGAATTGCATTATGTATTTGTTTGATGGTGGGGTCTTTAACAGCCTCCTTATGGTGTCACAGGACTATGTGATTTACACTCTTAAGGCGTCTAGGCTGCCGATTGAAAGAGGCATTGATCGGTGCGTCAGAAAGGTTCTCAGCCCAGTTGAAATTCCGAGTGTCGCTTAACATGGGGGTAATAATGGATTGGTGCAGAGAAGGTAAGGGAGGGGGTTTGCGAGGGGTGTGAAGGAGGAAAAGAGGTGGGGGGGGGGGCTAGAGAGGTGTGTGAAGGAATTGATGAAGTGGTGGAGGCGATAAGAAGGGAGAGAGAGTGAGGGAAGAGGAGGGGTAGAGGAGGTGGAGTAGGTAGTGGGTAGAAAAGCTTGATACAGGAGGCAAGGAAAAAAAAAAGGGAAAATTAAAGAAAACGTAGGGTTTAAAGGTAAGAAATGACGCAGGAAAACAAGAAAATACAGGAGCAATGAAAGTAGTGTGTGAGAGGGAAATAACCACTAAACACAACCTCACTCACCTCACCTCCCACACTTCCCTCACCCCCCCTCACTCCCCGGACAATACGTCACCCCGGACACCTCCAGCTTACAGGAGTTAAATTTTATTTCTTAACGTAATGTTATGTAAATTAGGTTGTTTTTTAGGAGGGTTTGGGAGGTGGTCGTCCCTTGGAGTTCCGACCCCAAGACCTTTCTGGCTGTTGGCCTCACCCCAGGCGGTCAGCTGCCTCACTCTCACTGTACAGCAGGGAACTCTCTCACAAGAAATTTTGAGAATCTGGACACGCACGCACGCACTTTCTCTTGTAAGAATGTTTGAAAATCAGGTATCTCTCTCTCTCTCTCTCTCTCTCGGCCTCTCACCGTCGCACAAGGCTTTACCCGGAAGATACAACTCGTTTAAGATGTTCATACAAACTTTAATAGCTATAAAAATCTTACTGAAAGGAGCTCTGAAATAAGATGCGATTCCAAACCTTTTATTAAACCTCAGTAAGTAGATTTTCTTCCCTTTTCTAAACCAACTTTCAAGGAGTGTCGTAAAAATATGTATTAAGAGCGTCCCATTAAAGTGTGAACAGGAGATTTGGTTATGTTAGATTAGGTTGAGGTAGGTTAAGGTGAGGTAGGTTAAGGTGAGGTAGGATAAGTATGTTAGGTTAAGGTAAGGCTGGTTAGGTTAGGTTGAAGAAGGTTAGGTTAGGTTAGGGTCTAGATTCACATTAATTCAAAAGATAAACATTCCAAATAATCAAAGACACCAGTACACATCTAACTGCTCGACTTAAAAGAAGAAAAAAATCCAGCAATATATTAAAACGTCACCTTAACAAGATACCTTCACTTAACACCAATTAGCAGGTAAAACTACAGTGGAGACTCTCTTGGTAAATATTCTTTTACTTTGTTTGGTCTCCTAACTCGTGCTAAGTATATGTTACAAGATAAGGTCGACCTCTGTATGTTCTTTAGACGTTATCTCGGTGATTCAGGTTAAGTGAGTCAATTACACGTAGGTGCATTCTTAAATGTTCAGTTAAGAGGAATAACCAATCAGGTGGAATTCCATATTATCAGTTACGAGGAATAACCAATAAAGAATAGTTTTACATTTTCAGTTACAAAGAATAACCAATAAAGAGTAGTTTTACATTTTCAATTTCGAGGAATAACCAATCAGGTGTAGTTTTACATTTTCAGTTTCAAGGAATAACCAGACCCTAGAACAATGAGTGGGAGCCACCTCTGCCTGTTAATGACGATGTTTACTATAATATAATGTTTACTATGACCTAATGTTTAACAATGAAAATAATAATCAACTCCAACGATAATCTTCTCCCACCAATGATAATACTTATCTAAAAAAAAACTCTGATGTTCAATTACAAACTAACATATTTTTTTTTACAATATAGACCCACAGTACGACCTTCATCACCAAAATATATAGCTCCCTTTACACTAAACGTTATAGTCGCCATAAACAAAAAACAATGCTATCTGCCGTCTTGGAGAACAATAGTGTTTTTTTTTTTAATGGTCGGTGAGTGAGGATGGCTGCCAAGTCTTGCAACAAAAGAATAAAAAGAAAAGTGGACAGCTAGTAAAAAAAGAAAAAGGTTGCTAGCCGGATTTTATGACAGAATAACGTGTGCAGAACCAAGGAGAAGATACATGAGGTAGCGGCAGTTGGTCTCCCGTGATCCGTAAGATAGTCCACGAAACGAGCGGCTTGATGACGTCGATAAATGGCCGTCGATCTCGTTCACCCACGTCATCATGAAGCTCGTACACTAAAGAGCAGCTAATGAACTACAAAAGTCTGGACTGCTTTGAAGAATTTGCCAGTGGATGGGTGAGGGAGGCTCTGGTGGAGGTGTTGATGGGTGAGGGAGGCTCTGGTGATGGTGTTGGTGGGTGAGGGAGGCTCTGGTGGAGGTGTTGGTGGGTAAGGGAGGCTCTGTTGGAGGTGTTGATGGGTGAGGGAGGCTCTGGTGGAGGTGTTGATGGGTAAGGGAGGCTCTGGTGGAGGTGTTGATGGGTGAGGGAGGCTCTGGTGGAGGTGTTGGTGGGTAAGGGAGGCTCTGGTGAAGGTGTTGGTGGGTAAGGGAGGCTCTGGTGAAGGTGTTCGCTGATAAAAGGCTTGTGATCGCAAAGGTCATCTCACTATTCACTAAAATCATATTAATTCAGTAACTGTAAATCTTCCCGACAATCAGACCTTCCATGACAGAGCAGCCTCACTTAACTGGCCGGTGTACCAAACATTCATATCGTTCTCCCAGACTCTTTTCCTCGTATTCATAACCTAAATGAACATAGAACTTTACGATTAATTGTCATATCAAATGGCTGGCGAAGGTTAGTGTGACACCTGTACAATTAGAATAAAAACTCTCACGCTGAAAAACGTACTTGAATAAACTGTAATGGTTTTTAAGTCTGAAAATACCATGGCGTGATGCGTGACGTCAAGCATATGGGATCTATTACCTTCAGTGACCCCGTGACCTTCATCAAGGACCTAATTTCGTCAAGAAAAGCCCTTTAAATCTCCCCCTTTTACGACCCTCAACCCTGGGACCGAGGAATTCAGGGATCCATCGAGTGTGTATAACTATGACCCTAACCTAACCCTGTGACCTGATTAAAACCTATTGTAACTTACTCATTAAACCAAATAAACAAACTCACTCTCCCAAGCACAATAAAACACACACACACACACACACACACACACACACACACACTTTGCATTATTCCACTAATTTAATTTCTAAAAACAGTGATATTTATTTTAATCAAAGTTTGATCATCAAAGGAACTAAAAGAAATTAAAGAAAAATAATTTAATGTAGTGAATAAATAGATATATAAGAAAAAAGTAATAACTAAGGAAAGGAAATCACTAAGTTGATAAATAATGTGATAAGGAAATGAAGGAATGAACAACTAAACGGGAGGAAAATAAGGAGGGACACAACACAAGACGAAGAATAGAGGAAGAATTGGAAGAATAGGAGGAGGAGGAGGGGAAAGAATAACAGGAATAGGAAGATGAAAATTGGAAATAATAGGGGGAATGGGAGTAGAGGGAAGAATAGGAGAAATGGGAAGAGGAAAATGAGACGGAGGAGATACAAGATATGGAAGAGGGGAAGAAGGAAAAGGGGAAGGAGGAATAGAAGGAGGAGAAGGAGAAGAAGAAGTAAGGAGGAGAAAGGGGGCAGACTACTATCTATATATATATCATCACGATCCCTTATTGATGGCTAAACCGAGGGGATCAGGGGAAGGGAAAGGGGGAGGGGGGAGGGGGGAGGGGGAGGTGAAGCAGGGTGCCACTCGACCATGGCACTATCCACAAAAGATCCACCACGCCTTATGGTACTTGGAGGGGGGGGGGAGGAGGAGGGATGGGCTATGGAGAGGAAGGGAGAGGGACAGGAAGGGAAGGATGGGCTGTTGGGAGAGAGGGAGAGGGACAAAAGGGCTGTGGGTAAGAGGAGAAACGTTGGTGATGGGGGGTGGGGGATGGAATGAGGGTAGTGTTAAAAGTACCTCCCACAAAATATGACCAAACTTTGCTTATCCTCCCAGAGAGTTTAAATGGCCCGGGGGAGGGGGTGGGGGGGGGGGGGGAGGGCAACCTAGGCTGAGAGACATTCGGTATTTCTTTCAACGTAAACTTCAGCTCATTAGGATGTTACGTAAAGATCTCTCTCTCTCTCTCTCTCTCTCAATGTGATAACTTCGTCTTAAGTCTCAGTGTACTTTGTAAATATTGTTCCATTAAGTGCCATAACAGTATATCATTAGTGCCATAACATCATTCCGTAAGGTTCATAACACTATACCACAATTATAATACCATTCCACCATACTAAACCATACCACGAACACCAGCAACACCATAGCACATCACCACTAATATAACACCATATCACCAGCACCTCCATAACACACCACCACCACCTGCACCATAACAATACCAGCAACACCATAACACATCACCACTAATATAACACCATATCACCAGCACCTCCATAACATACCACCACCACCTGCACCATAACACAATACCAACAACACCTTCACCAACACCACCTCTATAACACAACACCACCATCACACCACCAAGTAGCCACAAACAGTTTTATTACAGGATATAAATAGGGACGTAACCTGACACAAACACAACCATTATGAAGATTATGAAGACAAAAAAATAATCCACTTTTACCAAAACAATCATGAGATGGACCTAACTCAAGGCAGGTCTGGTTACGTAAGGCTGTGTGTGTGTGTGTGTGTGTGTGTTTGACGTCACTGTAGAGTTGTTCCTCAAGGAGTCTTTAATCAAGGAAGGAAAAAGAATGGTCTGTCTTGGGTTGAAGCGAGAAAGAAATGTTGGTGGAGGCTTGGTGTTGGTGGTGGAGATTGTGGTGGTGGAGATTGTGGTGGTGGTGGTGTTGTTGGTGGTGCTAATATTAGTGGTGGTGGTGTTGGTGGATATGATGGTGATAGTCGTGGTGATTGTGATGAATGTTGTAGTGGTGGAGATGATGGTGATGGAGGTGGTGGTTGTTGTTGTGGTGGTGATGGACATGGTAGTTGTAGTGGTGGTGATGGAGGTGGTGATGGTGGTTGTTGTGGTGGTGATGGACATGGTAGTTGTAGTAGTGGTGGTGATGGAGGTGGTGATGGTGGTTGTTGTGGTGGTGATGGAGGTGGTAGTTGTAATGGTGGTGATGGTTGTAGTGGTTGTTGTGGTGATGGAGGTGGTAGTTGTAATGGTGGTGATGGAGGTGATGGTTGTAGTGATGGAAATGGAGATATTGATACTGAAATAGATAATTTAGTCAGAAAAATACAGACAGTAAAGAATGCGAATAATATTAACATGGTTGAGCCAAATGAAAGCCTGAGCCCTCTTAGTGGTGGTGATGAAGGTGGTGGTTGTAGTGGTGGTGGAGATGATGGTGGTGGTTGTAGTGGTGGTGAAGATGGTGGTGGCGGCGGTGATGGAGGTGGAGAAGGTGGTATGGACGGCAGATGATGTCCCTTGCTGCACCAACACTACATTACTGCTTGTCGATATGCAATCAATAAATGGTTGGTAGGCAATGAAGAACACTCATTCCCTCTCTCCCTCCCTCCTCCCTCGCCTTCTAGCTTCTCTTTCCTCCTCTTCTTCATCCTCCAACTCCTCCTTTTCCTTCATGTGGTCTTCCCTCTGACGCAGGATAAACTAAAGTCCTTTTTTTCGGTACGCTCTAAGATCCCGAGAGTGCGAACAAGTTCCTGAGATATTTGCCATTTTGCACGTAAAATACTGACGTTGGGGAGCAGGGGCGATGTTGCCGACCTAAGTTCTGCCCAATGAGGGTCGTATCTCTCTCTCTCTAACGGGACTTTGGTTGCCGTTCCTTCACTAACAACAGCTGCGTTACCTCACCTCACACCCTTCGCTATTCATTCCCTTCCCTTCACTGTGGTTTAATTCCCTCGCTAATATACACCGTGTTAAGTCCAGCTTCAAGTGGTTGGGTAAATGCGGGTGTTTCCTTCTCCGTCCGCCAGGTGGTGAGGCGTGTGTCTGGTTTGTCGCCGCTCCCGCACAGTTAATTCACACATTTTGCCACCGTGTTCTGTGTTCTCTGTGGCCGTAATTGTCACCTTCCACACACCACCACTCTCTTTATCTACTTTGTTTTTGCCTTCGTTTCAGAGGAGAGGGCAATATTTTACCGTCTTATAGAACCATTGCAATTGTAGTCTTTAATATATGCTTCTCATCCTCCTTGTTCTTCCATTCTCTCCTCTCCTTCACTCTCCCACTCCTCCCCTTGAAACCTTCTTTTACTCTTAGTTTTTTCCACTTCCTTCTCTCTATTCTCCTCTTCCGCCATTTGCTTTCCATCACAGAATATAAATAACTGGAGATATATTGTCTTCCCTGGCAAGAGTTGGGGCGCACCGCAAGAGCGAGACTCAGGCGTCGCGTCCACCACCACCACAACACCCACACCCTCGCCTGCAGGTAAACTGACAACAAGAGAAGCGGAATTCTTTGTCATCGTTTGGGTTAAGATAACGCTAAAACTGGAGGACCCTTTTATGGAATATGTAAGACCTACTGGTGTGATCTCCTGCAGAGGTTGTAGTAGATGGTCAACAGGAATTCCGATTCGTCTAACACTTCATACAGGACACGTGTAGGAAAAAACAAACATAGGTCTTTAAACGTAGATATAGACCACTCATTCAAGGGCATCTTTTCTTTTAAGATACACTGATCTACAGTGAGGTAATGTAATGCTAACATATTTACAAAAATAAGAAGGAGAAAAGTCCATCCCTAACACACACACACATACATATACTGTAATTGTAGTCGTAATAACCACAAAACACTTCATCGCTGACACGCCACAAATCCACACTGGTCGGTGACAACACATGTAAGCTGTCGGATGTAAACATTATATGTTCTTTGATGTGAAACTAATCCTTCCTGTGTAAGTAAAATACATTGTTATATCACTTAGGTGCTGCTCTGAGATGACAGCTAGTGTGTGTGTGTGTGTGTGTAATCCCTTCCTCCATCCACCTTCCACCCTTTCTCACACCACTGCCACTACACCCACCTGTCTCCCTTCGCCTCAGCTACCACATTGCCTTCTGTACTGCAAGCGAGATGTCACGGGTTCGATTCCCGGGCCGGTGGAAGTTGTTTGGACTTACTTCCTAGCCCCCATTAGTCCCTGTTCACCTAGCAGTAAAGTAGGTACCTGTTGTAAGTCGAAAGTTGCGAATTCGTATTCAGGGAGTTGTTGGAGCTTCCAATAACTTGATGACATAAACCACTGACTCTTCAGGCTTCTACGCCCTTAACTCATGAGACATAAAGGCAAGCATGAACTTAGCATGCTTCCCTGTTGGGCGCTATAAACGCTTCTACGCTTCACCTTACACAAGGATGTAGGGGGGTGCCCAATAAAAAAAAAAAAAAAAAAATTGCCTTCTCTACCAGCACACAGTTTACCACATACCTACCTACCTTACCAGTACCAACTCTCTCTCCCTCTCTCTCACACTAATTCTATTCCCTGAGTTAATTCACACCTCCAACTCTTCCCCTTTTTACCCCTCTTCCTTTAAACAGCCTCTTTCCCTCTTCCTCCAACACCCCCCTCTCTCTGGCCAGCCATCAAGACGTATTGTGTCAACATTAGGGGATATAGGTGCCCTTATTGGCGCACTGTGACGATTTCTCGGTGTCTTCACTTTGAACGAGGCAGGTGTGCTCTCTCTCTCTCTCTCTCTCTCTCTCTCTCTCTCTCTCTCTCTCTTTGCTCCTTACTTTGTTCGTTTCTTTCTTTTTCAGTTTCTATCTTGTCTATTTCTTTTTTCCTCCGCCTCTCGCATCCTTTCTTTTTCTGTCTGTCTCATCCCCCTCCGCCATCCTGTCTTTGTTCATCTTTCTTTACTTTTAATTTTCATTCTTCCTCTCTTTAGTCTCGTTTCTTCCAGTTAAAGTTGTCTCCATGTTTAGCTCCGCAATTCACTCTTATGCGAGCTTTTCCCTCCTGAGTCACAAAGAAAAATATCCCCCTCACACCCCGGCCTACACACCCAACACCACACATCACACCACACCACCACTATATCACAAGTACCACAACACCACTTGTATAACACCAAAGCATCACTACCACAACACCACCACATCATAACGAACCACCTATATCAATAACCATCCTCCCTCAGACAGACAAGAACATCTGCACATTTAAGGCACAGAAGATCACAGCACAGCACCTCGACACAGCTTCCATCGCATGCACCAGTATAATTGTCAATGAGAAGGAAGAGGCGGCTCCTATTGCCTTAGACAGGAATTCCCATTGTGTTAGGTCGCAGGAACAATTGTATCAGAGTGCTATGTGGATCGGGCGAGTCAGGCATTCCTCCTGGGGGCCAGTGTTTGGGTGATCCTCTCCTTGTGCACGGGCCTACTACCTCTGTGACTGGATTGTCTCTTGAATCCCACCTTAAGCTAGGGAAATTTGTACATGTTACGTCAATAGAACACGAAATTAAGGGGTTTTACTGGCTGTTCTGTGTCGTCCCTGATATCGTTTTGGGTCAAACGTTCATTTTAGTGAATCTTGGAACTTGTACAACTAGGGAGGTTAGGAGCGAGGGGAGGGGGGTGGGGGCTACTGGGGAAGGAGGAAAGTGAGAGAGATGGGAGGAGGGACGTGGTTCTTAGGGTGCCTTAGGGTATTGTCTGACACTTTTAGCTTGGATCTCTCTCTCTCTCTCTCCTATCATCTGAATGTCTATTAATCTGTCTTGTCTCTGCTTGCTTGTCTGTCTGTCTGTCCTCCACAGCGCAGTCACCAGTAAAACAATGTGGCAGTCCTGTGTGTAGAATTCCGAGTATTTTATATATAGTTATGATAATCTTACAAAGTCGTCTACGTCTCTAAAGTAATTAAAAAAAATACAATTAAAATAAATCATTCGTATTTATTATAAAATATCTTGATCAGTCTCGAAATTCCTCTGTAATTCCCGATTAAAAAAAAAAGCTATATTCACATCACCAAAATATTAAACAACCCAGCTTATTTTACCTGAAGATTAAGCAACCAAACACTAACCTTACTTAACCTAACCTAGCCTTACTTAACTCCTAACCCAACTTAATCTTACCAAACCAAATCTTACCTTACGTAACCTAACCCCTAATTAGTGTTAGGGTTGTTAATCTTCAGGTAAAATAAGCTGGGGTGACTATTCTTCTGGTGATCTTCATATACTCTTTACTAACAGGCCCACATACCATTTTTTGAGGCACTCTCAGGCTCTCTTAAAGTGCCAAGTGAATGTGTTGGTAGTGTTATAGTGTCACCCTCACCGTCACTTCTCTCCCTCCCTCTTTACAGTCAACATCTTCACCCTCCACCATCACCCTCCATCAACACCATAACCCTTTATTATCACCCTTCACCACCATCACCCTCCTCCATCACTCTCCACCTTCCCTCCCTCCCCCCCCCCCCCCCACGTATCCATTTACTCGTGACACTATCATCAAGTGTCTCAGATTCCTTCCTTCCTTCTGTCCAATACGATTTTTATATGTGTGTGTGTGTGTGTGTGTGTGTGTTTCAGATAGACATTTTCTAATACCTTACACGGCTTTATAGTTTTATAAGGACACACAGTGGAGGAAATCTTCAAGTAACAAGCCATTACCTTTATAACTCTCGGTGTCACATTGTCCGACAGCCTCTAGTTATATCTTAAGACGCTGCCCACCTGTTGTATCCTCCTGTATCTTATAAGACTGTGTCCGGCATTTACCCCCTTTATATTATGTCCTCTCTCTCTCTCTCTCTCTCTCTGTGTGTGTTCCTTGCTTTATTTCTTTCAGTTTCTATCTCTTCCTCTGTCTCTCCCCTATCTCTCCCGTCCTGACCTCCTTCTCACACCACCTCAGGGCGTTGACGGAAGTTTTGTAATCTCGCCTCCCTCCTCACAACCCAGGTGGACAGAAACAGTTAATTACCGTACCTGGTCGAGCTGGGATAAGACTTAACTACCCGGATATTAGCCGTTCAGTGCCTCAGGACCCTGTTACCTGATCACCTGGTGGCGGTTGTGGTGAATTACAGGTGTGGTAGTGTTGTAACAGGCGTGGGAAGGTTGTGAGGTAGATGTGGTAGTATTGTAACAGGTGTGGTAGTGTTGTAACAGGTGTGGGACGGTGGTAACAGGTGTGGTAGGGTGATAACAGGTGTGGTAGGGTGGTAACAGGTGTGGTAGGGTGGTAACAGGTGTGGTGGGGTTGTAACATATGTTGGTGGGGTTGTAAGGAAGATGCAGTAAAGGTTGTAACGTAACAGTCTTAGTATTGTGTGGTGTGGTTGTGAGATAGATGTGATAAGGTTGTAACAGTCTAAGAAGGATGTAACGGGTAAGCTTGTTTTATTACTGATGTAGTAGTGTTGTAACAGATATTGTAATTTTGCAAGATATTGTAATTTTGCAACAAATATGGCGGTGTTGTAATAGGTGTTAGTGTTGCAAGAGGTGTAGGGAGCAGTTGCTGAAACAGTGGTGGTAGTATTGCAACATTACTCTCCAGTGTGTAGTAGTGTTGTATCATGTGTGGCAGTATTGTATCATGTGTGGCAGTGTTGTATCATGTGTAGCAGTGTTGTAACATGTGTAGCAGTGTTGGATCATGTGTAGCAGTGTTGTATCATGTGTGGCAGTATTGTATCATGTGTGGCAGTGTTGTATCATGTGTAGCAGTGTTGTAACATGTGTAGCAGTGTTGTATCATGTGTGGTAGTGTTGTATCATGTGTGGGAGTATTGTATCATGTGTGGTAGTGTTGTATCATGTGTGGGAGTATTGTATCATGTGTAGCAGTGTTGTAACATGTGTAGCAGTGTTGTATCATGTGTGGCAGTATTGTATCATGTGTGGCAGTATTGTATCATGTGTGGCAGTGTTGTATCATGTGTAGCAGTGTTGTATCATGTGTAGCAGTGTTGGATCATGTGTAGCAGTGTTGTATCATGTGTGGAAGTGTTTTATCACGTGTGGCAGTGTTGTATCATGTGTGGCAGTGTTGTATCATGTGTGGCAGTGTTGTATCATGTGTGGAAGTGTTGTATCATGTGTGGAAGTGTTGTATCATGTGTAGCAGTGTTGTATCATGTGTAGCAGTGTTGTATCATGTGTAGCAGTGTTGTATCATGTGTAGCAGTGTTGTATCATGTGTGGCAGTGTTGTATCATGTGTGGCAGTGTTGTATCATGTGTGGCAGTGTTGTATCATGCGTGGTAGTCGTCTAACAGGTGTGGCAGTGATCTAACAGGTGTGGGTACTTTTATGGTAGATTATCTTTCACAATAATTACCTTTACAAATAAAAAAATAAACGTAAAAGACTGCAAGAAAAAAGATAACAGCAATTTCCTTCATTGTGATAAATATCTATGCGATGTTTACGACAAAAATTATCATATAATTTCAAAACCAGAGTAGCTTCCCCCGTTTGAGTCGCTTCATATTTAAAGTAAACAGCAGAAACACATGAAACTCAAAACAGGAATAAAAGTTGTGTTGCAGTTGCATTTGAGATAAAAAAAGTCGATCACACAGCTGTTAACCCAATATTAATCTGACCTACCCTACCCTAACCTAACCTTAGCCTTAACCTAACCTAACCAAACCATAACATAACCATAACCTATGTATTCTCAGAAGACATCTATAAAACAGGTTATACAGAAAACTCCTTTTACTTTATCTCACCTGACACAGCTTTACTTAATATTACTTCACTTAATTGGTTGGAACGGAAGTACACAGGTAAGGACTGCCTGGATAGGTGGACAGTCAGGTGAAAATCAATATACCTACCAAACTCCCCCACACACCCCCTCCTTCTACCCCTTCTCTCCTCCCCTCGAGCGAATTCAGTGGACACAAAAATACACTGATTCAGGAATAACAACGACTCGTGTAAAAAGTGGAGGGAGGTAGGGAGGGAGGGAGGGAGGGAGGGAGGTGCAAGAGAGAGTGAGGGAGAGAAGGAGGGATATGCAAGAGAGAAGGAGGGAGGTGCAAGAGAGAAGGAGGGAGGGAAGGTTTTGGTACAGTTCCTGATACTTATGTTAGTATGCCACCAGAGTCAATTCTTTCATCAATCACCAAGGTACTACACGATGAGCGGCCTTATAACTCTCTCACCACCATGCCCTTCCTTCTAATGAAACACTATATAATAATTCAAGGCGCGATACCGCTATATGGTCCTCATTATTCCTATATTACTTTGAACAACTATCCTTTTCAACAATTATAAGGTATTCTAGATTAGTAAACACACTAGTGATCAACATTTAGAAATAAGGAAACACAACACTTTTTCAATTGTAAATAAACACATCGTGTCACTTTTCAGTTTAATAAAAAATAAATAAAACATTCGTCTGTCATTAAATATAAAACAGTATAGATGACAGTATGACAGAGACAGTGCAGCAACACGTCTATACTTTAAGGAGGTTTCAACACATTATTGAACTCCATGTAATAGGACTCGATTTTACTTGTAGCTGTGTTACTGTAATCCTGATTGTGATCGACATTTTACGATGGAAAACAAAAGACTGGAAACTCAGAGAAAGAGCTTGATTCTGTCACTCATAAGTACCAAGATTCCAAGTTACACATAAATACACCCAATTAACAATCTTTTCGCGTGTAATGTAGAGTAAACTCACAATGATACAACGAGATGTATTTCTAAGGAAGTGAGTGAGTGAGTGAGTGAGTGATCATTCCTCCCTCATACATTAAAATATGGTAATTGGCGAGCTGTCGAAGCAGAGGATCTAAGCGCCTTACAACAACACGGGATAACGGATGAAGAGATATTACACGAGGCAAGACAAGGGATTGAATACCTTTTGAAGAAATGCTCAGGGAGATTGGTAGAGTTTTAAACACACGACAGGTGAGGGGGTTGAGGAGAGTGGGGGGCGGGGTGTTAAGGGGAGGGGGGCGATCAACACGAGAGAAAATTTGGGGGTTTGAGGACTAGATATAGTGTAAACAAGATAAATGGAGAACATAATATAATAAACAATGCAAACAAGATAAGTGGAGAAGAAAACAGAATAAACACAGGTAAGACGATAGATAATGAGGTAAACGATGCAATAATGAATAGAGATATGACAAACACCATAACGAACTGTACGGACACTTAAAATTTGTATGGACTAATTTTGGACCACGTAAGGATTAGGCACCCCAGGTTAGGTTAGGTTAGGTTTGGTTAGGTTAGGTGAGGTTAGGTTTGGTTGTGGTCGTGTTAAGAATGGCCTCTATTTGACCACAGTGTACCCCAGAAAGAGGTCTGAGGCTCCATTAGCATATGAAAAGAGATAAAGATTTTACAGAATACAGAGAAGGATTAGAAGACTGCTGAGTAAGACCTTCTACCGCGGAGGAGGAGGAGGAGGAAGAGGAGGAAGAGGAAGAGGAAGAGGAGGAGGAGGAGGAGGAGGAAGAGGAGGAAGAGGAGGAAGAGGAGGAGGAGGAGGAGGAGGAAGAGAACGAAAGGTAAATCTAATTGGAGAAGAAAGACTTAAAACGTGATGAAGGTTGGAAGAGTGTGTGTGTGTGTGTGTGTGTGCGTGTGTGTGTGTGTCTCAACACGACTGTTTTATCAGCCAGCACAAAAATGATCTGCTGGTCGCCACATATCCACGGCAAAATAAAATAGTGACAAATAATAATAATAATAATAATAATAATAATAATAATAATAACAATAATAATAATAACAATAATAAAATCTCACCCATAAAAAGACCCATTAATACAAAATATAACCATAATAACAATAATCACAACAGTTATTCCTAGGTAAGATAACTTAACCCAAATTTTAGACAACACGAAAATACAAAGTTAAAACCCGCCTTCTGAACACCTCTCTCCATACAGTTCAGTGGTGACGTGTCCCAGAATGGCTCTCAGGAAGAATCTCAAACCCGGGACATTTTTCAAGGTTTCAGGTGGGGTGGTGGGGAGAGAACGGGGGGGGGGGAGGGGTGGAGAAGGAGGGAAGGGGGGTAAGGATGGGGGGGGGGGGGAGTGGTAGCAGTGTACCTTCCTCTACCCCCCCCCCTCCCCCTTCACGCACCCAGGCCACCTACCAAATATTTTCCCACGCTACTGAAATTGAAGAGTTACGAGTTGCCTTGGTAATATCCTGAATCTCTCTCTCTCTCTCTTTTGTCTCTTTCTTTATCTTTCCCTTTATCTCTCTCTTTCTCTTTCCCTGTTTATCCATCTCTCACTCTCATAAAAATACAGTACACACACACACACACACACACACACACAAAATGCATTAAATAAACCTAAATATAGTAATTACAAAAATATAAACAATAATAGGATAAGAAAACATGAAGCTGCCAATATTCTGGGAGAGTCGCCATCACCCCATCATCCTAGCTGCCATCACCCCATCATCCTAGCTCCCATCATCCTAGCTGCCATCACCCCATCATCCTAGCTCCCATCATCCTAGCTGCCATCACCCCATCATCCTAGCTCCCATCATCCTAGCTGCCATCACCCCATCATCCTAGCTGCCATCACCCTATCATCCTAGCTCCCATCACCCCATCATCCTAGCTGCCATCACCCCATCCTCCTAGCTCCCATCACCCCATCATCCTAGCAGCCATCGTCCCATCATCCTAGCCGCCATCATCCTATTTTGCCACTGTTATCATTCATTAATTTTAGTTTATTAAGGCACCATAGGCAGGATATTTACTTAACTGATATCTGTTTACTTTGGACATCACTATGAGGGCGTGATGGTGATGATGGTGGTGGTGGATGGTGATGATGGATGGTGGTGATGATGATGGATTGTGGTGGTGATGATGGATGGTGGTGGTGATGGGTAGTGATGATGGATGATGATGATGATGATGATGATGGTAGTGATGATGATGGGGCGAATTAATGATGATGATGATGATGATGGTAATGGGTGGTGGTATTGATAAGGTGATGGGGCGGGTCAGTGGTTGTTGATAACGAGGATGATTGATGATGGGGTGAGAGGCTGATGACAAATGATGATGATGATGATAACGATGATGAAGGCTGACTGGGTGATGATAATGGGAGCCACGGTGGATTGTTGAGGTCTGCCACTTTAACTTCGATCTGTGACATGACCTTTGACCTGAGACTCAACAAGGTGAAGTGACCGTAGTCAATGGTGTTAAGGAAGAGATTTTAACGCATTACAAACAACAACAACATAAATAAATAAATAAATAAATAAACAAATAAGGGTGAACAAGAACTGCTAAATAGCGGAGTTTAACCCACACTTGAGAGAACCAATAATCTCTCTCTCTCTCTCTCTCTCTCTCTCTCTCTCTCTCTCTCTCAATATTTAGCGTCGTTGCAGCATTCACTTGGGTGGGTGGATGCCAGGGAGTAGAGGTGGAGGAGAGAGTGGGTGTGGGATAGTGGGTGGAGTAAGGGAGAGAGTGGGTGGAGTAAAGGAGTAGGTGGATTGAAGGAGTAGGTGGAGTGAAGGAGTAGGTGGAATGGAGGAGTAGGTGGAATGGAGGAGAATGGGTGGAGTGAAGGAGAATGAGTGGGTGGAGGTGGTGGAAGAGAAAATAACAGTGGAGTGGGTGGAAGTGGTGGAGGAGGAGAGTGCGAAGGTGCAGGACTGGAGACATAGATGGAGGAGAATTAGTGGAGATAAGAGGAGAAAGACTGTTGGTGGTGGTAGAGGAGGAGGGAGATAGTGAAGATGGAGGAGAGAGAATAAACATGGAGGAACGCCTGAGAGAGAGAGAGAGAGAGAGAGAGAGAGAGAGAGAGAGAGAGAAATGTGTGTGTGTGTGTGTCTGTGTGTGTGTGTGTTGTGAAGATACAGTAACGGTCGAGGGGTGGAGGCATGGATGGAGTAGAGTGTGGAGTAAAGATGGAGGGCAGAGAATGGAGGTGGAGGAGAGTTATGGAAAGAGACGTGGATGTTTGATGAGATGGAAGAGTTGATGGATGGAAGATGGAGTGTGAAGCGGCGGGAGGAATGGACGACAGGGGAGGGGGTGAGGGAGGGAGGGGATGGGGGTGAGGGAGGGGAGGGGGTGAGGGGGTGGTTGGGGGGGGGTAGCCCTTGCGAGCCATTCTTGAAATACCCTGGATTTGTGAGAGAGAGAGAGAGAGAGAGAGAGAGAGAGAGAGAATGTGTGTGTGTGTGTGTGTGTGTGGTGTGCGTGCGTGTGCATTACCATGATATTATCCTATCATCGTAGGTCAATCCTTCCTTTACCTACTGTATACTACTTCCGGTATAATTTGGTTATATTATGTTGATAAATGACATCTTAAAGGAAAAAGAGCAAAATTTACCACATATAAATTATTACCATTATTACCTCCGCATCCAGCCCATACGTGCACGAACTGACCGCTATAAGAACAGCCCAGTTCCAACCATTGTAAAAATTATCAATAACCTGTAATAAACCAGTGTATTCACTCCCAGTAAATACTACTTCCTGCACTGTCACTATGTTGAAATGCACTGTAGTCTGAGCTTTTCCCCATCTAGTTATTATATATCTTATTTATATCACTTTTGTTATTTGTATATTATTTGTAATTCGAAACCCATTCCCCAATTATGTAACTGAATATTTTCATCCTTCTGGCTGCCAAGCTCTTTCAATAAACCGTTAATTATTATTATTATTATTATTATTATTATTATTATTATTATTATACACACACACACACACACTCACACACATACTCACACTCACACACACACACACACATATGTAGTTTTGCGAGAGCAAAATAGTGAGGAGGAGAAAAAGACAGTAGGGAGGAAGGGACGATGGTTGATGAAGAGGCGAGGGGAGAACTGATAAAACTGGGATGAAGTAAGATGATGAAGAAATAGAATGGGGAGAATAAGAGGACAGAGAGAGGGATAGGAGAGAGAAGCAGTGCGAGAGGGAAGAGATGAAAAGACGAAAGTGAAAAAGAAGGAAAGATCAAGAATAAAAGCAAGTAAACACGAGGGAATGGGAACAGAGGAAGAGTTATGAGATGGATGAAAGAAAGAAGAGAAAGGAGAGAAGAATAGAAAGAAGGATGAGGAGGGGGAGAGAAGGGGGAAACAGGCATTATAAATGGGGCGATCTAGGATTCAATGGGCAGGCAGCCGTGGTGATGGGGAGGGGGGAATGAGGAGAGGGGGATGTGGGAGTGGTGGTGGGGGAGAAGGAAGATTTGATTGTAGTGAGTAAAATGGATGTGAGGGAGAGAAAAATGAGGGAGATAGTGGGAGAGGGGGAGGGAGAAGATGGGGAAGGTGGTGGTGGTGGTGGGTAAGTTGGAGGGAGAAGAGATGGAAGGAGAGGGAGGGTAAGGGAGATGAGAGGGACAGAGATGGTGGATAAAGGGGAGGGAGTGGAGAGGGAAGGAGATGGTGGGTGAGAGAGGAGAGGAGAGGGTGGTGGGTGACGGGGAGGGAGACGAGAGGGAGGGGGTTGTGGGGGAGGGGGAGGGAGACGAGGGGAAGAGTGGTGGTGGGAGAGTGGGAAGGGGAGAGGGAGGGTGGCAGTGGAGGGAGGAAGAGAGGAAGAGTAGTGAGAGGGAGAGGCGAGGGATGAGGAAGTGGAAGGAGAAAAGAAGGAGAGGAAAAAAAAGAGAGAGGAGAAGAAGGGAGTTGGGGGAGGGGGGGTGAGGATGAGGTGAAAGGAGAAAGAAAAAAGCGGTGGGTGAGGGGAAAAAGGTGGTAGGTGATGGAAGGGGAAAGGGGACGGTGGAGGAAGAGAGAGAGAGTAAGGATGGAAGGAGGCGATACGGGAGGAGAATGGAGGAAGAGGAGGAGGAGGAGGTAAGGAGGAGGAGAGAGGGGGGGGGGGGGGGGGAGAGAAAGAGGAGGAGGTGGTCCCCGACTTCTGATGGCCGCCATGACCTCGAGACGTTTTAAGAGACAGCAATGATTTCCACACATATGGAATAGAAAACTGATGAGAGTGAGAGACGATGTAATGTAAACGAGCTCTCTCTCTCTCTCTCTCTCTCTCTCTCTCTCTCTCTCTCATCCTGTTTACACCGGAAACTCCATTACTACCCTCCTCCCCTCCTTCACACCTCCAAACTCTCCAATAGTTAAGCATCAACTATTAGCAGTTTGGGAGGAGGTTGGGCTAGTCCACGCTCACGGCCTGTCAACTATCAGAGAGGACGTCTAACTTTTTAACTGAGGAAAATTTGGGGGATCACTTGAAGATTAGCCTGGCCAGCAGCTTATTTCACCTGATGATTAACCAACCACATTAACCAAAACTAAACTTATCTTATAAACTAACGCTAACTTAAGTTAATCTAGCATAACAAACAAACCTAACCTAACAAACTAAACAAACCTAACCTAACCTAACATAAACTAACCAAACCTAACCTAAACATTATCTTACCTAATCCAACTTAACTACCCCAGATAGCGTTAGGATGTTTAAAAATAGGTGAGACCCCCCCTCACCACTACACATCTGCACCATACCACTATACACCTGCGCCATACCACTCCATACCTGCACCATACCTCTACACTCACTCACTCACTCAGAGGCACAAGCACACCTGACCCACATAAGATAATCATGACCAGGAGACAGTCATATACCAGATAACTAACTGTGTCTGCCCACACACCTACCCTCGACATGTGTGTTTCACTGTGTATTTCACCGCCTCAGCACTGACTTGATTCCCTTCTCTGACCCCGTAACCTTGACCTCTCCAGGATAACCTTAATCCAGCCACCACCTTCAAGATGCTCACTCTGCTGCGTAAGCGAAGTGCGTTTGTCAACAGTCTTATGTTGAAGTTGAGCTGCGTCACCCATAAATTGCCTGAGTCACGAAGGCAAGCATGAACCGCGCATGCTTCCCTGTTGGGCGCTGCTTTAAACGGTTTTGCGCTTCGCCTTGCACATAATGCAAGGGGTGCCCAATAAACTAGCACCCTCGCGAAGCAAAATGAAATCTGAAACCCATAAACACCTTTACACACACACACACACACACACGCCTGTCCATGCCTGGACAGGCTACAGGCATGGACTACGGAGAACAAGGTCACCATCATCACACCAAAACCGTAGTAATGCACATCAATACCGCCACCACTCCAGTGCAAGCTTCAGCATTTACAGTGGGTGCCCATCCTCTCCAGTTAGTGCAGTCTGCCAAACTCCTGGGTGTAACTATAGACCACAAATTGGACTGGAAGGCCCATGTAAACAACACAATCAAGGCAGCCTCGTACCGACTCTACATGCTACGACGACTCAGGTCACTTGGGGCACCCACGCCAGAGCTGAGGACTTTCTAAAACGCATTTATTCTCCCAAAATTAATGTATGCGTCACCAGCCTGGTCGTCTTCTCTATACTCTACCCAACAACGTCAGCTAGAGAAGGTACAGAAGAAGGCCTGCAGAATCATGTTCGGCGCAGACTACTCCGGCTACAACAACGCTCTCTCCACCCTGTAAATGCCATCCCTCAGTGACCTCCACTACCACGCACTAGCAAGGTTTGGCAGTGGACTACTGCACCATCCTCTTCATCGCCAGCCACCTACTGCCGCCTGCAGTCCCCCGCCCACCTCGCGCACTCCACCACTACAACAAAATTCAGCCCATAAGAGCCCGCACCGATAGATATAAGAACAGCACCATCCCATCTATTGTTAAAATAATGAACAGCTCCTGATTTATGTACTGTACAGCAATGTAAATGTATTGAACGTATATTATTATGTTTAAGTCACATGCAAGTTTGTATATTTTCAGCCACCCGCTGCAACTCTATTAATAAACCGTTTATTATTATTATTATTATTACACACACACACACACACACAGTCAGGTTCTTGTCAACATTGAACCTCTTAATACAGCCAAAAATCAACTCTGGATTGTTCATGTTTTCTTGAATCCAGATATACCACTTCTTGTGTCCTTCTTGGGATCATTTGATGACTAATCAGCGTAACACTAACCTAACCTAACTTAACACCTATCTAACCTAAAGTAACTTAACCCACCACTAACCTAACCTAACCTACTTTAAGCCAACTTCTCTCCCCAGGTGGCTATAGGGTGATTAATCTTCAGGTGATCATCTTTTGTCTCTGGTCCTCCCACAAGACTAATACTACAACACGTCCTCCATATTCACCAGCTTCTCCCTCTACCCAACAACCCCTCTCAGAAAATCCCTGTCTCCCCTCACCTTCATCCAGTAAGTACACCACTCCCCTGTCATCTGCCAATTCCCCTCGTGTCTGTCATTCCCTGCCCCTCTTGCCCTCTTCAATGCCCTGGTGAAATCGGACGCAATCTGCTGGATCTCAGATAGGAGGTTGAAGGACTGTCTGGCTGAAACTGTCACTGCCATATTGGATCACGTCTGAGTGCCTGGTTATCCCAAAAGGATCTACCAGTCCTTACAGGCCATAACCTAACCTAACCTAACCTAACCAACATAGACCAACTTAACCATTGGTGTTTGCTAGATTAAGTTAAGTTTTGGTCTAGTTGAACTGACAAACACGCACAGTAACACATATAGACATACAAACACACGCAAAAAGACACACACGATAGGCAGACATACATACACACGCACGCACAACCTTTTGCCTGCCATGCTCTTTCAAAAAACCGTTAATTATCATCATCATCACACACACACACACACACACACACCTACCTCCCTTGTTGCAGCAGTGTGGTGGGGACGATCACTGTCATATGATCCAGCTACACTTATGAGTCAAGATACACTCGCCACCAGCCACGGCCCAGACCTACACAAAGTTCCCATCATAAATGATTCCCGGAACTTTAGATGTGAGAACGTATATAAAAGTGTGACTTAAGCTCAAGTTCACCAGAAAAACAAGTTATATTAATAGTACACCGAGACATTATCTTCAATAGCCGCCGCCACCAAGGAAGAAACCCAGACCCAAGGGAATAAACATCAGAAAAAAATATAATGAAACTCCTGATGAAATTCGTCAAAATAGACTCCCTCTGACCACTGGCGGTCAACCTCCCATCTCCAACACTGTCAAAGGAAGAAAAACCTCAAGAAACTATTCAAGTCAACCAGGGAACCGAAAAAAAAAATAGTTCAAACAAAAGCACTTTAAGGACACGACCCTCAGACGACCAGTAAAGGAGAATTAATATACCCCAAAACATTGACACTTTTCTGGATACTGGTGACCCAAATAGGACCTCTGCCAGTACAGGAAAATGCCACTAAAGACCTGAAGAGAGGAGCCCCACGTAGAAACAATACAGGAAGTAGTTCAAGGAAGTAGAAACTCCACACTAGAATCAGTCGTAGAATTTCCAGTTTCTAAGGGGCGGCTGGAACAGTCCTGGCTAAACAGTGTAATTACGGTAATAGCGTCCTCATCTACCCCAGAGGGTGTGGGCGGTGGTGGGGGCGAGGGTCTTGCTCCTTTAATGAGTACAATGGCCAAAAGGAAAGGACAAAGGCAGATCAACACTGGGAAAAAAGAGAAGAAAGGTGGGTTTTAGGAGGAGAGGGGGGGGGGGGGTGAAGGAGGGAGGAGAGGGAGAAAGAGAAGTAGGAGAAATTTGGGTGGAGAAGAAGGGAAGGGAAGGAAGAGTTATTTTGAAGGAAGAGGAGGAGGAGGAGAGAAAGACAGAGAGAGAGAGAGAATAATGGATTGAGGATCCACATTTCACTTGTCCCAGTAATTACATCAGCTTCAGTATCCCTCGGTTGGTACACTGGCAGCCACTGATTGTTTCCCGCATAAATTGAGAGACTGTCTCTTGTAGTTACAGTATAGTGGGAGACAGCCGAGAGATGGTGAGGCGAAACTTGGGAAGAGGGATGAATGGCGGCTGGAAGGGAAAGGGGATGAGTGAGGGAGACAGGAAAGGAAAAAGGGAATGAAAAAGAGAGAGAGAGAGAGAGAGAGAGAGAGACTCTCTTAGGGAAGAATTATTGTGTCAACTTTACACGCAAAATGTCCCCCCCACCTTTCCCCTCCCCTCTCCCTTTTGTAAGGTCGTCCAGGGTCTTGACAACAACATCAATCCTTCTCGTCTGGATCCGGATCAAATAACAAGAGTCTTTACTGTCCAAACAAATTCGGACGGATGGGCGGAGACGGATGGACAGAGAGACGGATGGACAGAGAGACGGATTGGACACACACACACACACACACACACACACACACACACACACACACACCAGGTTCTGTTTCCTCAGGTGTCACAACATTAACCACCTGACCCTAAACCCGACACATCTACTGAAGGAGGACATAAGACGAGACTAACTTCCTTATGTGGTTCAGTCACCTTGATCTTTGACCTGATGAACTTAAAACTTGATTCAGCTGAAGATTTGCTCCTGCCCAGCTTATTTTACCTGTGATTAAACCATCCTAATGTTACCTGGACATTGTTGGGTTAGGTTAGATCAGGTCAGGCTAGTTAAGTTTAGGTTAGGTTAAGTTCGGTTAGCGTTACGATGATTAATCTTAGGTGAAACTGTAACTGGGGACCACTAATCTTCACATAATCCTCTAAATCAATGGAACTCTAAGAATATATAAAGGAAAATTAACTCCTTAGTAAAATGTAGAGAAGGAACAATATATGTGGAATATATATCATCCCACTGTAACTATTTTTCCTCCAGTAACACAAGAGGAGACCTGACAAAAGTCGCCGCCATGTCGTATTTATACTACGAGGCTTCATCCCCCTCACCGGACACCAATGAGGAGTGAGACAGTATACTTTGACCTGCTAGAGTTATATATGACCTGTGGAAGAACACTCGAGTGACAGGTATAAGTGATTTTCAGTCGTGAGAGTGACAGGGAGTTCCACAGAGTATTAGTTCATGTTATAAGTGATAAACGAAAGATGGGAACTCGGCAAGATGGAACAATAACAAAAATGACATCGTGTGCCTTCCCCTCCCTCCTCCCAGATACTCTAACAGGGGCATAAAACCAGACTCCACCTACATTCAATTCGACCAAAAATAGACGAAAAAAAAAGTTTCAGGGTTAAAGAGCACCCATTAGAGGCAAATTACCCGTGAAATTTATAAAACATCTCTCAGTTGGCTGTAGAACAATGACCTTGACCCAGCTTTTATAAAAATCAGTAAGGGGGGGGGGCATTGGTGTACCTAGGTGGGCATGAGACCAGTCTAATGTCTTGTTCATCAGTGTACAGAAAATACTCTTACTCTACAACTGACCTTTGAATCATTCATCTCAAAATAAATCTGAAAAATCTTCGCCCAGAGCTACAAGGATCGTCACTGTAGGTAGTTAGGTTACGTTTGGTTAGTTTCATGGGTGTTTAGAACCTTCAGTTAAGACTCAGAAAATCCAATTAAGACTTAAAAATTCCAATTAAGGCTTAGAAACTTTAATTAAGACTCAAAACCTCCAATTAAGACTCATAAACTCCAATTAAGTCTCATAAACATAACAATATTTTTCCAGCAGCGATGACCTTTGACTCAATGATCCCCAAATAAATAGGCTTCTTCCCCTCCAAAAGACCAAGGTACCTATGGAATTTCACGTCCATTGGCGACAGAAAACTTAAGTTACGTTAAGGACAACAAAACGGACGGACGAACTAGCATACAGACAGCGCCATATCATCATGAGCTCTGCTGTGTAAAAATTAATGCAATAATAAACACGATGGCATTAAGTTCCACGACTTCCAGGCAGAACCGGAGATCAAAATGGAGACTCTACTCTCTCAAATGGAGACTCTACTCTCTCAAATGTTCAGTTTAGAAATGTTTCTCGTTTGTCGTTGTGTTGAAATAGATGTTATTCTTGTTATCATTGTTATTATTAATATTAAGCCGTTATTGGTTGTTACCGCTAATTTAATACTGTAATGTCTGAACGTTTGTCTGTAATCACAAGTTTTCAAAGGAGTTTCACGCCAATTGTTAGGAAATGGTGTATACTGAAGGGTGTTGTGTACGTTACAAGATGGTTCTATTTAGATATACCCGTCCGTTCGTCCCACCTAACCGGCCGGCAATATATGTTACATTCAGATGACTCTTATTTAATTAAAAAATGGGTCTATTACTGATAACCTGACCTTCTAGGATACAGAGGTTTACTTTTATCAACAAATATTTACTGTAGAATTCTAGATGATAAACAAATGTGCCAACTGCAACATTGGAACCACATCTACTACAGCACAAAAAAATAAACCACTACACCTGTAATTATTCCACTTTTTTTTCTTCAAATAATCGCCTCCAACCTCCCCTTATAACCATACTTCTCCACACATTTTATTACCTGACTATCCTCATACAAACGTATCTACCCCAACTGTGTTTGTTACGCCGCAGATCTACGCGGCATTCTGTGACTGTTGCCTCATAGTTTATGTTGCGACTGATGTTGGTTTAGGGGCCGAAGATGTTGTTCCTCTGAGACACAGCAGAGCAGACCTGAGCAAAGAGAATGATGGGCAACACCTCAACCAGGCCACGACGTAACTTCTGGGTTGATGCTTCTGTTCTGATAACACCTCAGCCAGTCTGACGCAGAAGCACTTTGCACTAGGTTCCATCCCGCCCGATGTTGTGAACATCAGAGGAGTCAAGCTGCCTTGGTCGACGTTCTGGATTCTCTATGCATAATATGCTCTGTTCTCTTCGTTTTCGTTCCGTCAGTGTGCAGCCTCGAGAGACAGGTCACGGTGAGATGCGGTCAGTGAATCGAATATCCTGATATCAAAGAAGGCTCGCAGTCCCCTCGTCCAGATCCTCGAGCACTGACGTTCACACGAGCTTCGTTAGTTGTGTTGGCAGTCAGGTGAAGGAAACATTCTCCATCCAGTGGGAGGAGGGTCAGTTCCACAGTGACGTGGCGGCATATTTCCTTCAACATTTTGTTGTGAGGTCCCTTACTTCGTAGTGCCTCATGCAAACGAAGCCCCCCTTCTTGTACACCATGGCATAGTTGATGTACAAAGTTCTACTCACGCATTGGGCAGGTTTGCCTTTCACTCACAGCCTCGCCGCCTCCTCCAAACATTTCATGAAATTTTAATGTTCTTAGAAATAGGCCCCTCCAACAGGTACCTGAAATCTCGACACTGATAGGGGTGGGCAGGACGGCTAGAGGAAGGGAGGGGGGGGGGGGGTGTAGGGGTTGTGTTGATGTGTGTTGTTGTTTTTGGCGTGTTGTTGGCGTGTTGTTGGTGTTGTTGTTGTTTTTGGTGTGCTGTTGATGTTGGTGTGCTGTTGCTGTTGGTGGTTACTGATGGTGTTGGCGATGGTGGTAGGTTGGATGATGGTGGTGAGGGAGATGGTGGTATGTGATGAAAGGGGTAAGTCAGATGGTGGTGATGGCGGGTGGTATAGAGTGGATCAGGAGTGTCGCTGTACAAGGTGATTACGAATGCAAGATAGGGACTGACATTGTGGTGGCGGACTGATAGGGCGTATGGGTAAATAGAATACAAGGGGTGGTAGATAGGTTGAGCAGTGAAGGAGGTAGTGCAAAGGTCGGTGTCATCCAGAGAGGTGTGTGTTTGGTGGGGGCGGGGGAAGGGGGAGGGAAGGAGGCGGCAACGGGTGCAGCGTCTTGAAGGACACAGACTCGTTGATGACATGAGAATATACTATGAAGGGCTACGTTCTCCCTCAGGTCATGACCGACTTCCGACAGAGTCTAGTGAAGGAGGCGCAGAGGGAGAGGATGAAAGTTAAAAGAGGAAAAGGAAGATGTGGTAGAGAGAAAGAGTGAAAGTGAATGTTTGAGAATAAATAAATCGTAAAAAAGAGGTTTTTCTGAAAACACACACACACACACACACACACACACACACACACACACACACACACATACTTTTCTCCATGTCAACTGCATTAATCCGCATCTTATATATTATACAGTCACATCAAACAAAGTTAACATCTAAAAAAAAAGTTGAAGTCTGTGGGTTATATTAACCGAGGTGCTGTGGGAGATAAAAGACGCGAACGAGAAGACAATGGAGATGAGACACGCATGAGGGAGGAGCGGGGCCAAGGGAGCCAGCGAACACCTTATTACACCTGGTTCACGTCGTACCATAAAGACTAACCAACTTCATCCTACAGACGTCGGGGCGTTGGAGGCTGGGGAAGAGGGACATAAAAGGGCGATTATGACCTACCTGGTACTGATGACAGACTACCGGGGGAGGGGGAGGGAGGCGACACTAACTCGTACCAGGATGGAGAATGCCAATAATGCAGGTGGGCCGCTCCTCCATCATCTAATAGCCTGGCTCCCACCTTCCCATCTTCCACCATACCGCCTTATGTTCACCATCATGCTGGACCATCACACCACTTAGCTTACCTCAACACGGTGGACAAACACGGGTGGCTGGCCAGCTCCCCGGAGATGACCCCAGTAGGACCCGGAGATAAGGGACGCTGCTGCTGGCGCCAGAACTAACAAGGGAGTGGTTACCCAGATAATCTGTTCCCTGATAATGAAATGTCATTGTGTTTCCTTTCACTGATTCGCTAATGCTATGGCGTCGAACATTTTCTAAGACTCTACCATAAATGATTTTGTTAACACTTAACAAGACGATTAAATTAAATCATGAGCTTCCTAGATTTACTAATTGGCATTGGACCTCATGTATCTGACATACTTTGTGAAAATATAATATCTGGACATTTTCTACAAGCTGTAAGTCTAAGTAGCAACTGTCACCCCCCTGCACTGCTCCCCCTTCCCCCACTGCTCCCATGAAGTGGTGGCATGTAGGTGACAAGCCTGTTCGACACAGCTTAGTTGTTTATCTTCGCAGAATATTGATTTTGATGTCGGAAGAATGCTGTCTGGTCCACAACGATTGTAGAATATCTTCACATCAGGTATGGTGACACAATTACCCCCAGCACCCTCATGTTCCTCAGTAACTGTCAGGTTCCTTGTATGTGAAACATGAAGTTTGAGGTCGGTATTTAGCACAACGCATTAAAGCCTGAACTAGACCGCAGAAACGTGTGCATAGGTTGTCACAAGAGTCCCATCTGGATCTAACTTTAGGAGACAATTCCTCTATGATCCAACTAACAAGACGGAACAGTTTGAGTGCCTCTCCCTGGAAGCAAGCAAGACTGGATACCAAGACGACAAGCATCTTCTGTTGATCTTTAAGGACAGTGATCATGTCGGGTCTGGCGACATCCCAATAAACAACTGCAACCACGAGGAAGCCGACACGCCATCATCGTACACCTAATGTCTGCTGCTGGCACCCGCCAATCTCTTCTCATCTGGACCGGCGGCACAGATGTTCTGGTCAGTGCCATTGCCCAGCTGGCTACGATCGATCGAGTCCGCCCCGACACTGAACTCTGGGTGGCCTTCTGAATAAACAAGGACACCTAACCTGAGTACATGAAGACAAAATTAATATATTGTTGAATAATTAAAAACACTCAGTCACAGACATTTGTTGCTGCCTATACGAAACACACTTTAACCTGTTTCTGAAGTCAGTGTGTCAGGGTGGCTAGGTTAAGGAGGCTAGATTAGGTTAGGTTAAGATGATTAGATTAGGGTGGCTAGGTTAGGGTGGTAAGGTTAGATTAGGCAAGGGTGAATATATTACGTTAGGTATACATAAAGATATGATAATTGCGTAGTCTAATGATTTAATATGTAGCACCTACGGGTTATTTCAGTTGTTGACTTTGTGTGTGTGTGTGTGTGTTTACCTGGTCGATGCCACAGACAGTTTCACCCACCCACACGCGAGAGAGAGAGAGAGAGATTCTCTTCTTAACCAGGACCAAATGCTAGCGTCTCTCCCTCATGCACCAACGCCTCTATTTTTCTTGTTGTGAGGCGGCATGAAAGACATTTTTGCATGAGGGTCATAAAAGAGTGTTGTGAGAGCCACGCACAACTGCACCGTGTAACAAGCCTTCACAGTCCTACCACCATTTCCCAAGTCAACATCAACCAGTTTCCTCAAAGACACTGAGGAATGACGATGTAATAAAAAACCTCTTGATGTTCATATGACTGCGCTGTGTGTGTGTTTTGGTACACACACACACACACACATACATACACGGACAGTTATTTGCCGTTCCAGACAGACAGGCTGAATCGAAAATCGTCCTACCACATTAATTTCCTCTGATTTAATATAATATTTTTTGTAATTTTTATTTATTTTTTTAATTATTCAGAATTTGGGATTGGAATTTTAACGCCTTAAAAAAAATATGGATAATTTTTCTTGTTTTCGGAAGAAGTGAAACCTTTTGGGATTTTAAGAACAGCATAATTATCTTTTACCTTCGTTTTAGTGAAGTAAATATTTTAAACTAATCCAGGTAATTATCTACACTATTTAGCCAATGGACCACCACCTGAGCCACACAGTCACTTGGGTCACACTATTATCTAGGTCACACCATCACCTGGGCTACACTATCACCTGGCTCTTATTATCACCTGGGCCTCACATCACCTGGGCCTCACCATCACCTAGGCCACACAACCACCAGGGTCACAACAACACCTCTGCCACTCCAACATCACCAGCTGGGCCACACCACTAGCTGGGCCACCATATCACCTGGGCTACACTATTACCTGGGCCTCACATCACCTGGGCCACACCATTATCAGGGCCACACCACCACCTGGGCCACCTGCATGGGCGAACACGTCATCAAGTCCCAAATAAGAGGACTCCAGCCTCGAGTGAGGTACTGATAACGCCGCTAACATCTTAATGACCCGTGATATTGTGAGTTAGTGACCACCGGCGCTACGAGTACTTTACAACACTCGTTATGAGCACTTTAAAAACAAGGTCGTTACGAGTACTTTAAAACAAGGTCGTTATGACTTTTTTAAAACAGGGTCGTTATGAGTAATTTAAAACAAGGTCGTTATGAGCTATTGTTGTGAAAGAGGGTTAAAGTTCCTGTGAGCACCCTCATTGTGAGTACTTGTGAGTATCGTTGTCACAGTTCTCAAAAACAGGTTATTTAGAATAGAGAGAAAATATTTAACGATATTTATAAGTATTTGTGAGTATAGTTATTAATTTTTGTCAAAATAATAATTATGATTCGTTGTCATTAGATGGTGTGTGTGTGTGTGTGTGTGTGTGTTACCAATGGTGAAAATAACATTAACCCATAATTTTATCCCAACAGGTGAGTGAGTGACTGAGTGAGGGAGGAGGCATTCACAGCATCAAGGTCGGTACCAAAAAATGCAATTAAAATTTATCCAATTCCACCCACGAGGTAAACTTTATTCAAATCATTATGAAAAACAAAACAAAAAATACAAAACTTTTCTACCAATGAATTATAACTAAGCATGAAATATTTCCAGTACAAAGTTGCGTCTGAAAACAATTTATGCATTTTCTGCTATTAGGATATTGCGATTTATTTTATATATATTTAATATAAAGTAAAGAAAATATCAAGAATAAATTTTGTGACGTACACAAAAAAACATTCCTTCACATAATCTCACTCGAGAAAATCCTTTAAAAATTACACAACGTTGATGAAAAAAAACAGCAAATCGTAGTGTGTTCAGCTCTTTACGGAGAGAGAATCTTTTGAAGGACATTTTTATCCTGTATTATTATCTTTTATATTTTAGTAATTAGCTTAAAAGCAAAACACACACACACACACGCAACTATCTCCTGCTCTAGGCGACGGCAGGCAAAAATACGTAAATTAAAAAAGAAATCCTTGGACGCAGTGTTGTGTATCTACCGGCGTGGTGCACTGTGTCACACTCCCTGGTACTACTTGGTGCACTGTGTTACACAACCTATAACTACCTGGTACACTGTGTCACACTACCTGGTCTTTGGATATTGTGTATATAAGAGTCATAAAATAGATACCAGAAAGGCATAATTCTGTATATAATGAGATTAGGTCAAAATAGGTAAAAACAAATTATAATTAAACAAAAAACAGAGAACCATGAACGCGGATAGAAGAGTAGGAAGAAGAACCACTCACTAATAGCTGGAAAGTAGAACAAAATTTGCATATCTCATTAGGTAAGGGACCACGGCACCTCCAGGCCAGATTGTCTTGTGCGGTGTGAGCTGGGTGGAGAGGAGAGGGGTGAGAGGGGGTGTTAGAGGTGAGAGGGGTGGTAGAGGGGAGAGAGGGAAAGGGGTGGTGGAGGTGAGAGGGGGAGAGGGGGGGGGGGGAGATTTTGATTGTTGAATTAGATTGTTTTATGATTTAGTGAAATATTATCAGATATGTGAATAAATTTGTTGTGTTTTGATTCATTACATACATACTATACACAGAGAGAGAGAGAGAGAGAGAGAGAGAGAGTATCGTGCCCCCTAGCGGTAATCCCACAATACCCCCACATGTTTAAGCCAAACTCCCTAAGATGTAATTCACATTACAGGATAAAGGATTAGGTGAATCTCTCGTGTACACTGACGTCACTCGACAGGTATTCCACGTCACACCTTAATCACACACCTTCACTGTTGTTACTCCGTGGTTTACGTCCCTGTAGTACTGTAGTTGTGTGTCCAGGCGATAACAAATATTTCTTATCTGGTTATAAAAATCCTTCATATCTGGCTATAAATCCTTCATATTTGGCCCTAATAATATTCAACATGCTCGTTCTCTCCCCCAGAGCCACAGTTCACAGTCTCTGTTAACTCGTCTTTGGCTCTATCCCAACACTCAAATCTGCAGGACTGTTTTACATAAAGTTGTGCACAACAATAGGACCAGCGCAGTGTTTATGTGGCAGTAAACCGTAGACGAGTGCCGCTGTTTCACCATTTAATCCTGTCAATGATTTTATGGTTTAAAAGTACGAATCTTTTTCCTCTAGCTTGATGGTTGGTCTCAATAGCAGGAATACACTTCTATTGGCACTGACCTACACTGTGTCAACCTTAACCACCTGGCATTGAGCTACACTGTGTCAACCTTAACCACCTGGCATTGACCTACACAGTGCTAACTTAACCAGAGCAGTAATGATCTTTCAAATACAGTTCTTTAATGAAGACATGAAGTTAGCGCTACTCTCCGCTCGTCCATACAGAAGTGTCATAAACGATGCGTTATATTTAATAGTAATATCTGGTTTTCTTATATATTTTACATAATTAGTGACCCGTTGGAGGAAGATGTGAGACACCGGACAATTAGATAACTATAGAGAAAATAAAAAGTTTGAGGATTATATCATAACACTAGAGTTTTATGAGGTCATATCAGGGGTTCAAAGTTGGCAGGATGCTGTGTGTGTGTGTGTGTGTGTTGAGATACCATTTCTGAAGTTTACCTCAGCAGGGTTACGCTAAAAAAACGTTATAGCTTCTAAAAAAAGAGGATATTTTTAAAGTCGTCGTGACACTCCCTTCCCTCTCCAGCCATCCTCCACGCCATCCAATCAAAATCCATAAATCGCTTATCATCAAGTTGAATCCACGTTTTCTACCGAGGGACTTAGCTCATGTAAGGTGTTACAGAAAAAAAGGTGTTTCACAGGTATAAACTAATTCTCGCGCCCCAGGCAGTTGTAAGGAAGGGTCGTGATAAGATTTCGCGTGTAAAATGTTTCATAAGCGAGCGGCAGCTTCGTTTACCCGACAGCTTCCCTCTG
The DNA here is from genome assembly GCA_958450375.1 of Homarus gammarus. NCBI lineage: Eukaryota > Metazoa > Arthropoda > Malacostraca > Decapoda > Nephropidae > Homarus > Homarus gammarus. The sequence continues at coordinate 1,834,070 of CAUDMG010000359.1, forward strand.
AGGACGAGGAACTCCTTCCTCAGACATCACTCTGAACGATGATATACGGACCGCCACAACCCTAGTGAGTCCCTATTATGTGCTGTACGATGCCCTGTGACGCACAGACCAAGCTTTCTGGTACGGATTCCCTCATTAAATCGGACTGTGTCGTCATCCTACACATCCCCACGACTAAATTAATGACGTCACGAGCCCTCGATATAGATGCTGCAATCCCTAATTGGCACCTGTCATCTCCGGCGGGTCACTTTATCCCAGACTACAGCACGACCACCCCCGCTGCCTGAAGGAGTCGTGCACCGTGCGTCCAAGTTACTGAAATGTTACGAAATGTATAAAATGAAATCCAAGATCACCAAGTCTGAGAAGCCAGCTATGTATATATATATCTAATGAGTTTTAAAAGACTGAAAGATATGAAAAAAAAGTGATCACCAATAACATACTGTATATAAATGTCTATTTATATAATTACAAAGAATATCGTACCGGTAGCTCTCACTAATTTGGACAATGACGAAATATGATAATTACATTGTCCAAGAGGGCATCAAGCCCTGATGTCCCTGTTTTTGAGAGGACGTTATCACAGTCTCCAAAACTCACAAATTATAGTTTCCAACACCATGTTTCGTTTCTTGTTCAGCATTTACACTCCCCTCTCACCGGAGGACCAAAGTTTGATCCCACCCATTGGACGTGTGTGTGTGTGTGTGTGTCACACATGCAACTTCTGTGGATGACTCTGCCGGTCCCGTATCGGCCTCTCTAGTCACCTCAGAGCACACCAACGAAAGTAACATCCTTAATAACTCATTTCATTGTATCATAGCTGGATAATCGTCATACTCGATTCCTAGGGACAGCAAAGTAGTAGTGTGTGTGTGTGTGTGTAATTGTAAACTTCCCGATCAGTAGTAATCTGTGTATCAAACCTGCCATCGTTCATCACCTAAACTTAAATAAAACACAATACAGTTCAAAGTGTTAAGCTTCAGGGACCAGGAACAGTCTGACGCGGGTGAAGGTGGTGATCTCTGTTTGTGTTCCTTCAGTGGTCTTCAGTAGCTCGAAAGACAAAGTGTAATAAGATCACCGGACGATCAAGCACCCCAGCTTACTTTACCTAATAATCAACCCCTTCACTACTTTATTTGCGTATCACCAGACAATTTTATTCAGTTCAGAGGGGGAACCGTACACAAAGGGTTAAACACCCTGATGCTACCTGGGGGGTTGGGTTCGGTGAGGTTTTGAGAAATTGGGTTAGGTTATGCTTGGTTGTATTAGGTTAGATCAAGAAAGTTTACCTAAAATTAGGTGAAGTTATGTCTACAGTAACCTAGACAGATAGATGATGTGGGTGGTGGGGGCGAAGCGAAGAGCAGGTAGGTCAGCAGGTCAGTCAGTCAAAAATTTTAGAACGTGACCACTAAAGTCTGCTTCTGAGTCACCATCGTCCGTCGATCAACAAATTTTCAGTGGCGCCTCTTCTTCCTGGTCTCTCATGTGTAGGTGTGTGTGTGATTCCGAGTGACAGCAAAGTATTAGTAGTGTGTGTGTTTGTGTGTGAGCGCGAAGAAATTTGGCACTAGTGGGATCAAAAGTTAGCCGCAGATAGCCAGAAAGTTAGAGGAAGCTGGCGACTCAACGGTGAGGAAACTTTGACCCCAGGATGTTACAACTACCCTACTCCACTTCCTCCTCCGCCTCCTCTTGCCGCCGCCACCACCCGAGGGAGGGAAGTAGGAGGTCATCGGCATATCCGTCACACGTCACGACACTCCCGCCTGTGGGAATATTTATTTCTGACACACCTCACGCACCTCCTGACGGCTGATTGGTGGTCATGCTTTAACGACGTGACCCCTGACGTGAACACTGTAGCTGTTGTTTACGTCTAAAGTTTGTTTTTAATATGTGTCGTGTGTTTTTAGGTGTTTCCGATGTTCTTATTGTGTTTCGGTGTTTTTAAGGTGTTTCGTGAGCTTTAGGGTCTTTCGTAATTTTTTTTTTGTTTCATGATTTTATTTTGATAATTTTTTTTATTTTGTTTCGTGTATTCTAAGGTGCTTAGTGCGTTTTAATTACGTTTCGTGTGTTTTAATGTGCTTAGTTTAAGATGACTAAGGTGGGTTAAGGTGTTTCGTGCAGTCTCAATCTTTTAAGTTCTATTTTAACTCTTCTTGGCACTGAACATGACATACATCGATATATATCTAATCTACAAGAATATACCTGAAACACGTTATATAGTCATGTTATATCATACAGTCATGTTATATTCCTACTCTTGACACCCATCCTGATAAAAACTTGTACATATGTGAATTACAACATATTACATATTCAATACACGTTATAATATGTGTAGTGGAAGGTGTTTCATATACCTGGGATGTGTTGTATGTATATTTGTAATTCTGAAGCACAGTTTTTACATCTGTTTGAAAACTGATATACCCTGACAAGTGCTCTATATCTGTCTAAACTCTGATACACTCTGACAGGTGTTTTAAATCAGCCTAAAATCTAATATTCTGACAGGTATTTTTAATCTGCCCTAAGTCTGATACACTCTGACAGGTGCTTCATATCTGCTGGCACGTGTTTGGCAAGAAGCTAAAAATGACTCGAGGTTAACACGTCAGTCAGTCGTCGTGTTAGGAAGATTTACCAAGTTACAGATTGTAATGAAAATTTCCTGGCCAAAGTGACGACCTAAGAATAACAACCACCACCCACTACCACCACCACCACCACCATCAATACAGACACCACAAACCCTACCATAACCACCCATCATTACCATTACCACAAACACCACCACCATCACCACTACCAATATCACCACCACAACTCACAATTACTACCACCACCACTTTCACCACTGGCTGCCGTGGGTAAGTGTCGTTAACCCCGAGGGAAGGACGTGACTTGTGTGCCCCATCATCAACAGTGACGTTAGCAACAGGACACGCCAATAAATCATATAAAACGCCATTAAAAACACGTGAAACACCATTCAAGACACGTAAAACAACATTAAACACCATAAAACAACATTAAAGGGCCATTCAACATAACATAACCTTTAAAACACGCGAAATACCATAAAACACCATTAAAAACACGTAAACACTATTAGAGACATTTTTAACACCATAAAAAAAACACGCGAAATACCATACAAAAAAGAAACGCCATAAAAATCATACACCATTAAACCACACATCATACACCATTAAACCACACATCATACACCATTAAACCACACATCATACACCATTAAACCACACATCATACACCATTAAGACACACATCATACACCATTAAACCACACATCATACACCATTAAACCACACATCATACACCATTAAACCACACATCATACACCATTAAGACACACATCATACACCATTAAACCAAACATCATACACCATTAAACCACACATCATACACCATTAAACCACACATCATACACCATTAAACCACACATCATACACCATTAAACCACACATCATACACCATTAAACCACACATCATACACCATTAAACCACACATCATACACCATTAAACCACACATCATACACCATTAAACCACACATCATACACCATTAAACCACACATCATACACCATTAAACCACACATCATACACCATTAAACCACACATCATACACCATTAAACCACACATCATACACCATTAAACCACACATCATACACCATTAAACCACACATCATACACCATTAAACCACACATCATACACCATTAAACCACACATCATACACCATTAAACCACACATCATACACCATTAAACCACACATCATACACCATTAAACCACACATCATACACCATTAAACCACACATCATACACCATTAAACCACACATCATACACCATTAAACCACACATCATACACCATTAAACCACACATCATACACCATTAAACCACACATCATACACCATTAAACCACACATCATACACCATTAAACCACACATCATACACCATTAAACCACACATCATACACCATTAAACCACACATCATACACCATTAAACCACACATCATACACCATTAAACCACACATCATACACCATTAAACCACACATCATACACCATTAAACCACATATCATACACCATTAAACCACACATCATACACCATTAAACCACACATCATACACCATTAAACCAAACATCATACACCATTAAACCACATATCATACACCATTAAACCACATATCATACAGGGGCTTTATATCATTTCCTCATTACTGTCGAGTCTCAGTACAACTCCGACGTCATTCCGGGGCACCAGTTATTTATGGTAGGTTAGGTTAGGTTAGGTTTATTCGTTAAGTACTGTAGCCTAAAAGTGAACCAGTTATAAACATTTTCACCTTCTCTGTTAAGGTCAACAAAAAATCAGCGTATTAGTCATTGAGAATTTATCTTTCGAGTAGTAGCCGACGAGAGACAGTTAAGATGTGTTCAGGTTAAGACGCATCTCATCTTTCGTTCGGAGAGAGAACTGATGGCCGAGAATTTGAGAATCCATCGTAAGAAGACAACTATTTGGGACGAACGCATTCTCACATTTTCCATTCGGGAATAGAATTCACGTACAAACCTTTAAGAATCCAAGTCTAACCCCGTGACATTTACTGCCTCTCAGCCTCACGCACTTTTTCATAAAGAAAAACTTTTTAATTGCATTCCAAACTTATTTGACTTCCGTCACCGCGTGGGAGCGGCGCCGGGGGCGTGTTAAACCTCCGCTTTCAACCCTCCACCAAGTTCCTTTAAGGAGGCCATGTAAGGGGTTCAAACTTGGCACCGTATTGTGTGTGTGTGTGCGTGTGTGTGCGCGCCTAGGGATCAGTGCCACGCAAACTTTAAACCCAAAGACTTACCGGTATTCTCGTGTGTGTGTGTGTGTGTGTGTGCCTCTCCTATACCGTTGAGTGTTTTGATTTACAGTTGTTTAAGTTCAGGAGTTCACAGTTGGTACGATATTCATTCCTAGGCCCGTACACACTGTAAACGTCTTTTAGTGCACACTCACACACTAAACTAAACTCAATGACCTCCAGAGTAAAAATGGTAATATTACACGTTAAATCTGTGTTAATATCCTATCAGTAATGGACGTGGAGGGACAACACCAGCCATTACACGTTATTAGTGTTAATTCCTATGTAATTACATGAACATAGACCTAACATTACGTTAACGCACAAGTAACATTATAATAACGGAGGGGAGGCCGAGCGGTGTACAGAATTAGCATATTGTACAAAATACCGTTTATGTTATCTAACTTTGTATAATTAAATAAATATAATTTTTTTTTTACGATTTACTTACCAAACTAGTGACAACATTTCTCAAGACATTTAAATCGTGTTAAAAATAATATAAACAATGTGTATTAATTAAACTCGTGCAACAAAAATATTAACATCGTTTATATAACTACATTTCCAAACTATATTGGTGCCAAAATATGTATCGGTATTAATAATGTGTCAATATTATGGCAAGGACTAACAATGTTGGCATAGTATGTTTGAAATGTTATCGTATTGTCGTGAACATTGCATTAAAATGACGGTGGAAATAATAGTCGCGTTTGTTTACATTCTGTCAGCTGATGATTGACGTCACTGGCATAGTTTTGTTGAACACCGACGATCAGAATTAAAGGTGAAGCTGCTGTACTGTTTGTTGCCAGGGTGTTAACTTAGTCCTGTTTGTACCGTTTATTGTACCGTTCACTGTTATTAGAGTTAACATTTACAAGTTATGGTAGCTCTCTCTCTTTCACTGTGTGTGTGTGTGTGTGTGTGTCCTCTCTCCACAAATTTGAGTTTGTATGTCCGAACGTGTCTATATGTATTTCATTTTTTTTTTTTTACGGAGAATAGCCCACCCGAGCACAGGTCAACGAGCCACAACGGGGCCTGGGGGGGGGGGGGGGGGGAATAAGAGTAAAAATAAATTAAAAATAGAAGAGAAAGACTATATTAATCTACACCGCGAAGATGCCAGAAAACCATCTTTTTGAAGTGAGACAGATTGTATGAGTATAGAAACACAAAAGAAGGCAGAGCATTCCACAGTTTGGCGGTGTGAGGAAAGGAGGATGTACTATAACGGGTTATTCTAGTGTGACCGACATCCACACAGAAACGGTGGGCACATGCAGTATATGAAATTTATCTGGCTTACAGAATCCCAAATTTAATCGGAGACAATTTATCGATTTTGTTTAAATTTTCCGTTCCACCCCAAAAATAATAATAATTATCGTTCAGAGAAAAGTTGGATCTTAGAAGGACCAAACAGTGGATCGCTGGCGAGTTCAGTTAACAGTAACACTTTTATCGACATTACACTCTTTTGTTTCTTCATGTGACCTATTTAACCAGGCAATCAGGGGCTGGATCGCCGGTGCTAATGAGATTTTTTCCGATCCTAACCTAACCTAACCTACCCTACCCTAAGAACTATCACTTACACATCTCGGCGGTCTATTGTAATCTCATACCCCAGTGAGATGCGGAACTGTTGGAACGATACAATACCTGTACCTGAGCAGCTGTAGATGGTGGTGTACATGAGAGAAACACCTTAGAAGCTTAGATAATGAGAAACTCGGGAGTGTCAGGTGTGTGTGTGTGAGGAGGGGGATTTGTGGAGTGGGGAGGGGTGGAGTGGAGAGGGAGATGTGTGGGTGGGGAGTGGATATGTGAGCGGGGAGAGGTGAGGTAGATGAGTGGAGTGAGGAGTGGTGGGATGAGTGGAGTGGAGCAGGGAGGGAGATGTGTGGAGTGGGGATGTATGGAGTGGGGATGGAGATGTGTGAAGTGGGGAGGGGTGGATATATATGGAGTGGGGAGAGGTGGATATATGGAGTGGGGAGAGGTGGATATGTGGGTGGGGAGGGGTGGAGTGGGGGGGTGAATTTGTGGAGTGGGAGAGGGGTGAATATGTGGAGTGGGGGGGTGAATATGTGGAGTGGGGAGAGGGATGAGTGGAATAGTTTAACCTTAGGTTAAACAGCACCCATGTCTCAAAGCCCAGCTTCTAACACATCTCTCATTGCATTAAAAGTGAATCCTCTGTGTCTGACTCTATCTGGCCATGAAGCCTATATATCCGGCCACACACACACCTCATGAGTATACCTGATTCTCCGTGACCTCACACACCTGGCACTCAATACCTGGCTAAGATAATTAACCCCCTCTCCCGCCTTCGTCTGGGGTTGCGATGTTGTGGACGAACCCTATCCTTATCTCATGCTTCAGCCATTACTTGACGAGTGGCCGCTGATCGATGGTGTGGAGGGGGGGGGGTGCCGTAAGGGGTATGGGAGGGGGTGTGGAGGGAGGAGGAGGAAGGGGGTCGTGTTGTGGTGCCAAGGCTTGATTGTCAGAATTAGACATTGTTGAGAGCTGTGTGTGTGTGTGTGTGTGTGTGTGTGTGTGTACGAACATAGACTCAACAATATCGCATCAAATGTCATATATTCCTGACTTAAGATTGATCCCATCCTGGTTTGTGATAAAAAGAAGGCGGTCGGGGAAGGGTATGGGCGGGGCGGGGTAGGGTATGGGCGGGGCGGGGTCGGGGCGGAACAAAGTTGGAGTGAGACGGCGAGCGAGAGAGATGGGAGGGACGAAGCGTAGTGAGGCGAGGTGAAACAGGACGGGACGAGGTGGGACGAGACCGGGAGGGGCGGGGCAGTGGACCAACCCTGGACGGTGGGTAATCCGTGTCGCTACCCCCACGCGGCGATCGATCCACCAGCAGTATTAAAGTAATGGTAAACACTCCGGTCCACGTTAATTATCAACACTGTAAACACAACTTTATTGATCAGCCGTTACACATGGTAAACGAGAGCTCAATGTGTTCCTTCGTGACAAAGAACCTTGTTGTAAGATGATTGTGTTGTGAGTTTCGGTCCTTTTATTTGTGTCATCATCAATAACCGTGTTTCTTCTTCTTCCTCATCCTCATCCGCGTCTTCTTCCTCCTCCTCCTCCTCCTCCTAGGGTGTAGAGGGCAGGGTGTAGTGGGCAGGGTGGAGTGGGCAGGGTGTAGAGAGCAGGGTGTAGAGAGCAGGGTGTAGAGAGCAGAGTGTAGAGGGCAGGGTGTAGAGGGCAGGGTGTAGAGGGCAGGGTGTAGTGGGCAGGGTGTAGTGGGCAGGGTGTATAGGGCAGGGTGTAGTGGGCAGGGTGTAGAGAGCAGGGTGTAGCCACGGAGGTATACTATCGATAGGGCCAGGTAGTGTAACTAAGTCAATTACCTGATAACACTGTCACCGAGGCCTCCTGACTACCACCTGAATGTTAACTACGGGGTCGGGGGGAGGGGATGGAAAGGGAAGGGAGAAGGAAAGAGGATGAAAAGGAGGGAGGGTGGGGAAGGAGAGAGAGAAGATTGATGGAAGGGAGAGGGAGTGAGGGAGGGGAGGTGGAGAAGAAAACAAGGGTGAAAAGGAGGGAGGGAGGGAGGAAAGAGGGAGAGAAAGATTGGTGGGAGGGAGGGAGGAGGAAAGGTGGAGAAGGAAAGAGGGTGAAAAGGAGGGAGGGGGAAGGCGGAGAGAAAGAATGATGGAAGAGGAGGAAGGCGAGAAAAGGAGAAGGAAAGAAGGTGGGATAGAGTGAGGGATTGAGCAAGGTTAGGTTAGGTTAGGTTAGATGCAGTTAGGTTAGAACGCATATAGTGTTAAGGTAATTCCAATGAAAGCGAAATTAATGAAAACTGAGGTTCTTATCGTTCTGTGTGGCGAGGAGGAAGATAGGGTGGCAAAGGGGAGGAGGAAGATTCGTAGCGAGGGAGAAAAAGGAGGTACGTGGCGAAGGGAAAGAGGAAGAGGAGGACAGAGACACGTGGCGAGGAAGAGAGTGAGCTGAGTACATGGGAAGACGCTATACTCACCAGGTCACTTTCGTTCACCTGTTCCACCAGAGAGGTGATATCATCGCTTAAAGCACTACAAGAGAAATGCATCCACACACCTGTCACAAAGTTACATACAGTCACATGTATGTACAGTTGACATGCATACACCTACAGTACATAAAGATGTAAGTCATAAAACACACAATTATTTAACAAATACTGTACATTAACATGGTTACACACACACACACACACGCACGCGCACACACACACACACACACACACACACACACACACACACACACGCACGCACGCACACACACACAAGTGTTTTACGTATAACATATAACACCGGGAGGGAAGAAAGGCATGAGGGGGTAAGGGGGGCGTGGAGCCACAATTAAGGGCAGTGTGATACCTGGTACTACATCTAATTTACAGCTGCCTTTGTTGGGAGCAAAGACGCCGATATCATTACCGCTGCCGGCCTCTTACAACACCGCCACCGCCAAACAACAATACTACCTCCACCATACAACACCACCGCCAAACAACAATACCACCACCACCACCATACAGCACCACCGCCAAACAACAATACCACCACCACCACCATACAACACCACCGCCAAACAACAATACCACCACCACCAACACAAACACTCATTATAGCAACAATGACACCCACATAAACAATAACAATAATTAATGATTAGAAAATCCGTTCCTGGCGTTACACACACACACACACACACACACAAACACACACACACACACACACACTGGATGACACAAACGACCTTGAGAAGATGGAATTCTGGATGACTATTGACAACCATAATCCCGGGCGGAGCGAATTTACCTAGATGGCGTGCTGGATGTTAAGGGGTTTTATCGAAGTTTAAGGGTTCGTATCAGGGGTTTAATGAGGTATAACCCCTTAAAATACCCCTGATATAATCCCTTAAGGTTGTCAGGACAAACGTCGGGATCAGGTTTCCAATTAGATTTAAATGACCTGAGTTTTATGAGAGTAATTTAAAAAGTTGATGAGACCTACATGATGGAGGACACACACACACACACACACAGCCTTCCTCCTGGCACTCAACTTCCTATTGGCAACAGAAGCAACTCAGCCGGACACGTACTCCCGCTGAGTCTCAACCACAGTCTTGAGCTGAACCCATGAATCCAGGGTCCTCAACCACCCAGTATTGACGAGGGATTCTACCCATACTGTATTCGTTTCCAATCCTTCTATTATACCCCTATTATATTCGTTTCCAATCCTCCTATTTTAACCATATTGTATACGCTTCAAATCTTTATATATTGCCCATATTATACAGTATACGCTTCCAATCGTATCCTAATCCTCTATACGCAGTGATAGGGGTAAAGAGTGGAGGTAGGGGAAGAGTGGAGGTAGGGGAAGGGTGGAGGTAGGGGAAGGAGGGTAAGGTGGAAATGAGATAGGGGGGGAGGAGAGAAGGGTGAGGGGTGGGATGAGGCTGTTCATTGGTCTTTAACATTATTTATTCCACATCATAACCCTTCACAACCCTGATATATGTCATCCGCCTAGCCCCCCCCCCCCCCTTCCCTCTTACGTTCACAAAGGACGACTGTTCGATCTTTTGACACAAATTAACGTGGACTCTTATTCCTCCTTTGTAGTCGCCGTCTAGTTCTGTTATTAAAGACTATAGTTGTGGGTTAGGTGACAGTAAGTACAGTTCATCTTAATGGATTAGAGTTTTTCCTTTTTTATTGTTGTCTTTTGATGATTGTGGTGATGGTGTAGAGGCTCTGTTACTTGTCCTGCCAACGGGAGACTATCACCTACCATATCAACAGTAAAGACCCTGTCACCTGCCATATCAACAGTAAAGACCCTGTCCTAACAACAGTAAACATCCTATTACCTACCATATCAACATTAAAGACCCTGTCACCTGCCCTATCAACAGTAAACATCCTAATACCTACCATATCAACAGTAAAGACCCTGTCACCTGCCCTAACAACAGTAAACATCCTATTACCTACCATATCAACATTAAAGACCCTGTCACCTGCCCTATCAACAGTAAACATCCTAATACCTACCATATCAACATTAAAGACCCTGTCACCTGCCCTATCAACAGTAAACATCCTATTACCTACCATATCAACATTAAAGACACTGTCACCTGCCCTATCAACAGTAAACATGTGGTAACTCACCCTACTGACAGCTGTAATACAAAAATCACTCGTGCCAGACTCACGCCCAATAATCCAGAGAAGGAACGTGTCATAACATGCACTCAAACCAAAACTGAAATCGTTCCATGTGTGAGTGTGTGTGTGTGTGTATGAGAGAGAGAGAGAGAGAGAGAGAGAGAGAGAAGTTAACGAGCGGATACCAACTCTGTCAGAAACGGACGGACGGACTGACAGCATCACTCCAATGGGGATAAAAGTATTGACAGTAAAATTAGAAAGTAAATATCATCTAGAAACGAAAGATAAGAGAGAGCGATAGCAAATACACCAATAAATGAGAATGTAAAATAAGAGAGAAGAAAGGAGAGAGGAGGAGGATGGAGAATAAGTGAGAGGGGAGAACAGAAGGGAATGGAGAGAAGGAAGTAAGAGAAGTAGGGAGAATGAATGAAGGAGAGAGGATGAGAGCAGGAGAGATGATAGAAGGAGAAGGATTAGGGCTGAGAGGGGAAGGAGTGAGGAGGAAGAGAGAGGAAGAAGGAAGAGGATAAGAGGAAAAGAGAAGGAGGAAGAACGAAAAGGAAAAGAAGAGAGGAAGAAGGATGAGGATAAGAAGAGAGAGGAAGAAGGATGAGGATAAGAAGAGAGAGGAAGAAGAGAGGATAAGATGAAAAGAGAGGATGAAGGAAGAGAATAGGAGGAAGCGAGAGAAAGGAGGAGGAGAATAAGAGGAAAAAAGAGGGAGGAAGAAGGATGAGAATAAGAGGAAAAGAGAAGGAGGAAGAAGGAAGAGGATGAGAAGAGAGAGGAAGAGGATGAGAAGAGAGAGGAAGAAGGAAGAGGATAAGAGGAAGAGAGAGGAGGGAGGAAGGCCTCAGGGAGAGAGTTTTAACGACCAATATTTCAACGTGCAAATCTGGCCAGGCTGGAAGAGTCTGCCTGCGGTCATCATCGTCCTGCTCATCTGGAATTTTGGAATACTAGTGGGAATATCCATCCACCGTTCTTGGAATCTTGGTATAAGAGTGGGAATATTCAGTCCACACACTTTGAATTTTATAACACTAGTGAACAATTCTCAGCCAAACACTTGAACTCTCTCATATACTATTTAGAACTCTACATCAAGTTACTGTGAATCCTGGAATAGCTGTGAGAATCCTTGACCAAGCTTACTGGAATATCTGGATCAGCTGATGTCTCACATTCCAGGAATATACATGGGAATCACGCGGCTGGTTAACGTTCCAGGTTCCAGGAATATACATGGAAACCTTAGGGCTGCCTGAAGTCCTATGTCCCAGGAATTCATATGGGAATCAAAAGTCTAGATACGATTCCAGACTCCAGGAACATGGATGAGTGACAAGTTTAGCTAAGATTCCAGATTTCAGGAATATGTATGAGAATCACAAGTCTGGCGAAGATTCCAGATTCCAAGTTTCAGGAATGCATACCGGAATCCAGGGCCACTTGGGCTGAAGCCTGGACTGTGTACACATTCACACACACACGCAGACATCCCAGTGTATTAAAACACACGTGTTTACACAGGGATGAGGAAGGAGAAGTGGGAGAAAGAGCCAACTGAAGGAGGGAAGAGGCGGTGGTGCGATAAAAGGTGGAAGATTGAAGGGAAAGAATAAATGGATGAGAGAAAGAAAGACCGAAGCAGTAGGAGGTAAAGTGGGAAGAATAAAAGATGCAATAGTAAGAAAAATGGATGACGAGAGAGAGAGAGAATAGGAGATGGCAAAAGTGAAAAGGGAAGAAATAGAAAACTCAAGTGAAAAAGAGGAAGAAGAAAATCAGGGTACAAGAAAGAAAGAAAGAAAGAAAGAAAGAAAGAAAAAAAGAAAATAATTAAAGTAGAAAGAAAGATAAAAGAAAATTAAAAGAGAGGAGAGGAGAGTCGATTATAATCCCGTATCAATAGTTCATCAAAGTCAAGTGTGTGGTAGTAGGTCAGGTGTGTAGTGGCAGGTCAGGTGTGTGGTGGTAGGTCAGGTGTGTGGTGGTAAGTGGTGGGGGGGGTGGAGGGGTGGTGACGGTGGAGGGGTGGGAGGGGTGGTGACGGTGGAGGGGTGGGGGTGACGGTGGAGGGGTAGGGAGGGAGGTGGTGGAGGGAGTAAAGAGTGACGACGAAATAAGAACAGATTCAGATAAACAATAAAACCGGAGAGATAAATACAACAGTAAACAATAGTAACAGCAAAAAGTAGTTAAAAAATGGTTTAAAGTAAAAATAGCAATAAAATATACAACACAATACAATACAATACAATACACGAAACGATCCTCCGCCGCTTCTGGACATCGGCGGAAGTAATGCGCTAAGACGGTACGAATATATATATAAAAAATCCAGTCGCCTTCCACTACTTCCGGGAAAAAAAATAATATAAATAGAAATAGAAAATGCCAGAGGAAATATTTCAATGAAGATAAAGCAATAAAAATTCTTTTGATGGAATTCTCGCCATGACTGAGGCCTAATTGAAAATTTTGTTGCGAAAGTCCCCTGTAGATGGCGCGTCCTACGGTAGCAACGGGTATATGTTTCTATCGATTATACTGTAACAACGTATAGTCCAATTGGTCCTACGAAAACAAAAGCTCGCTAATTATTAATAAACGACTTAAATCCCTATACGTTATAAACAAACATCGACTATCCAATCCTTTATATACGGCGTAAAATATCCCATTGGTTCATACATAAGTGTTTAGATACCCTTTTAAACCCTTTGTTGATGAAAGAGCCTCGCTTGACTACATGCTGATGAATGTTTACTTACTGTATTGATCTTGACTACTTGTAACTGAGTGACTCCCTAGGTCGTGCTTATAAAAGTTTGTATTCCCTGTTGACTTATATAGACGACTTCACACCATCTGAATCGGTATGGGAGATAACACTCTATTATGGTCTTGGTGTAAGGAATATTTTCGACAGTCTCTGGAGGTGATAGTCACTTAAAGGTGAAGTTTTAGTCCTAGCCGATTTGTTCAACGTCAGAGGGGGACTCGCCATAACTTAAGTTGAATAAACAAAACAATGAGAAGTTATCGACCTCGCTGAAGATATTCGTCCTGTGAGAGCTTTTCCCCAAGTACGATGACTTAATCTCTTGAATACGATGACTTAAATTCGTAAGCATAATGACTTAACCATCTGAGTGCGAAGACTGAACTATCCGAGTACGAGGATTTAACCCGTGAGTAAAATGAGATTCTACTCAGGGGGTTAAGTCAACGTACTCCTGTCATCGTACTCAGGGGAGTTAAGTCATCGTACTTAAGATGAGAATATAGGAGGGGAGGTTAGATTAAGTTTGGTTAGCTTAGCTTAGTAAATCTTTAGTTAAAATAAGCTGAGATGTCTAATATCCAGACGATCCGTTCAATGTTATGGAAGACGAAACGAAGATATCAGTCACTCGGCGTGTGAGAAATGGTTATTAATTTAAGGCTAAAAAGGGACTTATAATTGTCAGAGGGGGTTAACGTTTCCCAAGAGGGTGACGTGACGCAGATCAAAGTTAAGAGAGAGAAAGAGTTAGCATTTAATGATGGAAGTCTACTGGGGGCCAGCCATGTTGGGGAGATCTGATATGCCTTGGGAAGAGGAAAGGTGGCGAAGGAATATTGCTTTCGATTGCTTGGGATATCTACTTTTGTTTAGTGCTTTATAAGGGGAAGAGGGGAGAGGGGGAAAAGGGAAGGGGAGGAAGGAGAGAGAAGGAGGAGTGGCAGTGAGGCAATGGGGAGGGAAAGGAAGGAGAAAAGGGAAGGGGAGGAGAGGGAGTGAGGCAATGGGGAGGGAAAGGAAGGAGGAAGGGAAAAGGGAAGGAGAGAAAGGAGGGGGAGGGGACGAAGGAGGAGAGGGAGAGGAAGGAGGAGAGGGGGGAAGGGGGACGGGGAGGAAGGTAAAAGGGAAGGAGAGGAAGGAGGGGGAGGGGACGAAGGAGGAGGGGGAGGGGACGAAGGAGGAGAGGGGGGAAGGGGAACGGGGAGGAAGGAGAAAAGGGACAGGGAGGAAGGAGTGGAAGTAACGGGGAGGATGGGAGGAAGGAGAGGGAGTGAGGATGAGGAAGGAGAAAAGGGGAGGGGGGGTGAGGGGGAAGAGAAGGAGGGGGGTGAGGGGGAAGAGAAGGAGGAGGGTGAGGGGGAAGAGAAGGAGGAGGGTGAGGGGGAAGAGAAGGAGGAGGGTGAGGGGGAGAGAAGGAGGGTGAGGGGGAAGAGAAGGAGGAGGGTGAGGGGGATTTATATAGAGGTTTATGATACGTGGATGAGTTAGGGTTAAAAGGACCTAACCACCGAGACCTACAAGGTTACCACAGCAACAACAGTTTCAAGAACAACAATATGTACAGTATATATCAGCTGCCACTAAGAGAGCCTAGGTTCTCAGTTGGCTCAGCCATGACGATATCGTTAATATTATCCAATCTGTATCTGTAATTTTCTGCCTAAATAAACTGTTTCAATATCAATGTCAACAACTTGAAGGTCAATAAACAACAACATCAACAGCATTCACCTCGACCAAACCAAACATCATCTCACATCGCTACAGCAGGATCAACGTTCATCTTGGTAACAGCACAGCAACAGCGTCACCGTTATTAGCAACAGATCAATAACGACAGGCCCAACTATATTAATAACCAATAACAATAACAACAGTAGCAGCAATAAAAACAAGTGTCAGGAGGAGGAGGAGGAGGAGGACTATCCTGAAGGGCGGCTTAAAGTAGCGAAGATTCCCCCACTTCCTTCCTTCTTACCGGCCTCCTTCCGTTAGTCCCAGCGTCAATAGCTGCAACCTCCGCACCCTGCCTCCTGCTGACTATGGCACGTGATAGAACCTCATGCCTGACGTCTTACCCCTAGTAACAATGACCATCCACCTTTCCCTTATCCACCACCCATCACTCCCCTTCTTACCTCTCTTTCCTATCCTTTCTCCTATTTATCAACTCCTCTCTCCTACCCGCTTCCATTAACTATCACTATGAGCGCATAAACAAGATATTAAAAAAGTATGACTCATTTTATATAGTTAAAATGCTCGTTGTCCCCCTGTGTGGCCGCCCTCTTACTGCTGGAGGGGTTGGGTGCGCTGGTCTGTGTCAAGGTGTAGCTGCTAATATACATGTACCAGACTTCTTCACCACAGTAGTCTTTAGATGTTCCTTTCAGTCCTCTGTTATCTTCATGTTTAATAAATTCACCCAATGATTGAATAGACAGCAACACATAAAACACGTATTTTTACCTCAACCCTTCCACCGTCTCTATTAATCATATACCTTAACCCTTCCACCGTCTCTATTAATCATATACCTCAACCCTTCCACCGTCTCTATTAATCATATACCTCAACCCTTCCACCGTCTCTATTAATCACATACCTCAACCCTTCCACCGTCTCTATCAATCCGACAGCCTGCTACACCCACAGTCGTTCAACCTTAATAATTTACAATTTAATTACAACGTTATGCACCTTGGCCACAGATGCTCACTGAAGCCACTAACTTTACTCTCTCACAGATCTCATTTTCTGGCCTCTTACAGTAAGTACGCACTGCTGGAGGCTGCCAAGGGTTAACTTTGTAATTTACCCATTCAATGACCTCCCCTTCAGCTAATTTCGCTGCTTGTATTTCTCGCTGGTGACTTTTACCATAGTTGTATCAAACACATGTTAGGTGTAATGTTCCAACTTCCACCATCCAACCGCACTTAAGTTAGTTTTAGTGAGTGTAGCATCGGCCTCTTCCCATTACCCGCCTTTGTATGAAGAAAAAAATGCCAACTAACATCCAGTAATCTAGCTAAAAATTGTCCACTGCCACTTTCTCCGGAGGTGTTTTGTCCGATGGGATTGTATCCACGAATAACTATCCAGCATGTTAGTTCATCTATCCACAACCACTACTACCACAACCCATCACTGCCCCTACAACCACCCTCCACACACACACACCCCCCCACACACCCTCTTCATGCTCCACCAGGCAGGACTGTGGCACAACCCTAGTTTCCCTTCCAACAATAAATACTCACCTAATTCCCCCCCTCGTACACTATCTCACATTAACCTCCGCTTTAACAAGGTTCTCACAATTTAATGCCAATAAATTCTCTCTGGCTTCCAACTCTTCCTCAATACCCTTACCTTCTACGGCCATATAATAATATATTTCTTCCATCATCTATATTATTAGAGATCACCTTAAGATTAGACACCCTAGCGCTAATCTAACCCCAAGTACCGTCACCTTCATAGTGGTATATATCCTCACCCGTCACCTTCATAGTGGTATATAACCTCACCCGTCACCTTCATAGTGGTATATATCCTCACCCGTCACCTGCATAGTGGTATATCTCCTCACTCGTCACCTTCATAGTGGTATATATCCTCACCCGTCACCTTCATAGTGGTATATATCCTCACCCGTCACCTTCATAGTGGTATATATCCTCACCCGTCACCTTCCAGTGGTATATATCCTCACCCGTCACCTGCAAAGTGGTATATCTCCTCACCCGTCACCTTCATAGTGGTATATATCCTCACCCGTCACCTTCATAGTGGTATATATCCTCACCCGTCACCTTCATAGTGGTATATATCCTCACCCGTCACCTTCATAGTGGTATATATCCTCACCCGTCACCTTCATAGTGGTATATATCCTCACCCGTCACCTTCATAGTGGTATATATCCTCACCCGTCACCTTCATAGTGGTATATATCCTCACCCGTCACCTTCATAGTGGTATATATCCTCACCCGTCACCTTCATAGTGGTATATATCCTCACCCGTCACCTTCATAGTGGTATATATCCTCACCCGTCACCTTCATAGTGGTATATATCCTCACCCGTCACCTTCATAGTGGTATATATCCTCACCCGTCACCTTCATAGTGGTATATATCCTCACCCGTCACCTTCATAGTGGTATATATCCTCACCCGTCACCTTCATAGTGGTATATATCCTCACCCATCACCTTCATAGTGGTATATCTCCTCACCCGTCACCTGCATGCTGTTATATCATCACCCCCTAACTCATTAAGTCACTCATAATCGTTTAATATCATCAACACATTTCATTAACTTAACATATCCTAATGAACGTAATTTTCTGGTCTCCTACAGGTGGGTGCTGGTAGTGAGAGGCCTCCATGATCTCCAAAACTAACGCAGGTGTTGTCATCGATATGGGGGTCGTCTTCAACACCTGAGGTAAATGCAAATAGATATAAATTTTGGGTCAACTGAAGATTAGCACCTTAGACAGTTTCACCTGATGAGTAAACACCCTAACCTAACCTAACCCTAACCTAACGTTCTAAACAAACCAAACCCCCCGAAAAAGTCTAACCTAACGCTAACCTAACCTAACCTAATCTAACCCGCAGGTGACCTCATTTATTTTCTCCTAACCATTATCTTACTTGAATATTGTTTAAGTAAGAACTAAGAACTCGTCGACGCTTACTAAATGCAGTTAAAACGGTGAAGCAACCTACAGCACCAACACAGCAACACCCTCCAACTCCCTGCAACACCATCCAATTCCCTGCAACACCATCCAACTCCCTGCAACACCAAAAAAACAGCACCATCCACCTCCCTGCAACACCAAAAATACAACACCCTCCATCTCCCTGCAACACCAAAAATACAACACCCTCCATCTCCCTGCAACACCAAAATAGCAACACCCTCCCCTTACCTTCTCCTAGTAAAACACCAAAACACAACCCTCCCCTCCCACCTCCTTCGGTAATATGTCTCAACCTCGTCAGAAGCCCCCCCCCCCCTTCCCACCACCCACAGTCCTCCTCCTCAGCTATGCAGGTCAGCTCTCTACTGGATCGTGAGCTCGACCCTCATGCACCCGCGCCATTACCGGATTTACGGCGCGAGAAGCAAAGGTCAATTTTGTCGTAATTTCAAATGACATCATCGTCAAGAGAGGGGGGGGAGGAGTAAGGAGAGGAGTAGAAGGGGGAGTTAAAGTTGGGGGAAGGATTGAGGAAGAGAAGGAGTAAAGAGGATGATGGGGGGATAAAAACTAGGATTGGATGTTGAACGCGTTTATTTATGTGCTGTTGTTATAGTGTTATAGACGGCAGTGTTATGGATGATACACTTACCACCTGGCAACACACTTCTATCCGGATCCCTCACTTACCTTCTGACCCCACCCTTGAGCTCATGACAAAAACTCCCAACACCAAACCTAAACTCCTGACCTTTGACCCCACATGACCCTGACGTTATGAAGAGGCAGGTCACAGGCCAGCTATAACTCACCCTTAAACCACAAGTTTCTCCAATAAAAGTTGGGGTGGTGTTGAGTATGACTGGGAAGGGCTATGTGGAGTGGTGGTGGGGAGTGGCTGTTGGGTGTGGCTGTGGGGTGTGGCTGTAAGGAAGTGGTGGGAAGAAGCTGTGAGGGATGGGCAGTGGAAGAGGGCATTGGGAAGAGGGAAGGGTATTGGGGAAAGGTGGGAAAGGGCGTTGAGGAAAGTGGAAGCGGTGGGGAGGGGTGTTGGGTAAGGATGGTGGGGAGGAGCGTTAGGGAAGAAGGAAGGAAACATTTGTAAAGTGGAGATGGTGGGGTTGGGGGGAGTGGTAGGGAAAGGAGTTTTGGGGAGATAGTGGGGAGTAGTTGGGGGGTGCGGGGACGAGGGAGGCAGAGAAAAAAGTGGAAGATGATTCGTGGTCAGGAGGAGGAAGATGGTGGAAGTTGATGGAGTAGAGGAGGACAGGCAGGCGCAGGGAAGATGGACGCATTAGGTGGTGGTGTGGCTACAACATCTAATCAGCAGAGCTCTCACTTGCTTCACTAAAGCACCTAATGATCTAACTTGCGAAAGAGAGTCGGTGTGTGGGTATTGCGGTGGCTACGGGTGGGTGTGTGTGGGTGTGACGGCGTGTGGGGTGGCAGCAGGAACAAAGTCTCGGTGAAACTCATGAGACACCCCGACCCATGTGTGGTGGAGGAGGACCCGTGATACACAGTCACGTGGCAGGAACGAGAGTGCATCCCGGTGTTGTGGCCACAGGATTACACGGCGGCTGAGGGAGGCCGTCACATGTTCTACTGATGGTGTTCCTGTAGAGACTAAGTCGCGCTCTGTGTAGAAGGTGGTCTACAGCCGCCCTTGGTGGCGGCTGTAGACCACCTTCACCTGGGAGATACATAACTAAATATTTATCAAGTGTTTCCAACAGTCATTGGTTATCAACAAGACAATTTCACTTCAACAGCAAACAAGTTTATAAGCATAAAATTGAGTGGAAAAAAACCCACAAGTTAATGACCTCTTTCTTTTAAAAAAAAAAAAAAAAAAAAAAAAAAAAAAAGGCAGCAGTAATCACTCATCACAAAATAAATAAAATAAAATCAATTAAATTTTAAACGAAGCAAAGAATCACCAAGCTCGACACAGGGGCTGCCACAAGAAACTACAATACACGTTCACAAACAGATAAACTCAGTCTGCAGTTTAACAACTTTGTGTAAATCTGATTTCATAACTTCAGTAGGTTCAGCAGTGACCACCAACACCACCTCTCCTGACATAGTTTACACTGTTAACTAACTACCTGACCCAACGATATCGCAATACTGTACTAGCAACATTGAACACGAGAGACAATTCTGTTGCTAGTTATTGATATAGACGTAGACGTTGTTACATGTGAGTCACACACACACACACACGATTACAACCATAAATGTCGAGTAAAACAAACACTTCACCGTAAGAGTTCTCTTTTTGTTATGGTATATTTATAGTCTATGTTGATCATGGGTCAAGGGTGAGCAGCGGCAGTGGAGTGTGGAGGAGGATGTGTGGTGGAAGGTGTGTGGATGAGAAGAGATTGTGTGCGGGTGAAGTGGGCGTGTAGCTGAGGGGAGGAGTGAGAGAGAGAGAGAGAGAGAGAGAGAGAGAGAGAGAGAGAGAGAGAGAGTACCGTCAGTATCCATTAAAGGTTCACACAGTAATACCTTCCGCCATACGATTTCCCTCGTGTTCTTGTTCACCGTTTATCCGGCTTAACACAACCACCTCCATCTGACCTTGTTCAACTAATACTCTTTAATCCAACAGCATCATAAAGCCGCTCTCATGCAAAGGGATTCTTTTCAAATATTTACATCACTGAAAACCAAGAGCGGTTCAACGATTAGCGGCCATTAATGATTTATAGGAAATTAAATGTTACAACTGGTCCACTTCCTAAACACAGACGTCGTCAACTAGATAAAAAAGGAGATTCGAATAAACTGATTTTTGGTTTACCTTAGGATTACCCCTAACCTAACCTAACCTAACCTAACCTAACACTAACCTAACCTAACCTAACCTGACACTAACACTAACCTAACCCCCAGGTAGGTTTACTTACGACATACCGAATGACTTGCCAAGAATATATAAAACTGGGTCTCTTGATGTCGAGGTAATAAGGTGGAAGGATTACGTCAGGTAACATCACTACCTTGAAGCTATAATTCCAAGTATTCCTCCTGGTGGTGCTGGAGGTGTCACTCATCTCTCCTTCAGCAGCACCTTCACTCGACGTCTCCTGCAGCTCTTCATCTGGCCTGACGTTGCCAACCACACTCCCTCACATCAGCAGACTCAATGTTCCACACACATCCCCTTACCTGACTTAAACTGACTTAACAAACCACCCACATTGCCATATCTAATCTGACCCGACTCCAACTTGAACACGCCATCCACACTTCCGTATTTGACTTGTGGATCCACGCACGGTACCTGACCTGACTTGAGATGCCCATTGACCCTCCCACACCACACACACCTTTTGGGAAATGACACTTCTCCAATCTTACCTCAGTTATAGACCAATGTGTGTGTACGTGCATCACTATTTTACCATAAGAACATCCATGGGTGGGGAGGGGTGGGGTGGGGAGGGGACAACACCAGAGGCAGATCCAGTTGTGGGAAATCTGTCATCAGCAAAATTACTTTCCCGGAATCCCAAATATCTTCCCCGCTGGTTGTCGTGTCTCTCTCTATCTCCCTTCCTCTTCCACCCAATTTTCGCCCTCTCCCACAATCCCCATCCCCTTCCTCCTACTCCCTCTCGCTCACCCTCAGGCCCCTCTCGCTCTCTCACCACCCTCCCTCTCTCTCACACCCTCAGGCCCCTCTCACTCTCTCACCCCTCCTCTCTCTCACACCCTCAGGTCCCTCGCACTCACTTTGCTCTCAATCCAATCCCTCGAACACTCCTCTCCTACTATCATTCCCTCACTTTATCAAATCCTCACTCTGCCATACTCCATTCTCCCTCACTCTCTCCTCTAATTCTATCCTTCCTCCATTCTAAGTCACTCATTCTTCTATTCCTCTCTCAATCTCTCCCCTTATTCTACCTCTCTCATTCTCCTAACATTACCTAGCTCCCTCTCTGTCTCACTCTCCTCCATTCTTTATTTCCCTTCAACCTCACTATTTCTCTGTCCACTACTTCACTCTCACCTCCCCCGCCTTTCTCTCTCCCACTCTCTACCTCTCTACTCTTCTCTCTCCCTCACACTCTCGTCCCTGGGGAGTAATTCATCTCCATTGTTCAGATCAAATCTATTCATCTTCATGTCATTTATCTGAACGAGGCTCCTAGGGCGACCCTCTCCCTCCTGCCTCCCTCTTGTCTTCCTTAACATTCTCTCTCTCTCTCTCTCTCTCTCT
Organism: Homarus gammarus; assembly: GCA_958450375.1. NCBI lineage: Eukaryota > Metazoa > Arthropoda > Malacostraca > Decapoda > Nephropidae > Homarus > Homarus gammarus. The sequence goes on from CAUDMG010000359.1 coordinate 1,856,980, forward strand.
CTCTGGGGGGAGGGGGAAGAGAAGTGCCGTGGAAGGAAGACTTAGAAGTAATACTGTTTTGTATGTTATTATTATTACTATTTGTTATTGGTTTTATTTTTACAACAACAACATTAATAATAATAATCATAATAATAATAATAATAATAATAATAATACAGTAATAATAATAATAATAATAATAATAATAACTATTATCATTTAGTAAAATTATTATTATTACTTTCATTATTTTTTATTTCTATTGTTGTTTTATGTCATTTTACATTTTCCTCTAGGACTCTAGGTATTTAACATAAGCCTGGCCACACCTGTCACACAAGACCCTGCCCACACAAGACCCTGGCCACAACATTCACACAAGACCCTGCCCACACCTGTCACACAAGACCCTGGCCACAACATTCACACAAGACCCTGCCCACACCTGTCACTCAAGACCCTGCCCACACCTGTCACACAAGACCCTGGTCACACCTGTCACTCAAGACCCTGGCCACAACTGTCACACAAGACCCTGGCCACACCTGTCACACAAGACCCTGGCCACACCTCTCACACAAGACCCTGGTCACACCTGTCACTCAAGACCCTGGCCACAACTGTCACACAAGACCCTGGCCACAACATTCACACAAGACCCTGGTCACACCTGTCACTCAAGACCCTGGCCACAACTGTCACACAAGAACCTGGCCACACCTCTCACACAAGACCCTGGCCACACCTGTCACACAAGACCCTGGCCACACCTCTCACACAAGACCCTGGTCACACCTGTCACTCAAGACCCTGGCCACACCTGTCACACAAGACCCTGGCCACACCTCTCACACAAGACCCTGGCCACAACATTCACACAAGACCCTGGCCACAACTGTAACACAAGACCCTGGCCACACCTCTCACACTAGACCCTGGCCACACCTGTCACACAAGACCCTGGCCACACCATTCACACAAGACCCTGGCCACATCTGATACACATGACCCTAAGGATGAGGAGGGGGAGAAGGAAGGGAGGTGGGGGGAGGGGAGGGAAGGGAAGGGGAGTGGGAAGGAGGGGGGAAGAGGGACGGGGAGGGGAAAGAGAAGAGGCGAGGGACGGAGGCAAAGGGAGTGGAAAGGGGGAGGAGTGGACAAGGGAAGAGGGAGGGGAGGGGACAAGGGAAGAGGGAGGGGAGGGGAGGGGACAAGGGAAGAGGGAGGGGAGGGGAGGGGAGGGGATTACCATAAGGTTTAATTAGGAAGCCAAAATATAGGCGAATAGTTTAGACCGACCAATGAAATACGACTTTTATCAGGGTTCATTAATATTGGCCAATCAGAACGGGTATTATTGTTGTCATTGTTTGAAGTTTTATTCTCTGTGCTGATGTTTCTATGTTATTTGTTTGTTTTGGTATCATTGTTTGTCATGGTGTCTATATTTCGGCTACACCATATATTATCAGAGTGTTTTATTTAGTTATCTCTCTCTCTCTCTCTCTCTCTCTCTCACACACACATTTCGCATGAATAATGTTCCTCATATGTTACAGTATTATGGTGAATCACTGACTGATCACCTTCCCTACCGTTCATTTTGTGTGTGTGTGTGTGTGGGTGTGTAAAACATGGCCACAGACTCAAGTGTAATGCACCGCTATCAAAAACAGATGGAGTGTGAAGGAGGGCATTGAGTAAGAGGAGGGCGTGATGGAGTGTGAGGGAAGGCAGATGAGGACATGGGAGAGTGTGAAGGAGGGCATTGAGTAAGAGGAGGGAGTGTTGGAGTGTGAGGGAAGGCAGATGAGGACATGGTAGTGTGAAGCAGAACAGCGAGTAGAGGGGGGGGGGGGGGTGTGTGACAATGTGTAAAGGAATTCGCTGAGTATGATGAGGAGTAGGAGGGAGGGAGGTGAGGGAGTAGAGGCCATGATAAGTAGTTCTGTCACCATAGTACTGGATCAGTGGAGTGGTTCACACATCTGACTGTACAAAAGGTATAATGGGGTCACAGATTGACACTTAGGAGGTCATATCAGGAGGTCAAAGGTGGTTATTATACTGATGCTGAGTGTGTGAGTGAATGAGTGTGTGTATGTACAGAAGACGTTAGTTATGTCTTTACAGGACCAGAACTCAATAGTGTTATAACTACAATTGGCAGTTTATCATAAAATCAGTCCAAATTTCTTTAGAATTACAAATGGTAATTAATCACATTCTTATACAGTGTGTATGTGAGATTATGCAACATGAATTAGAGTGTGTGGTGTTGGCAGAGGAGAGGGAGGAGGGAGGAGGAGGGAGGAGGAGGAGGAAGAGGAGGAGGGAGGAGGAGGATGAGGAGGAGTAGGAGGAAGTGGTGGTCCGTCTCGTGTCATTATCTGTGTACCGTCAGACAGTGAAGCAAGAGCCGGGAAGCCCCTGTATTATCCCACCTAATCTGGGCAAAGACACAGGTGCTGCTGGGAGGGAAGGAGGAGGAGGAACGGAAAGAAGGACAGAGAGGGAGGGAAGGAGTGAGGGGAAGGAAGGGGGAAGGAAAGAAATAGAAGAAGAGACAATAAGGTGGTAGTGGAAGGGGAGGTAGGGGTAGGAGGAGGGTAAAAGGGAGGAAAGGAGGGATAAGAAGGGAAAGAGGAAGGTAAGGAGTAAGGGGAGGGAAAGAGGGAGGTAAGGAGTAAGGGGAGGAAAAGAGGGAGGTAAGGGGTAAGGGGAGGGAAAGAGGGAGGTAAGGAGTAAGGGGAGGGAAAGAGGGAGGTAAGGAGTAAGGGGAGGAAAAGAGGGAGGTAAGGGGTAAGGGGAGGGAAAGAGGGAGGTAAGGAGTAAGGGGAGGGAAAGAGGGAGGTAAGGAGTAAGGGGAGGGAAAGAGGGAGGTAAGGAGTAAGGGGAGGGAAAGAGGGAGGTAAGGAGTAAGGGGAGGGAAAGAGGGAGGTAAGGAGTAAGGGGAGGGAAAGAGGGAGGTAAGGAGTAAGGGGAGGAAAGAGGGAGGTAAGGAGTAAGGGGAGGAAAAGAGGGAGGTAAGGAGTAAGGGGAGGGAAAGAGGGAGATAAGGAGTAAGGGGAGGGAAAGAGGGAGGTAAGGAGTAAGGGGAGGGAAAGAGTGGTCTTCTGCTGGGGGAGAAGGGGTAAAGGTGGATTGTCCTGGTGGTGGTTGACGGGGAATGAGTGTAGGTGTTTGTCCTGGGTGTTGCTGCATGGGAAGCGTCCAGCTGGGTGTACGGAAGTTGAATCTCTATTTCTCTCTCTCTCTCTCTTCCTTTCTTTTATCTGTCTCACCTTTCTCTTTAGCTCTACGGTTTACTAGACGAAAAAGGAGATGAACAAAGAGATATGGAAAGTCGGTAAAGAAGTAAAAAAAAAAAAATGCAGTGAGGTAAAGAAGTCAACAGAAAATCTAATGAATGAGGAGAGAGATTAATAGAAAGACTCCTCACGTACGTCTGGCGGATGATAGCCTGGCGAAGAAGAATTATTTAAGGCTTATGGTGAAGGCTGCACAACGGCGGAGAGAGTCAAACTTCCAAGTGAAAGATGGATCGAGTCTGTGAATAAATTTGTTAGGGGTCTCTTTAAGGCTCTTCCTGGAGGTGCTATGGCGGGAGAGTCTTTGAGGTCTGTGTGTACGAGCTTTGTGGTGTGGGCAGAGGGGGGGGGGGCAACTGTGGGCAGAGGGGGGACAACTGTGGGCAGAGAGGGGGAGACATGGAGGCAAATGTGGGTAGAAGGGTGAACTGAGGCAACTGTGAGCAGAGGGGAGATAATTGTGGGCAAAGGGGGAAAATGGAGGCAACTGTGGGCAGAAAAGGGGAAATGGAGGCAACTGTGGGCAGAAAGGGGGAGGGGGAATGGAGGCAACTGTGGGCAGAGAAGGGGGAAATGGAGGCAACTGTGGGCAGAAAAGAGGGAAATGGGGGCAACTGTTAGCAGAGAGGGGGGAAATGGAGGCAACTGTGGGCAGAGAGAGGGAAATGGTGGCATCAATCTCAACATAAGACAAGACTTTGTGTGCGGAGTAAACAATGTAGAGCTGTTCGTTACTGTGAGTCATTATTCCTTGTCACCGTCAGAGAGAGAGAGAGAGCTAGATGTGTGTGTGTGTGATGTGAGTAGTGTGACTGTGTGTGTGGTGCGAGTAGTGTGACTGTGTGTTATACAGACTTATGGCGATAATTTTTACCCTTAAGCCATTCTATGTAAGACTGATTTTTAAAAGTATTAAAATTACCGACAAATAATAAAATTAATGAAAAATATAAAACTACTAATATATCAAAATTACTGAAATATATTAAAATCAACGAAAAATATGAAAATCACTGAAAAAATATAATTACTGAAAAAAAAATATGAGAGAACCACAAAAAAAATTTAATGAGTTTCACGCACGACGGAAAAGATCTGCAGAGAGAGAGAGAGAGAGAGAGAGAGAGAGAGAGAGAGAGAGAGAGAGAGAAAAAATAAAAAGTTCCCTCACAATGAAAAGTTGTTTCCACTGATTACTCTTTCTGCAATTTTTCTCCCAAGTTTCAACATGGGAAGAAAAAAAAATATCAAAGAAATTAAATGATAATGTGGTCGTCTGTTATTAATTATGATGTACCATTTGTTGAAAAATGAAATAAGGAAAAGAAAAGTAAAGGAAAATAAGAATAAAAAAGAAGAAAAAATAAAAATAGAAAAAAATATTAAAAAGGAAAAAGAAAAAAAAGAAGAATAAGGAAAAAAAGATGAAAAAATAAATAGAAGAAGAAAAAAGAAAAAGAGTAACAACACAAGTCAGTTAATTTTCCTCACTCACAGTTCTACTAAAATGAGAATATTTTTACCAGATCAACATAATCACCATCTAAAGAACACAGTAAAATAACATCAAACAGAACACGACACAACATATCTGTCCTTGATGTTCTCTTAAACTCTCGATTTTTTTTTATTATTTTTTTTCACTTTTATAAATTGGGTGAAAATGCGTAAATATAAGGCTAGTAACTGAAGGGTGGAGGAGAAGGTAACAGCGGGGAGTGGACGGTAACAGCGGGGAGTGGGCGGTAACAGCGGGGAGTGGGCGGTAACAGCGGGGAGTGGACGGTAACAGCGGGGAGTAAACGGTAACAGCGGGGAGTGGGCGGTAACAGCGGGGAGTGGGCGGTAACAGCGGGGGAGTAAACGTTAACAGCAGTAATGGGTAACAGTTTCTGGGTGAATATCATCATTTACTGAAGAATAAAATAAGTACGTCGATTATCTGCACATAAAACCAAACACTTCAATCTTTGGCTCAAATTGTGTGGTGAGAGTTTTCAAACCCACAACAAAATTATTATCCAAGAGAATATTTCAGCAGAAGAACGCGACACATTTGGTTATGGTTTCAAGACAATTCTACAGAGGACACATTACGCTATTATAACACCGTCAGGAGAGTCATCCTTCGCCGTCAGGATGAGGCAACGTATTGGTGATGTAAGACAGGGTACACAGAGGGTGATGTCGTATTCAACACACACACACACTTCAACACGAGACCCTGAACTGACATTGAACTTGTGTGAAGAATTCTAAACGCGACTCTTGACAAAGTCTTCGTTATCGTCAGTTTCATCTGGTTCCTTAATGACTGTCAACACTACCCAATCAAACGAGGATAGATCTGTGCTTGTGGACAAAGTTGATTCTGATAACGGAGCCCAAAAAGTCAGGTTTAAGTATGGCGAGGGGGGGGGGGGGGACTTCACCATTTTTACACATACTATATAATAATGTCCAAGAATAAGGTCAGAGCGAGAGACATCCTCGGTGTATTTCCCAGGATCGTGTGTCCTTATACATACTGTACTGTATAACCAAACCACTAATAAACAAAAATTCGTGTAGAACTCTATTGACAATAACGATACAACTTCCTCCATACAATTTAAATAATGAATAATTCAATTTAAATATCATAAAATGTCAACTTTAAATAATACATATGTATATTTCCCTATTTTTTACCTTCTATCCCTACCTGTGCACCACACTCGATCCCTCAGGTACGTGTCATACTCCAAGTGCTGCACCTGGCGTCACGTTTATCTTAACACGTCTCACCAGCACACCTCGTCGTCCACGTCTCAAGCCTGGACGAGAAATCCGCATAAACCCAGACACGTCCTGATCAGTGAGTGTCGGCGCGTGAAGGACACTGAAGCTCAGGTGGCAACAGTGCTCCCGGAAAACCGATAAATCCAAATACAATCACCACTATTTCTGTGTTTTCCGCCCCAAAACGTGCGGGTAGTGCGGGCTCAGGGGAAACCTGGCCGAACAACGACACAAACCCGAGGCAGGGCAGAGTCCCGCCCAGGCTGACCACACACTCTGAGTATATCGTTCAAGACCTAGACGAAGTGTATTGACGACTAGTATACAGTGTCATGATGAGTGTCACGCTCTCACAGACGTTACGACCCGGCATAAGGTCACCTGATCCCTATGGCCAGGTGAACTAACAATGAAGATATATATTTGTACTCACCGAGGAGTCCATTTCTTCCCGTCCTTACCTGAAAAAAAGGAAACAAATTTTATGAGTATATGAGAGGTGTACACAAGTGGAGACCACAGGTGAGGACACACACACACACACACACACACACACTTGAAGACACCTTAAGTACATTATATAATAACTTCATTATCGACGGCTAATAACTTACATTTAAAAAGAAAAGATCTTCAAACGTTAAAATATGAACTCGTGACTGAAAGAGACAGTAAAGCCATTAAGTCTTAAAAAACCCCAAAACATTAGAACTAATTTATGATTTTCACTAATAATTTTGTCTACTAATTACGAGTTCAGAAATAATTTAAATATATGATGAAATATTTAGGGTAGAAACCTCGGGTGAGACGCTGCTTCCCTGCACTGTATATACTGATGTTGTTGTGTATATTGTTTTAAGACAACATTATACACAAAAATACAGGAATTTGTTGTTTTCTATCAATAAACCTACACATCGATCAGAGCGGAGACTAAATGTAATAATAATAACACTAAATTAAGGAAAGTTATTTGGTAAATGGCGTCTCTCTTGTGAACAGCTTAATTCCTATATGTAAACAAACTTTTACTGAAATAAAACGATTCATGAGTTACGCAACTGAAACCTAACTCTGATGGACGTATGCAAAGTCAGACGGCTGTAAGGGACTGACACTGAGAGGAAAATTAAAAATGGGATCTCGTGTAAATTAGCCCCCAGGTTTGGTTAGGTTAGGTTGTTTAATTAGTAGGTGAAATAAGCTGAGGTTAGGTTAGGTTAGGGTGTTTAATTAGTAGGTGAAATAAGCTGAGGTATCTAATGTTCAGGTGACCCCAAAAATTATACCAAGAACAGTGAATTTCCACTCCAGTTCGTCTCAACCTGCGAGGAAAATATTCACAAGCCAGGTGCAAAATTGTCTCTCTCCTGGGCAGTGTTGAGGCGGTTGACAGTGGACGTCCCCCAGCAGGAAGGTCATTGTTGGTTCCTGAATCCCCGGCACCAACACTCTCACGGGCGAATATATAACTCCCACCTACGCCCTCAGTGTCCGTGTCCCTAGTGCCAGTGCCTGTAGTGCCAGAGTTGAGTGGTAGTGTCTGTAGTGCCAGTGTTGAGTGGTAGTGTCTGTAGTGCCAGTGTTGAGTGGTAGTGCCTGTAGTGCCAGTGTTGAGTGGTAGTGCCTGTAGTGCTAGTGTTGAGTGGTAGTGTCTGTAGTGTCATTGTTCGCCGCAGTACAAGTGTTCACAGTGCCAGGAACCAAAGTGCCAGTGTTCATGGTGCCAGTGTATATAATACTTCTACTCACTACAAGAAACAGGTATAGTACGTAAATAAATATCCCTCCGAGGGTGAGCAACAAAGTCATGTACAGAGATGATGGCACAAATACATTACGTTAAGCTGAATTTAGTTCAATTTAGACTATGAAGGTCATATTAAGTGGATTAGGAAGGTTTAGTGAGGGGGGCGAGTGAGTGACGCATGGAGCTCTTGGCTGGCTGGCGGGAAATTCAACTAAGCACATATTCAACAATGACCTCGGCTTGACCCAATGACCTCGGTTTGACCCAGTTACCTCGATCTCTGACCCAGTGATCTTAATGATCTCAACCCCTGATCCTGTGACCTCGACCTCTGACCCAGTGACCTCGACCTCTGAACCAGTGATCTCGACCTGTCCCAGTGACTTCGACCTCTGACCAAGTGACCTCGACCCCTGACGCAGTGACCTCGATCTCTGACCCAAAGACCTCGACTTCTAACCCAGTGACCTCGATCTCTGAACCAGTGGCCTCGACCTCTGAACCAGTGACCTCGACCTCTAACCCGGTGACCTCGACCTTTGACCCAGTGGCTTCGACCTGACCCAATGACCTCGACTCAAACCCAGTGATCTCGACCTCTGAACCAGTGACCTCGACCTCTGAACCAGTGACCTCTGAACCAGTGACCTTGACCTCTGACCCAGTGACCACGACTTCTCACCCAGTGACCTCGACCTCTGACCCAATGACCTTGACCCCTGAACCAGTGACCTCGACCTCTGACCAGTGACCTCAAACTCGGTAAAGAACGTCCTCTATCATGTTCTTCCATCTTACCGTTCATAACTAAATAGAACAAGAATATCTATCTATCTATATCTATCGATCTATCTATCTCTGAGTTAACATTTCCCGTCGTGACAACTGAAAATAACTAGTGTACGTAACTCTAATTACCCTGAGCATTTGATACATATGTTATCTTGATGACCAAATAATAACAATGACAATAACAAATAATAATAATAATAATAATAACAATAACAATAACAATATCAATAAAAATAATAATAACATCAATAACATTAATAATATCAATAACAATAATAATAACATCAATAACAATAACGTACAAGTCAAATTAGGTAAGAAATAATTACAGGTGATTAGAATGAGACGTGACAGCGGTACATTACTGAGGTTAATTAAGAATCACTTATAATTTATCTAAGAGGAAGAATTAGTAAAATGTGGGTCATCTGCAGAGTATCCCTCCAGGTTTATTGAAGCAATTAGACTAACCACTAAAATGCTTACCTAACCTAACCTAACCTAACCACACGAACGCTAAGCAAACCACGCACCGCCAACCTAACCTAATCCCCCAAGTAACGTTAGGGTGTTTAATGCCAAATGATTCTACTCAGCTGAGAAAATCCCACTGCCCACGAAAGGGTTGAATCATTAGGTGAAATAAGCTGAGGGAGGGATGCGAACCTTCAGGTGATCTTAATAATAATGAAAGGGTTCTTTTTGAGAGAGAGAGAGAGAGAGAGAGAGAGAGAGAGAGAGAGAAGGCACCACCAGGGGAGTTTTGGTAAGATGAGCATTTTACATGATATTCACTTTTCTACAATATTGAGACTAATGGCCAGTTTCCTTTTCCTTTCCCTTCCCCCTCCTTCCCCTACCCTCCCCATTCCCCTTCCTCCCCCAGCAGATTTAAACAAAGAATAAGGATTTCCATATATATATATATTATATATATATAATATATTATTATATATATAATATATATATATGAGTGTGTGTGTGCTTGGCCAGAATGAGGTATTATGTTGGTCATAAGTCCTCATGTAGGCCAAAATTAAGGTTCTCGTCGGCCAAAACCCCTCATTTCGACCAGAATTATTTCCTGGGTTATAACTCACCAGGTTGACCTAAACGGCCAATATGTGACCATCTTTAATGTCAGCCTCGATGTGACTTTAAAAATGCTCTAAAAATTCCAAATCTTGTCTCTCGCTGTTTAAAATTCATAAGAAGTCTTAAATTCTATATTTTCTTTCATTTTCATATGTTTTAACGTCTGTAATAATTATATATATATATATATATATATATATATATATATATATATATATATATATATATATATACATATATATATATATATATATTCTTATCTGGTGATTTTCCCCAAAAGATGTCTTTAAATGTTTTAGCTTTCGTATTTTTTAACATCACTATTCAATATTTTTAATCTGCGATTTTCCCATAAAATTTTCTTAGAAACACTATATATTAATATCTTATTTCTCTTGCCATTTCCCTCGAATAAGTCTTTAAATTCTCTCTCTTTCCATGTAACAAATTTTCTAAAAAATTAGTACATATTTATTTTCTTTTGGTATTTTATTACCCATTTAATAATTTCACTTTAAAATAAATCTCACTTTCTTGTCATCGCTCCCAGGATAAAGTCAAATTATGATACACAAATATTTATATCTGTCAACGTTGAAATTAGCTTGAATCGTCCAGCCAGCTCCACCGACTCTCTCCCCTTGGGTTCTCACGCAACACCGACACGACACGACACTCACCAACATGACAACACACTCACCAACACAACACACCAATGGAAAATAGCAATCACCAATTAAACACAATCAAAAGCAACACACAACAATACTACAGCATCCCAACAACAACACACCAACACAACACACGGTTACCATAAATAAACACTAGGAAACAAACCTGATATGAACCAACACAATATATTCTGTGTTCGCCGCGTAAAGTTTATTAACGTTATAAACACATAAACGAGGGAAGCGTCTCTCTGGTGCTGAGCTGAAAGTCGTTTTATGTAGGTTGGGTTTATGTAAGTCGGGTTTATGTAAGTCGGGTTTATTTAAGTCGGGTTTATGTAAGTCGGGTTTATTTAAGTCGGGTTTATTGAAGTCGGGTTTATTTAAGTCGGGTTTATGTAAGTCGGGTTTATGTAGGTTAGGTTTATGGAAGTCGGGTTTATGGAAGTCGGGTTTATGGAAGTCGGGTTTATGGAAGTCCGGTTTATGGAAATCGGGTTTATGTAGGTTAGGTTTATGGAAGTCGGGTTTATTGAAGTCGGGTTTATGAAAGTCCGGTTTATGGAAATCGGGTATGTGTAGGTTAGGTTTATGCATGTATACTACAGTAACACACCCGTATTTACCGTTTCACTATGTATAAGAATAAACCAGGATGGGGGGGGGGGGGGTTTAATTATACCATATGTTTTAATTGTCTTCTTCTAACTGGTATTGTATCAACGGGTCTCAAGTCTAGTCCTAGGTATAGTCCTGAGGCCATACTGTGTGTGTGTGTGTGTTTAAGCTTCAATACATCACACACACAGTTGTTTCACTCTCTTGGGTTCAAATTGCTCTTAGATTACTTCCTCCACCTCCAACCCACAGGCTGAATCTCCCCTCTACTAGCCTCCTAATTAGTAAAAGTATTACCTGAGTTTTACTTCCTGTATACAGGGATAAAAATGAACCAACTTGTCCGACTAAATTTTTCGATCATTTGTTTTTCAAATTTTAATAATTGTGAAGTTCTGAGGCGTGGATTGTGAAGTTTTGAGGCATGGATTGTGCAGTTTTGAGACGGGGATTGTGAAGTTTTGAGACGGGGATTGTGAAGTTTGAGCGTGATTGACGTTTGAGGCATGGATTGTGAAGTTTTGAAACGTGAGACGCAAAATTTTGAACCGTGGATCGCAAAGTTTTGAAACATGACCCGCGAAGTTTTGAAGCATGAATTGGGAAGTTTGGGAGAATGGTTTACAAAATTTAAAGGTACGAATTGTGTGAAGTTTATGGTGTTTAGACGACGAAGTTTAGTAGCCTCACACTCTCATCCGACCAACAAAAGACTCCTTCGTTCGGATAACTACGTGAACACAGAACTAACCACAGCTGTCGGGAGTGTGTACTGTAGCTGTCCACCCTCGTCTATGTAATATGAAAGACTAAACTGGTCTTACTCTCTTTTTAAATTCATTCTCTTTGTTTATCTCTACTCTTTCATACTCTTTCTCATTTACTGTACCTCTCTCTCTCTCTCTCTCTCTCCCCTGCTCAATCTTCAATTAGCTCATATACAGTGAGGTGAAGAAATTATTTATCATTTTACGAACTTGCTTCATATCAGTGATGCCTAACTTACAACACAGTGACCTAACCTAACTTAAACTATCCTAATTTAACCAAAGCTAACGTACCTTTACCCAGACTAACCCAATCCAACCCATCCCAACCCAACCTAACGTACCCTTACCTAACCAACAAACTACACGGAATTAACTGTCTAACTACCTAACAACATACACTGACGAAACCTAACAAATTATCTTTACTTAAGGCGGTGTCAACAAAGCTGCCAATATCGGGTACAGCAAACAGTGGCGTGACCTACTATAATTAACGTTACGTAAGGTCAGGTCAACCAATTTACCTACAACTATCACTACCCGGGTAGATTTTCGGAATATATATGTTTCTACAAATTGGATTATCTACAAACAGTGATTTGACTGATTGGATCACATGAATATTAGCCCAGTCTCAGTTTATTTCACTTTAAAATTAACTAACCTATCCTGACATAACCTAACCTAACCTAACCCCCAGGTAGCATCAGAGTGTTTAATCATCAGGTGAACTAAGCTGGGGAAGCTAATCTTTAGGTGATCCGATAAATTTCCTTTAAACAAGCAAAGTTCAAGTTAATTAATAAGCACTTCACGACATTGACCTGAATTTTGAGTACTATTGATAACATTATAGTAACCTAAGTAAATTTCCTTATGGTGAACACAGGTCAAAGGTCACTAATCATTAACTCATTGTCTCAACATACAGCTGGTCTCTCAAGGTCAAGAGGTCAGCGATAATTAGTTCACTGGGTCAGCGTAGGTGGGGAGGGGGGAGGGGGGAGGGGGGAGGGGGAAGGGGGGAAGGGGGGGGGGGGAGGGAGGAGGGGGAAGGGGGGGGCAGCAGCGTATAACAAGACCTAAATTATTGGTGATGGTCCAGGCAGTAAAACACAGGACTTAAGTGCTCCCTCTGGTCCACCTCATGCCCCGGCCACCACTTGTGAGGCAGAACCTGATTGTTAGGTGGGGAGGGAAGGGTGGAAGTTGAAGAGGGAGAGAGGGGAGAAAAGGAGGGAAGGAGGTTGAAGTTGGAGAAGGAAAGGAAAGAAAAGGGAAGGGACCTAAAAGTACCTAATAACATACAACTATACGATGAAAAACTTTGATCATCCAATCACGATAGATAATAACATTTCAACACTGAATTGAAACTTTAAAAAGATTAATTAACGCTTAACTTACACGCACAAAAAGTTTAGTGAAGGCTTATCGACCAGCGAGTATCGTAATTACCTGAGTGCAACAAGGTCACCCCATTACCCGAGACTTACCCATTACTATAAATTATCAATACCAATATCCTTGAGACCTAATGACGTCATACCACTAAACAAAATGAAAAAAACAAAATTAATGTAAAATAGAAGTAAAGCTTAAGTCATTATCATAATAAGCTTTCGTAAACAAACTATTTTATAAACAATGCAGTAAAGACCTCAAGTGACCTTCCTCAACAATAATCAAAGCTTAATGACATCAATTTCCACTAACAAGTTTTATTCTCTTCGACTCTAATTCAATATCTTTCGGGTTTTATTCTCACAAATACAATTAAAACTCCTCCTCTCTCTGCTATATTTTTCATTATAACATTACCACTGAAACACTCCCAAGGGCTGTGCGTTGTAGATGACGTGTGGGGGATGGTGACGTGTGAGGGACCGTGATGTGTGTGGGTCGTGACGTGTGAGGGACGGTGACGTGTGTGGGATGGTGACGTGTGTGGGTCGTGACGTGTGTGGGACGGTGACGTGTGAGGTATCATGACGTGTGTGGGACGGTGACGTGTGAGGTATCATGACGTGTGAGGGACGGTGACGTGTGAGAGTGACAAAAACACAGTGCAATATATGGAGAGAGAGAGAGAGAGAGAGAGAGAGAGAGAGAGAGAGAGAGGAACAAATACCCTGAGAGAAAACAAATAAGAAATACAACACAATTCTTGAAGGTAAATAAAAAAAAAGACCAAGTGAACTAAAAATGGAAACAGATAATAGATGAAATTTGTTGTTGTTGACGTTGTAGTTGTTGATGACGTTGTTGTTGTTGATGTTTTTGTTGTTGATGTTTTTGTTGTTGTTAACGTTGTTGTTGATGACGTTGTTGTTGTTGTTGTTAACGTTGTTGTTGATGACGTTGTTGTTGTTGTTGTTAACGTTGTTGTTGATGACGTTGTTGTTGTTGATGACGTTGTTGTTGTTGATGTTTTTGTTGTTGTTGACGTTGTTGTTATTGACGTTGTTGTTGTTGTTATTGACGAGGAGTGTAGCAGTAGTGTGTCCCCCGGAGCTGTGTCGTGTAAGTCACAATAGCGATCATTGTAGTTATCTTTGGTAGGGTGGCTACAGCTGACCCCCCCCCCCCCCCTTGAGGCTTTGATACGGCTCAGTCCTCATTTGCATCGAGAGGAAATTTGGTGTTCTCTCATTATCTCATTCTCTCTATCTCTCATTATTTTATCCCTCTTCTCCTCTCTCTCGTGTGTGAGAGAGAGAGAGAGAGAGAGAGAGAGAGAGAGAGAGAGAGAGAGAGAGAGAGAGAGGTTAATGTGTGAGAGGGGAGGGTTAATACGTGATTAAAGAGAGGGAAATGATCAATGTGAAGATGGAAGAGGGGAGGGTGAGGGTGAGGGGAGAAGGAGGGTGAGGGGAGGAGGAGGGTGAGGAGGGAAAGAAGGAGGAGGAGGAGGAGGATCTAGCACAGTCTTGAGAAGAAAAATCACAACCACAAGAAAAAAAACATGTTAAACAGATTACTCTCTCTCTCACTCTCTCTCACTCTCTCTCTCTCTCTCTCACTCTCTCTCACTCTCTCTCTCTCACAAAATGATCAACACCACAGAGGGAGAACACCTGATTATAAGAGACAAGAGAGACAATAACAAAAGTGACAGGGGGAGACAAAGAGAGGAGAGAGAACATTATCTATCTGCCACTAGACGAGACACGAGGCTGTAAGTGATCAGTGTGGATCGTCTCTCCTGAACACGACGGATTTATTCCATTTACTGCTAAAATATTCGGATCACTTGAAGATTACTCAACCTCCTAGCTTATCTCATCTGATGATTGATTAAAATATACCCTAGACATACTGGTGGCTTTATGTTATGTTGGTTTAAGTTAGTTTATATTAGGTTAGGTTAGTCTTAGGGTGTTTAATCTTAGGGTGAAATAAGCTGGGAGTTAATCTAAGTCATCCAAATATTCTTTACATCAGCTAATGGTAGTGAAGTATTAGGTTGGCGGTTAAGTATTTATGAGAACGAGAGACAGTCTATTTTATTTCTCTAAAAAAGAATAATTAAGACCATCGTAACTTGTCTTAAACACTAGTAGTACAATGAAAGGTTCAGGTCGTCGGGAGGTGAGGGAACACTACAGGAGAGGAGGTTAAGGGGTGTTGGAGGCAGGGACCCTTACTCAACACCATGTATTTATTGTAAAGGTAAAATGATAAGAAAAGTCTTGTTGAGCAGGTGTGAAAAGACCCGTTAAGAAGGAGGTCACTAACTTGAGTGTTAACATCAAGTGTGAGAGTCTGGTTGAAATCAGATGGGTGAGGGGGGGGGGGGGTGCTAGCGTGTGTACACTGTCAGAGGAGACTTCCATGGACCTGAGGGTCTAACAGCAGCGGCCGCTATGTGAACAGCAGTGTCTTAACAGCATGAACGCCACCAATAATTGCAACAGCAAAATCTGAATAATAAGCAATGGGATTATACTGATAGGTGAAAGATTATCAACATTGAAAGCTAGATCAACAAAAGCAGCGACAGCAGACAACAGCAGGAATAGCAGCTTGAAAGGCAGCAGCAAGCAACAACAGTAGTCGTAACAGTCTTGGAGTAGCAGCAGGAGACAACAGTAAGAGCGTCAGCAACTAAGACAACAGCAGCAGCAGGTCCTCCTGGCAGCGGGAGCATTAATGAAAGAAGGTTGGTCGGTAATGCAATTATTGTGTCATAAAACTGGCCAAAGGAAGACAGCAGCCTCTCGGGCCAGTAAACGAGAGAGAGGCCGTTATATAAAGCTACGACATATTGATGCAAAACAGTAGAGTACACTGTTTTGCATATCTCTCTACTACATGGAGACTCATCATATGTAGTAAGAAACAGTGACTTAGAACCTGTTAATATGTTAAAAGAAGATTATATAAACGAGAAAGATAAGAAGATAAAATAACAAACTAGCTTTATAAAGAAATGTCTTACATATAAGATGGTTTAGATTAGCTTTATCTAAAATTGGTGTGAGCGAGTAGGGCGTAAAACTCCCTTGGGAATATAAAAGTTTAAACTACCCAAAAGACCTTTACAACCTACACTGATATTTTTCCTTCGGTTATACGTGAAATTTGTTGCTAATTTGGACGGATATTTTTCTTTGGCAAAATGCTGAAAATATCGACAGAGGAACATCCATACCCAATGTTCTCTCATACACACACACACTTTATTCTCACAAATCCAAACCTATCACTTTCACACTCGCACACATTCCTACACTCACACACCAACACTCCCAAACTCTCACCAACACTCTCACCATCGCTTCATCACTCCCACTCCATCACCCTCTCACTCCCACACCATCACCATCTCACTGTCTCACACCATCACCCTCTCACGCCCACACCATCACACTCTCACTGTCTCACACCATCACCCTCTGACTCCCACACCATCACCCTCTCACTCCCACTCCCACACCATCACCCTCTCACTCCCACACCATCACCCTCTCACTCTCACACCCTCTCACTCCCACTCCATCACCCTCTCACTCCCACTCCATCACCCTCTCACTGTCTCACACCATCACCCTCTCACTCTCACACCATCACCCTCTCACGCCCACACCATCACCCACTCACGCCCACACCATCACCCTCTCATTCCCACTCCATCACCCTCTCACTCTCACACCATCACCCTCTCACGCCCACACCATTACCCTCTCACTCCCACACCATCACCCTCTCACTCCCACTCCATCACCCTCTCACTCTCACACCATCACCCTCTCACTCTCACACCATCACCCTCTCACGCCCACACCATCACCCTCTCACGCCCACACCATCACCCTCTCACGCCCACACCATCACCCTCTCACTCTCACACCATCACCCTCTCACACCATCACCCTCTCACTCTCACACCATCACCCTCCCACACCATCACCCTCTCACTCTCACATCATCACCCTCTCACTCTCACAATCACTCACTATTCATCTGTGTCCGGACAATTAATTCATCATGAAAGAGCCTCAGGGATATGTAAAATTAACATCTAGAGAGAGAGAGAGAGAGAGAGAGAGAGTGTGTATGTAAGAGTGAGTGAGAGAGAGAGAGAGAGAGAGAGAGAGTGACCTTGGCCTCACACTGTCACATCGCCCAAGAGGATTACTTCACTAATGGATTTCGCGTCATGTGTAAAAAAGAATGCTAACAATATTTAAAGTGAGGGTGAGGTGGTGCGGGGAAAGTGAGAGTGATGGTGAGGGATAGAGTAAGTGATGGTGAGAGTGAGAGTGATGGTGAGGGATAGAGTGAGTGATGGTGAGGGGGAGAGTGAAGGAAAGGTGGTGGTGAAAAGGTGAATGGAGGGTGAAAATGATGTCGAGGGGGAAAGCGAGTGAGAGTGAGGGGAAAGTGGTGGTGAGGGGGGATGGAGAGTGAAAATGATGGTGATGTGGTGAGGGTGAGGTGGTGAGGAAAGAATGATGGTGGGGTAGTGAGGGGGGCTGATGGAGAGATGGTGAGGAAAGAATGATGGTGAGGTGGTGAGGAAAGAGTGATGGTGAGGTGGTGAGGGGGGAGTGATGATGAGGTCGTGATGGTGAGGTGGTGAGGAAAGAGTGATAGTGAGGTGGTGAGGGGGGTGATGGAGGGATGGTGAGGAAAGAATGATGGTGAGGTGGTGAGGAAAGAGTGATGGTGAGGGGGGGAGTGATGATGAGGTAGTGATGTTGAGGTGATGAAGAAAGAGTGATGGTGAGGTGATGAAAGGAAGTGTGGAAGTGAGTGGTGGGAAAAGTTGAGAATAAGTCTCTCTCTCTCTCTCTCTCTCTCTCTCTCTCTCTCTCTCTCTCTCTTCTTTCTTAAACACTACTCTATGTCTGTCTGTCTGTCTGTCTGTCATTAATATTCGCTCCCCGTTGGCACTAGCTGTCCGTCCAACCTTTCATCACGTATTTCGAGTTATCATCAAAAACGCTTAAGTGATTTGGACTCGAGCTTAACCGTGTGGGGACTGGGGCTTGGTCGGTAGGGGTTCGAGGAAAAGTCGGGAGGGGTTGGGGGAAAAGTCGGGAGGGGTTGGGGGAAAAGTCGGGAGGGAGTGGGGGGAAAAGTCGTCGGGAGGGGTTGGGGAAAAAGTCGGGAAAATCATGGGAGGGAGGAAGAGAAGAAATGAGGAAAAGGGGGGATCAAGGGAGGGAGGAAGGAAGGAAGGAAGGAAGGAGGAGGAGAAGAAACAAGTTAGGGAGGAGTGAAGATCGAGGGGGGGTGAGAGGGGAGGGGGGGTAGGTCGGCCGCCCTCTTCTGAGCCAGTCAACGTTAAAAATGCAAAAATGAAATTCTTTGGCCCTGGCAGTAAACATCAATATGCGCCCTAAATTTCAGCTAATATCTTGGAAAGTGAGGAAGAGGAGGAGGAAGAAGAAGAGAGGAGGAGGAGGAGAAGGGAGGAGGAGGAGGAGGAGGAAGAAGGGAGGAGGAGGAGGAGGAAGAAGGGAGGAGGAGGAGGAGGAGAAGGGAGAAAAGGAGGGAGGAGGAGGAGGGAGAAAAGGAGGAGAGAATGAAGGAGGAGGATAGAGAGGAGGATAGAAAAGCAAACAGAAGGCGATAAGAGAGAAAGGGAGAGAGGAAAAGGAGCCTAGAAAGAAGAATAGTGTAATGGGAAGAAGAAGAAAAATAGACAAGACGGAGAGAGAGGGAGGGAGGGGGGATGAGGGAGGAGGGAGAGAGGGAGAGAGGAAATAGAATAAGGAGGGAGGGTGAGAGAAAAGGGAATAAGGAAAAGATAAAGAAGAGAAAGCGAAGTACAGAAGAGTGAGGAGGATAGAGGGAAGGGAAGGAATTAAGAGTAAGGGAAAAAGTTGGTTTGAGGGGAGAGAAAAAAAGGGAGGGAAGACCGTGAAGAGGAGGGGATGAGGAAGGGTGAAGGGTGTTTTGGAGGGGCTGGAAGGAAGGGGGGGGGGAGAAGGGAAGAGATGAAGGATGGGGAAGAAGGAGGACGGAGGAGATGGAAGAGAAATAGGAGAGGAGGAAGAGGAGGAGAGGGAAAGAGGTTGAGTAAAGAAACGGGGAAACAATAGTAAAGTGAAGGAGAGGTGAGAGGCGAAGAGAAGAATAAATGAGAGAAAGCAAGATACAGGATGAAGGTGAGAGAGAGAGAGAGAGAGAGAGAGAGAGAGAGAGAGAGACTGGAGAGAGAGAGAGAGAGAAGAGAGAGGCGTAAGAGAAGATCTGTGACCAACACCCAAGTTACCCTCAATATCCATGATAATTTTTCTCGCCCTTAAAAGATGAATTATTATCTTATACTTGTTATCATACCGAGGGAAGACGTAATGGCGACCTTGCTGAGGGAGGAGACTATCTGTTATAACTGAATGACTGACTGAATAGGTTAATAATTGACTGACTGACTGAATAAGTAAATGAAATGAATAATTGAATGAATGAATGAATGAATAGGTTAATAATTGACTGACTGATTGACTGAATGAATGACTGAATGGATGACTGACTGACTGAATGAATGAATAACAGAGAATGAAGGTTGAGTCTGTGTTTCATTTTGATTTCGCCCACATTACACCTTTGAGGGAAACGCTTAAATAATAATAATAATAATAATAATAATAATAATAATAATAATAACCCAATAAACCAAACAAACAAACAAATAAATAACACAACAAAATTAAAACAATACAACTTTCTTATAACAAATAAAAATAATAACAAATTCTAACATATTACACCAACAGGAACGTCTATATCTTGCCTATAAAGGAAGAGACGAAAGAAAGTAACGAATAAACACAAAGGTAAAGTGATTCAAATGTCTCTTAATCCAGTGTTCAAATTTACAGTTTTTAGCTAAATTTGGTTTTCAGAGTTACTATATAGGTCGGTGCTGGGAAGAGAAAGTGGGAAGAAGGAAATTATGATGATGGAGGGGGTATGAGGAAGAGTTGGATAATTGGGGGAGAAGAAAGAGGAACAAGTAAGGTAAAAGGAGGAAGGAAGAGATGGAACAGGAAAAAAGAAAGGAATAAGGAGAAGGAGGCAGGAAAAGAAGAGTAAAGATGAGGAGGAGGACACGAGTACTCCACATAATTATTCAGATATGCTAAGATTAAATAGATCCTAATTAGTAAAACTATTATTACTAACTTCCTCAACTGTCACTTTCACCCTCTACCTGTCATGGTCATCATCACCTGTCACTTTCACCCTCTACCTGTCATGGTCATCATCACCTGTCACTTTCACCATCCACCTGTCATGGTCATCATCACCTGTCAATTTCACCCTCCACCTGTCATGGTCATCATCACCTGTCACTTTCACCCTCCACCTGTCATGGTCATCATTACCTGTCACTTTCACCCTCTACCTGTCATGGTCATCATCACCTGTCACTTTCACCCTCCACCTGTCATGGTCATCATTACCTGTCACTTTCACCCTCTACCTGTCATGGTCATCATCACCTGTCACTTTCACCCTCTACCTGTCATGGTCATCATCACCTGTCACTTTCACCCTCTACCTGTCATGGTCATCATTACCTGTCACTTTCACCCTCTACCTGTCATGGTCATCATCACCTGTCACTTTCACCCTCCACCTGTCATGGTCATCCTCAACTGTCACTTTCACCCTCGACCTGTCAATGTCATCATCACCTGTCACTTTCACCCTCTACCTGTCATGGTCATCCTCAACTGTCACTTTCACCCTCCACCTGTCATAAACTGTCACTTTTAACCACCACATTCGTCGTCTGCCTCTCCTCTCCTCTCCTCTCCATCACCGCAAGAAAAGTCAATAAAATATAAGAAGAGAGGAAGGTGAGAGAGGAAGTGAGATGGAGAGGAGGTGAGAGGGAAGTGAGAGAGGAGGAGAGATGGGAGTTAGAGGGAGGAAAGAAGAGGGAGGAGGTGAATAGGTGTGATGAAGTACCTGTGTGAGAGAGAGAGAGAGAGAGAGAGAGAGAGAGAGAGAGAGAGAGAGAGACGAAAGCATAGGATAGGTGGCGGAAGAGACAGAAATAGGGTGAAAGAAGAGATGGAAAAGGTGGGATAAGATAAGAAGAAGTTGGAGGAGTAAGTTAATATTGAGGAGGAGGAGGAGGAGAGGCAGTGGGAGGAAGAGGTAGAAGAGGAGGAGAGAGTGGAAGAAAAAGGGTGGGAAAGCAGTGCCCCCCTCTGGCCGGCCTTCCCCAGCCCCGCCCAACCGATGACGTCAGAGCCCCGCCCACAACCAGCTGGAGGCAGGAGACTCAGCTGTGCTCCACCCTGGCCCACCCCTTCAACCAGCTAATGACCATAACAAAACCATAATAAGAGGCAAACCAACGATAAATTAGGGAGATGAGAAGCGTGGAGATAATTATGGTATAGTATATGGGAAGTCAATCTAGAATGTTTGAACAAAGGAATTAAAGCGACGTATGGAGAGACGGAAAAAGAGACAGATGGCTCGGGGTAATTTATATAAATGTTAAAAATTATTTCGATATACCGGTACTGTATTATTATTATTATTATTATTATTATTATTATTATTATTATTATTATTACCGTATTTATTACTATTATTTTCATCATTATTATTTGTTTCTTATTATTATTATTATTATTATTATTATTATTATTATTATTTATTTTTATTTTTATTTTTTTACGTCTCTTCCTAAATTAAAATATTTTACCACATACAACACCAATCAGCTTGTGGACGCTATTGTAAATATCTAATATAAATCATTATTGTACTTGAAAATTAATTAAAACATATGAAATAAAACTCTACGGCATATGCAAATTAATTAAGGAATATAGCTTGAAACTTTATGGGGAAATTAATTGCGATTTCAGGTTTGTTGATTGCATGTGGTGAATGAGGTAGCGATTATCCAAAAACTCGAGGACATATTGGATGTAAAGTTGCCATATGGGGTGTTAAGTTGCCATACGGGGTGTTAAGTTGCCATACGGGGGTGTTAAGTTGCCATATGGGTTGTTAAGTTGCCCTATTGGATGAAAAGTTGCCATGTGGGGTGTTAAGTTGCCATGTGGGGTGTTAAGTTGCCCTATTGGATGTAAAGTTGCCATGTGGGGTGTTAAGTTGCCCTATTGAATGTAAAGTTGCCATGTGGGGTGTTAAGTTCCCATATGGGGGTGTTAAGTTCCCATATGGGGTGTTAAGTTGCCATACGGGGGTGTTAAGTTGCCATATGGGGTGTTAAGTTGCCCTATTGGATGAAAAGTTGCCATGCGGGGTGTTACGTTGCCATATGGGGTGTTAAGTTGCCATATTGGTTGTCATTAATGCCATAACAGAAGGTGAGAATAACATTTTGCGTGTAAACAATGCCATATTGGATGTTAAGGAGGCCATATTAAATGTTAATAACGCCATATTGGTTGTTAAGGGCAACATATTGGGTAACGAGCCCTTCCACTAGTTATTACTGATGAATTGGTCGTTAAGTGACTTATATTGGGATGCTAACGATGTCATATTGCTTTAACTCACCATATTGGATATTATGCTCCTCAGAATTATGCCATAGACGGTGTTAATTTTCACGATCGCCATTTAGATGTAAAAATCACCAGTTAAGTTGTCACGAAAGTCATATTGGTTGTTGATGAAAATTATACTGGTTGTTAAAAGCCATAATGGTTGTTAAGAACACCCTATTGATCACAAACCACACCAATATGGTTATCACGAAGGACATAGTCTTATAAATGCCATATTGACTTTTAAGAATTACACTTTAGCTTTTTAATTATTTTCTGCAACTATAAATTACTTACAGGGATATTTTGGTTATTATCGCCATATTGGTTAATCAGTGTTGTTTTTGGGGTGATAATGGTTAAATATCGCCCATATTGGTTGTTGTGAAGGTAAGGTCGAATGTGAATATTGCCAGATTGGTGTCATAATGTCCCTCAATGGTGCTAAAATGGTTGTTTTGTGTCATAATTTTTTGCATTGGCTCCGTATCGATCATAATATTTGTTAATGGTGTCTTACTGGTCATAACCTACATCATAATTCTGGTTAATGGCGTCATATTGGTCGTTTTCTTCAATATAATGCTGGTTATTGTCGTTCTATTGCTTGTTGCGTCCAGCGTTATGCTTTTTAATGGCGCAATATTGGTGTTTTAAGTCTGGTATAAGGCTCGAAAAAGCATTCCCAATCGGCCATATTAAGGTCACTAATGGTTGCTAAGGACGCCATAATGGTTGCTAAGGACGCCATAATGGTTGCTAAGGACGCCATAATGGTTGCTAAGGTCACCGAACATGGTTGCTAAGGACGCCGAAATGGTTGCTAAGGTCACCGAACTTGGTTGCCTATTGGTTGCTAAGGACGCCGAAATGGTTGCTAAGGTCACCGAACATGGTTGCCTATTGGTTGCTAAGGACGACGAAATGGTTGCTAAGGTCACCGAACATGGTTGTCTATCGGTTGCCAAGGTCACCGAACTTGGTTGCCTATTGGTTGCTAAGGACGCCGAAATGGTTGCTATGGACGCCGACATGGTTGCTAATGTCACCGAATATGGTTGCCTATTGGTTGCTAAGAACGCCAGGACGGTTGTCAAGGAAGTAAGTACCCTGGCTGGCACGAGAAGCCATACTGCCATCAAAAGAATAAATAATCATCCTGTTATTAATGAAGAAGCCGTAGTCTCTTGTTCCGGTCTTTATATCGCCGGTCAGAAGGGTCGACCCCGCCATCTTTAAGGAGCTTATCTTGTCACTAAAGAAGCCATGCATCTAGACAGGGGGTGGATGGCTGGGTGGGAGACACTAAAAACCTGCGCTAACAACGTCATAGTGCTTGTTAAGGCGCTCGCTACTGGTTGTTGATGTTATCCTACAAGGGGGTGCTGGTGGTAGAGTGGTACCGCTCTTGCCTTCGCAAGCGAGATGTCACGGGTTCGATTCCCGGGCCGGTGGAAGTTGTTTGGACATACTTCCTAGCCCCCATTAGTCCCTGTTCACCTAGCAGTAAAGTAGGTACCTGGTGTAAGTCGAAAGTTGCGAATTCGTATTCAGGAACAAGTTGTTGGAGCTTCCAATAACTTGATGACATAAACCATTGACTCTCCAGGCTTCTACGCCCTTAACTCATGAGAGATAAAGGCAAGCATGAACTTAGCATGCTTCCCTGTTGGGCACTATAAACGCTTCTGCGCTTCACCTTGCACAAGGCTGTAGGAGAGTGCCCCCCCCCCCCCCCCCCCAAAAAAAAAAAGTTATCCTACAAGTCTATTGCTTCATTTCCCCATACATTAAATCAAACATTGAGGTACAGTGTTCTTTTGATAATGGTAGAGAGAATAGTCACAGTAATACGTAAGGCTTTGGGTTAACTTGGTAAATATAATTAGAACGGGATGAAATAAGTTAGTTTGTTAAAATTAGTTAGGTTAGATTAGGTTACGTCGCTAAGTTAAATTGTGATAGAACAAGTTAGGTTAGGCGTCGTTAGGCGAGGTGAGGTTAGGTTAGGTTAAGTTAGGTAAGTGTGTCAAGTTCATTAAGAGTTTTAAAGGTGTTGGAGCCAGTACCAGCCAGGGGTCATGCAGTGTACTTCGGCGAGGTGTGAAATGACGCTCTACACCGAAAGATGAATATTAATTGGAAGTGAAGATATAGGAATGGCAGGCTTGGAGTGTCTTCTTACCACGCCGCACCTTCCCTTGTGGCGGCAGGCTCGAGATGTCTGCCACCACGCCGCACCATCCCCTGTGGCGGCAGGCTCAGGGTGTCTGCTATTCACACAGGGAGAACTATAATAACCAGTCCCCGCCATACAAGGTGTCTGCCGCCACAAGAAAGGCGACCTGATGCCTTCCATAATTATTACCTATTTTCTTACTCCCTCTCTTTCATTATCTCTACCTCTTCTCAATCCCTCTTTCATTATTAAGTTTTATCTTACATAAGTTCATTATCACCTTGCTTTCTCATATCCCTCTTTCATTATCACCTCTTCTCAATCTCTCGTTCGTTATCGCCACCTGTTCCCATTTCCTCTTTTATTATAAACTCCTTTTTCCTCCCTTTTCATCGTCTTTTCTCACACCCCTTATTCATCACCTCCTCCTCTTCCCATATCCCCACTAGCCATTATATATAACTACGATATATCGAATCCTCCCTCTAGGTATATAACCACGTTGCGTCTTTTAACACATTAACTTACGACACCACAACACCATTCTCCTATAAACGCCAAAATATACCAACTAAAGGACTGTTCAATATAAACATCACCAATATCAGGTCACATGAGGATATGTGACTATTGCGACAGGTCAAAGGTCACTAACCACCCGAGAGCTAAGAGCCGTCTTTGTGGGCATCATCACCTCAACCACTGGTGTGTGTGTATTAGATGGAGTTGGCAAATATTATTATTATTATTATTATTATTATATTTTCATTATGACTTTTCTTGTATTTCTTGCCCTTTTCCTTTCCCAAAAGTTTATATACATATATATATGCTGATAACCACAAGGAAGCAAGAAAACACGAAGTTCCCAAGCGCTTTCGTGTAATTCACATCTTCAGGGGTGAGTACAGACTGTACTCACCCCTGAAGATGTGAATTACACGAAAGCGGTTGGGAACTTTTTGTTTCCTTGCTTCCTTGTGGTTATAAGCATATAACTGGATCACGCACACCTACAGTGATTTACTTGCATATATATATATCTATATATATATATATATTATATGTATATATTATATATATATATATATATATATATATATATATATGTGTGTGTGTGCGTGTGTGTGTTTGCTTACTCGTGTGAATGTGTATGTGTCTGTCTGTATGCGTGTGCGCGCGCGCGTATAATTCCACACTAAATATAGTAACACAGCGCCTCTCACTCCCACACACCCAGACAGTCTTTGTCTTCGGCCTCCACGGTGATCCCTGTAGTGGCTGGAGGTCACACTTCACTGGTTTACTGACCCTCGAAAACTGGAAGACAACATCACTGACAACCTCCACTCTAAACTCTTCAATGTTTTCCTAAGTCTGACTCACTGCCTCAGTTAGTCAGTTATTAATGCATCAACCATTTTTAAACCCCGCAGCATCTGTGAGAGAAGCAGATACTGTAACGTGTGTTCCATTATGTGTCTGTGTTTATGTGTTACACTCACAGCCAAATGGTTAGGTTAAGTTAGGTTAGGTTAGGTTACATTTTTCCACGCAATCTCCCCTTCCCCCAACTACTTCTGTTATCTCTCCTTCCCTTCCTTTTTCTCATCATCTTTCCCTCACCTTCTCCCCTTCCTCCAATTTCCCCTCGGGGCCTGGCACACACCGAGGGACAAGGGAAGTAAATGAAACGTCGCGAGCGTTGGTGGTGGTCTATGGCGGTGATAGACACGTGGTGAGTGGCTACTGAGGCCCTCTGATGACCACCCTGGGGGAGTGAGGAGGATGGGGTGTGAGGAATGTGGGGGTGTCTTGAGTGTGGGAGTGTGGGGGGATGTGAGAGGTGTGGGAAGAGAGAGAGAGAGAGAAGTACCACTAACCATAGCCTCTCCTTCCCCCCCCCCCCCTAGGTGAGTGATGGCGGGTGTACCTAGCGAGGCATCATGGCCGCCGCTGTCCTCCCCCAAACATCAAGGGAAGTATATCACAGCCTCCATCAGCGGTCATCTCCCTCTTACATAATGGATCTACTTCAGGTGACAGACAAGCCGACGTTGAAAATATGTGACGTAACCCGTAGCTTAAAGTACAGTCTATGTAATTAATCATGCCCTTGTAGTGTATGTTAGGAGTGCATTAAATGTAGCAAACACTGCACAGGACCACCTTCGCTTCCTCAATGGTGAAATTAGTTAGCCATTTACAGCTTGGTGACTGGTAGAGGGTCAACCAGCGACACTTCGAACAGAAAGCCAGAGATGTATCCACTCGGCCGCCGCAACCGTTTACGTCAATAATTTTGTGCAATTCTTATGTGTGAAAATAATTCCAGGACAAGGCGAATCTCTTGTCCCTTCATTTCTTTCAAACAAAATTGAAACAGTTTCACTCAATAATCCTAAGTATGGGGTCAAAGGTTAAATACAGTACGCGGACGGTAAACAATGTGACCTCTAATCTTTCACGTGTGTTTAAAAGCAAAAGTCGGAAACTGTCAGAGCACGACGGTGGAAAGACTTATTCCTGTAAGATGATTCTGAAAGCATTAAGGAAAGCTCAAAGTGAATCTTGTAACATTTAAAGATCAAAAGGTTAGGAGAGAGACCCAACATATAAATCACAACGTTTAAAACACCAAACAAATCGATAAACATTACATCAATCGTTTATATTATGAAATAAATCGATCTGAAAAACACCCAGAAAAATGCTCCTACAAAAAATTATAAAATAAATGAATAAATCCCCTCAAAGCAACAAGAACCACCATCACCCACATAATACACCTAACACACTCCTACAAAAACATCCTTACAATAAAAATCCTACAACTCCCAGAAATACAGGAAAAGGACCATCCAGTGATTCCTAGACCTTCCTCATCTGTATCCCGGGCCCCTCATAGCCCCTACCACCGAGCCTCTTAATCTCTCCTCTCAGAAATGTTAGTTGTACAAATCTATTTTTTTTCCTCCATTATTTGTGTTGGGATGATAATTCTATTTCACCCAGGCCCACGAGAGAGAGAGAGAGAGAGAGAGAGAGAGAGAGAGAGAGAGAGAGAGAGAGAGAGAGAGTGCACTTAACAGGGTGTCGCTGAGGAGGTGGGACTGAGTTAATATATAGAGAGTGAGAGTGCCGGCGTGGGAGTCATTATAAACGACGTGAAGATCTCCCACAGAGGCGGACCTGACTAAAGATGGGGTGCAAACGTAAGCGCTTTGTCAATACATCGTTAGTGGATAATGGATGATGAGATGAACCACGTGAAGAATAGCCACCCAAGCTTTCATTTGATGATTAAACACCTTAAAACTATCTGGGGGAGAAGGTAAGGTAAGGTTAGGTTAGATTATTTTACCATTAGGGTGGTCAATCTTGAGGTGAAATAAAGCTGGAGTGCCTAATCTTCACGTGATCCTATAAGAAGATTAATCCCTTGAATGACTGTATAGATCAACGCCAGCAGAGGGATGGAGGACCTCTGTTGGCGGAGGATGAGGAGGGACTCGATGATCTCCCCCTACACACGAACACCACTAAATCAACGCCACTATAAGCGAGCAACACCATCCTTGCCCCCCCCCCCACCCCCTCCCCTACAGCCCACGATTATGACAATGCTTTTGGAGGTTTACGCCATACGAGCTCGCTTACGAACCACTCTGAGGCAACACCAAAACAACACCCAGAGTAAGTAGATTCAGGGTCCTCAGGTCTCCTCTCACAAGGTTCACGGTCCTCAGGTCTCCCTCCAAAAGGTTCAGGGTCCTCAGGTCTCCCTCCACAAGGTTCAGGGTCCTCAGGTCTCCCTCCAAAAGGTTCAGGGTCCTCCGCCAACTCACACTTGCCTCCTGGGGTGTGATAAGTGAGGGACCTGAGGCCTGTGTGATACCATCCATCAGTCACCAGAGTCTGTCACACTCACTGTCCCTGCCACACTCACGCTTCCTGTGACACTAACTCTCCCTGCCACACACATTATTCTTGCCACACTAACTCTCCTTGCCACTCGCTGTTCTTGCCACACTCACTGTTCTTGCCACACTCACGCTTCCTGTGACACTAACTCTCCCTGCCACACTCATTATTCTTGCCACACTAACTCTCCTTGCCACTCGCTGTTCTTGCCACACTTAATTTGCCTGCTACACTCACTCTCCCTGCCCAGATGAAGGTTCCACCACACACCTCAACTCTCACCCTCGGTTCTCTACCTCTCACCCTTACTACCTCCACTGGTTTGTTTACTAGTGTATGAAATTACGTATTTAATGGAGTAACCTTACGAATACATCTCTACAATGCATGTACCAGAATACAGTCAAGTGTTCGTATCCTGACTCAAGGTAATGCTAGGATAAGGGCGGCTGCTGTGTGATCGTTTATAGTGGTGGTGGTTGTTAGTATATAATCATATCTACATTGATTACGATAGTTCGCCTAACGTACAGTACATGATGCGTTCCTATAAACCTATACGTTAACCTGATATACGTGTACGTTAAACGAATATTCTTAACGAGACATTTAGCTGTATAAATCAGGTAGGGATCTGTATTTTCTTTTTTTTTTAGGAAGCTGGAGGCAGGTATTTACCCTCCCTCCATCCTCCTCCGCTGGCCGTCCTCCCCCCTCCTCCTCCATTGTCTCAGGGAAGAAGACTGGAAATGTAAGATTCAAAAGGGAAGAGCATCGTTACCGGCGAGGTTTGTGGGCAGCGGCCGGACGTTTGGGTCTCCCTCAGGGCCACCACCAGTCACCTCCGGCTACACCTCCCTCAGTAGGAGTCCCGGATAGGAGATTCCGCTATGGCTGTGTAAATACTCTCATAGACCTCTAAAAGTCGAAGGTTTTATTTTCTTCATTGTCCTATCTTTACCGTTCTTCTGCCTCACCCCTCCCTTCTCTCTCATACACAAGACACTCACGGCAGCAGGGTACCAAGGGAGGCAAATGGGAGGATACTCGCTGTGGCGCTAAAAATGGAGACATCTTTGTAATTGTTAAGTTTCGTAAAAGAATCCGTTTGTCTTCTCACTGATTTTGTCAACATATCCGTGAAAGAAGAAATTTGTCAGCTGATTTTGTTGACCTCGGTTGTTAGATACTGACCTTAATGAGTGAGCTTGACTTTTTAACATCATTCTCTTGTGCCAACACGCTGTAGGGGGGATGGAGGCAGCTGATGGACGTGTTTTTGTGATAGTGGAGGAGTTAACACGTTATGACTGTTGCTGGGTTGTCTTTCTCTTAGTTGTGGCTCTCATTTACTGATATCGGAGCACCTGGAGTTTAGGCACCCCAGATTATTTCAACTGATGATTATGATGATTACATACCCTAACGGTGCCTGGAGGAGGTAAGGTTAGGTTAGGTTAGATTTGGTAAAGTAAGGTTGGGTTGGGTCAAGTCTAGGTAGGTTAGGTTAGGTTGGAATAAGTTGGGGTCTATTAGCACAGGAGCCCATTGAACCTGCGACCATCCCCTCACCTACCCGGGGACCACCAGGTGAACCGTTCTCTCGCCAGCCTTGACGTAAACACGAGAACGACGTCATCAATTGCTCCTAGGAGTCGGGGTCTTACAGAGTGACAACAAACTAATTAGCCAATTGATTTGATTACTTTTATTTCTTATTAATTACTTTGTTTCTCCACATCTCTTTCTCTCTCCCTCTTCTTCCTTCACTTTTTAATTTGTATTCTATTACCTCTCTCTCTCTCTCTCTGTGTTGTCCTCGACTCCTTTCTTTCCCGAGTTGTCATTTTCTGTAATGGTTTTCCAAATGGGCGGTAGAGGCGGCAGTAGCGAGGTGGGTTGAGGGGTGGCCACCCCCCTCCCC
Source organism: Homarus gammarus (assembly GCA_958450375.1). Lineage (NCBI taxonomy): Eukaryota > Metazoa > Arthropoda > Malacostraca > Decapoda > Nephropidae > Homarus > Homarus gammarus. Next base: position 1,887,780 of record CAUDMG010000359.1, read on the forward strand.
TCTACCCTGCCCGTTCTGCCTGGCGTTAATCTGGGTCTGGCGGAATATCGGCAGGCGAAGGTGGCGCCGACGACAATAGTGACCTGACGTTTATATTCTCCTCGGGATGACTTAACACCCTCCTGCTCCTCCTTCCCTCCAAACCCTGGACCACCTAAACTCCCCCCTTCCCTCACCCCCTAACTTTATCTAACTTAGTGTAACCTAACTCAAGTTAATCTTCAGGTTAACTATATTGGGTGGTCTAATCTCCTGGTAATAATATACATTCGATCACCACCACACCAGCGAGGCAAAAGAAACTGGTCAGTGTGAAGCCTAACAATATTACCGACCATTGAGGACTGAAGTTAAGTGAGGTGCTGGGGTCCTGGAGAACACTTTCACACACAACACACACACACACACACACACGAGCTATGAATAAGGCAAGAAAGCCCCTCATTCGATAGATATAGGAAAAGGATACCAAGAGCACTAAGGAGGAGGAGGATGAGGTGTGTCAGGAAGTGCTGGTGGAGGATGAGGACACCGAGATCATTAAGTGGGAGGTGCCGAAGGGAGGAGACGTTGGAGGAGGGGGAGGAGGAGGAGGAGGAAGGGGAGGAGGAGGAGAAGAAAGGAGGAGGTAGAAGCCACTCCCTAGTGTGTTGATCTGGCCGATAACCAATCACGTCGACGATCAATACAGCGTCAGTTCAAGAGCACCAATACAAGCAAGCGTCGGTGAGATCCAATAGCCTACCCACCCCCACCCCACACCCTAAAAAAAAAACCGCACACACACACACTACAAATTGCCTCCAATCGCATAAACCTGATTGCCAATAGCTATCGATAAAGAGCGTCTGAATCCAAACGGCGCACTAATCGTTAAAAGCGAATTAGTGTTTTAAGGTGGGTGGGCGGGTTCAGTCGTCAACAATCACAGACAATCACTGGTCAACGATAGGTAATGACTCCTACTACAAGCACCACCAGTGTGAATTAAAGCGAGCTAACTGTGGGAACACGTCAGGAATTCGGGTGTTGCCATGAATGTTAATGACTGGCCACGGCGTCACCAACCTCATGGGCAGTGGTTGTGATGGTAGTGGCGATTATTGTTGTGGTGGTAATGGTGGTGTTGGTGGTTATGATGGATGACCGAGAAAACCACAGGTAATATCACACCCGTCTGTCCTCATAATATAAAACAGGAAAGATTCACCCAGACGAGCCTAAGCCAGGAAAGCTTCAACGAGAAAAGCCTCAACTATGATGGCTTCCGCCAGTAAAAGCCTCGAGGCTCCATCCACCTGCTTCTAAAAGGACAGGACAAGAGGTGTTGAGGGGCGGGTGTGGCGGGGCAGAAACACCTCAGCTGGGAGTCAACACCTCCCCAGGTGTGTCGTGCACCTCCACACTCATGGGAGATCTTATATAACACTAAAATAATGTAAAATATAGTTGACTTGTGTATTTCTATTTCTCTGACTGAAAATGGCATGAAACTTATGTTGTATTTGTCTACTACTGTAATCAAGCAAAGTAAATATAGATGAATACATAAGCGAGATGAATATAAATAACAAGAGGCAGTCATACCTGGCTGGCTCGTGTCAGCCTCTGCCAACATGCACATTTTTATTGAACCTTGTTTAAAGTTACGTCAATATTTGTCACAGTGTTACACGGTGCTGTGAACCAGCGCACACAATGATTTAGTGAGCGCCTGTGTATGTATGTATGTATGTATGAACATACACTTGATCATATGTTCACTCATTGACTGATGAACTGTCTCTCTTGACTAAGAAAGGCCTACATTGGACTAAAAACAGCCCAAAACGTAAGTTGCATAAATAACATTAAAGCACGAGAGGGCCAGAAGGACCGCCATTTACTGCACATGAATGTCCGGGAAAACAATAAGACTCAGTGAAAAAAATGGTAGGTAGGGGAAGACAGACCCCAGGAGGACGGTGATACAAGCCCTGTGTTAGTCTGATGGGGAGTTATAACCTGGTGGTGGTTAACAGGGAGGCGGGCGGTGGCCACGTCCGTAAGACAACAGGGAAGTGGAAATTAAGAGAAGAAAATAACAAATGAATGTACATCGCGACGAACATAATTGTATCGTAATTTTTGTGGTCACGACTTTAGCAGCAGCAGGCGGGCACCACCACAGATGGCAGCACCGGGCACCACTGGGTTATTTCAGCAGCAGTATAGGTTAACCGAGAGCTGGTGAGAGCCACGAGTCCTCAGCAGCGGTTGGTAAGAGCCACTAGCCCTCAGCAGTGTGTGTGTGTGTGTGTTTGTGTAATGTAGGTGCGGGTAATCCGGTGTCCTGGGGTTACCCGGGGCTGGTATTTCCGACCGTGGCTCCCTGGAGGACCGGCAGACCCAGTGGAGAGGGAGGTAAACAAGGAAAAACAACACTGATAAATGATACATAAAAGGAAACCACTGAAATGGGAGGTAAGGAAGAGGAAAATAAATAGCTTGTCTTGAGAACGGAAAGATCGACCAACACACACACACACACACACACACCGATTATTTTATCTCATCGGCGGGGTCAAAGAAGACAAAAAAAAACAATAAGGAAAACTAATGGAGATGGTAATTAAAGAGAAGAATAACAAAGTGTAAATAAATAATAAAGATATGACGATGAGAAAAATGGTTTAGAGTTAAGATAAATAAGTCCATCACTCTGGGTGGGTAAACCTGAGAGTATGGTGCTGTGAGTATGGTGAGTGTGGTGCTGTGAGAGTATGGTGAGTGGTGCTGAGAGTATGGTGAGTATGGTGGTGTGAGAGTATGGTGAGTGTGGTGCTGAGAGTTTGGTGAGTATGGTGCTGCGAGTATGGTGGTGTGAGAGTATGAGGAGTGTGGTGCTGAGAGTATGGTGAGTGTGGTGCTGAGAGTATGGTGGTGTGAGAGTATGGTGACTGTGGTGCTGAGAGTATGGTGAGTATGGTGGTGTGAGAGTATGGTGAGTGTGGTGCTGAGAGTTTGGTGAGTATGGTGCTGTGAGAGTATGGTGAGTATGGTGAGTGTAGTGCTGAGAGTATGGTGGTGTGAGAGTATGGTGATTATGGTGAGTGTGGTGCTGAGAGTATGGTGGTGTGAGAGTATGGTGAGTGTGGTGCTGAGAGTTTGGCGAGTATGATGCTGTGATAGTATGGTGAGTGTGGTGCTGTATGGTGAGTGGCGCTGTGATAGTATGGTGAGTGTGATGCTGTATGGTGAGTGGTGATGTGATAGTATGGTGAGTGTGGTGCTGTCAGAGTATGCTGGGTAGTACTGTGAGTATGGTGCTGTGAAAGTATGGTGTGGCGCTGAGAGTATGGTGAGTGTGGAGCTGTGAGTGTGGTGATTGTGGTGCTGTGAGAGTATGGTTAGAGTGGTAATGAGAGGGAGTGAGTGGTGGGATGGGAGTGTGGAGTATGAGGGAGTGTGTGGTGGCATGGGAGTGGGAAGCACCATCACTAGCCCTAGGATAGACTCTTAAGGACTGAACTGAGGACGGCACTCGGAGGGCAGCTGAGGGCAAGAAAATTAATTATCCAACCTTCTCTTCGTGAACCCAAAATCCCCGTGGCTCTCAACCATAAAACTGCACCGTCACCGTGATTCAGCAAAAAAAAAAAGATCACTGTCGTTTATCAATATTCTTACCGCTATAATAGTCTGCCATGCCCTTGTAGTCTAGGATGAGGAGATGAACTAAAGCCATGCAAATCATTACCACGTCTCCAACACAACCTCCAACATGACCTCCATTACATCCCCCCAACACAACTTCCACCACAATATCTCCAACACAATTCCCACTACATCTTCGCCAGAATATTTACCACTAATCTCCAACACAATCTCCATCACATCCCCAACATAAAATTCAATACAATTTCAATACAATCTTGACCATCCCTTTACTCACAAACATTCACCAACATCACACTACCACAACAACCATCATCACACTCTACCAAAATATTCACCATCACCTCTCTTCCACAACATCCTCCACCACAACATCCTCCACCACAACAACCACCACTATAATCTCTCTACCACAACAACAACATCCACCACCACCTCTCTCTACCACAACAACCACCACTATAATCTCTCTACCACAACAGCAACATCCACCACCATCTCTCTCTACCACAACAACCACCACTATAATCTCTCCCACTACAACATCCACCACCACCTCTCTCTACCACTACAACCACCACTATAATCTCTCTACCACAAAAACAACATCCACCACCACCACCTCTCTCTACCACAACAACCACCACTATAATCTCTCTACCACAACAACATCCACACCTCTCTCTCCTACCACAACAACCACCACTATAATCTCTCTACCGCTACAACATCCTCCACCACCTCTCTCTACCACTACAGCCACCACTATAATCTCTCTACCACAACAACAACATCCACCACCACCTCTCTCTCTACCACAACAACCACCACTATAATCTCTCTACCACAACAACAACATCCACCACCATCTCTCTCTACCACAACAACCACCACTATACTCTCTCGACCACAACAACATCCACCACCACCTCTCTCTCCTACCACACTGGCCATAAATTCACACGAGAAATAATTCCATAAGTCGGCATAGTTTTCAGTAGTCTTGTTTGTGTTCATAGCACATAAACTGGTGAGTTCTGAATGTAAGGGAAAATAGGTCAGCGGCGAGTGATTTATTACCCTGCTTTGAAACGCATTAGAAAGATGTGTTTATAGGCCAAATGGTAACTCATCCAGGCCTCTGTGTGTGTGTGTGTGTGTTTTACGGGATTTTTTTGGGGGCTAAATATGTAAACTGTAAAGCGTGTATAATAATATCCAAATATTCACTTAAATATGAATGCATACATAAATAAATATATATACACGCAAACTTTTCAACAATTTCACTACACACACACACACACACACACACACACACACACACTTTCACAATCAGAGAGAAGTGTTATTTCCAACCCCCCGTGAGAGACCACATTAGTCTTTTGAAATTGTTATTAGAATAATATATCTATCTCTCTCTTTCTCTCATGAGGAAGAAGGGGAGAGGGAGAGATGAAGGAGGAGGAGGAAGATGGCGAAGTAGAGATAATGATTGTTGTAGAGAGGAGGGGAGAGGAGAGGAGAGGAGAATAATGTCATAGAGAAAGGATAGGGACAACAGGAGGGAAGAAAGGAAGAAGAGGCGGAAGAGGTGAGGAAGGGGAACGATAGAGAAGCGGAAGCGATGAAAGTTAGAGGAAGAGGAGGAGGGAAAAAGAGAAAACAATGGAAAGGGTGAAGAGGAAGGGTAAGGAGGAAGGAAGAGGAGGAAGAGATTGGAAAGAGAGAGCACGACAGTAGAATGGTTGTAGGAAGAAGAAAGGCGGGGAAGGAAATTAGGATAGAAAGAAAGATGGAGGAAAGAAGAGCTTAGGAAAGAAGAGAGAGAGAGAGAGAGAGAGAGAGAGAGAGAGAGAGAGAGCTTGAATCCCTCATATCTGTGAAAAATTCAAGGGAACTAAGAGCAGCAGGTGGGAGGGTGTGGGTCTCTTCGGCTTTGATCTTGGCCCACCAGTCTCTGATATTAATATTGAGGGCACGGCTCACGGCTGTCTCTCTTTCTATCACACTGTATTTCTCCACCTAATGACGCCTCTGTCTCTCCCAGACTATTTCTCTACCTAATGACGCCTCTGTCTCTCCCACACTATTTCTCCACCTAATGACGCCTCTGTCTCTTCCAGACTATTTCTTTACCTAATGACGCCTCTGTCTGTTTCTGTAGCTGCTGGTACCTCGGTCTCTCTTTTTAGTTGCTGATGCATGTCCCAGTGCCTCTCTCCAGGTCCTGACGCATCCATTAGTATAAATATAAGCCAATAATTTTACATTTAGTGAAGGGTGAGTCCATTTCGGTGGTCACAGGTGTCGAGAGAATGTTAGTATGTTAGATTCCTAGGTTATGTTTCGCCTGAACTGCTAAGTGTCAGTAACTCCTCCTCACCCCGTCATGCAGAACCTCCTCCTCACCCTGTCATACAGAGTGAAAGTGTGGGGAAAGTAGAAAGAATTATAATGTTCCCTAGGCCATGTTGTCTTACATTAAGGTGACTGTGTGACGGCCCTGAGGTAGGTTACCGACTCTTATTGGTATTTTTTCCCCCGTAATGGTTCAGACCAGAAGGAGGACACGAGAGCCGTCACACTAACACATGGCGCTGGCTCTTGCACTCGAGGCCAAATGTTGCTTTAATGTGTTCAAGCGTCCTGAAACTGGTGGATGTTAATGGTAAACTATTCCTTCCCAAACTTTCCGCGAGAAGATGTAAAAAGGCAACAAGAGTTAATGTAGAGCCACATATCTCCCGGGGGTATACCTGAGGCCTGGCCTGGCTAATACTGTTAAGAGTGTTCAAGGCTGCCATCATTCAGGGGCACCTTTACTGGTGTTTAAGCTGGAGCGAAGCTAATGCCACACAGTAACACCTGCCACCACTACCTTCACAACACGATTACCTTCACAACACTATTACCTTCACAACTACTACAATCTGTAACTACCACCATACCACCACCACCACCTTCAACCACGACCATATCATCACCACCTCCAACCACGACCATAGCACCACCACCACTAACCTCTATCTACCACCATCTCCAATCACCACCACTATGAGCCATCTAGTGTTCCCCGGCTGGTGGGTTGTGTCAGGTCCACCACACAATAACCTTTCCCTCTCTGCTATATTTTCTGACACAACAACTGCTCTTCCAAAGATTGTGTGAACCGAGTAAAAATATCCACCACCTTTCGTATCTTTCCTTGCCTCTGATACATACAGCCTGGCAGGGCGATGACGGCTGTAAACTTGCGCAGATCGATATGAACTGCTGCCTGACTGTCCGAGAAACTGCTTATTCAATTTGCGCACAATGTATTACTTAACAAGAATCATTCCACAAGTATCCAGTTCTTCTGCCAAAGCGTTTGTCTGTAGCTATGTGATAACTCGTGAAAGCTAATTTAACTTAACCTAACCTAAACTGACATAACCTACCCTAACATTACTTAACCCAACCTTACCTAACCTAACATTACTTAATCTAACCTAAACTGACCTAATCTACCCTGACATTACTTAACCTAACCTAATCTAACTTAACCTAACCTAAACTGACCTAATCTACCCTTACATTACTTAACCTAACCTAATCTAACTTAACCTAACCTAAACTGACCTAATCTACCCTTACATTACTTAACCTAACCTAACCTAACCCCTGACTCCTGGTGGACGTAAACAAAGCCAACTTGAATCACGTGACTCAGGTAAATTTTGAAGTCAAACTATAAATCAAAACATAAGAAAAACAACTACTGAAATGAAGAAAACTATCATAAAATAAACCAAATTAGGAAATACACTTGAAAGCAATTAAAAACACAAAGAGTTACGAGGTTATTTAGAAGTGGGTGTTACCTGCTCATAATAATCTGGATAAAGCTAATGCACCTGTCACTCACACCTATGAACACCTGTAATTAGCATACGATACTACTTGTTGGACGCTTTCAACGGACGATAACATTTACAATAGATTAAAAAGTAGACCTCAGTGATATCGTAAGTTTTGTAGAGCTGTTCTTATTATTTAAGTTCTCTGTTGCTATTACTCAAGTTCTCTAGTGCTATTGTTATATAAGTTCTCCACTGCTATGGTTATTTAAGTTCTCTACAGCTATTGTTATTGCTATTTAAGTTCTCTACTGCTATTGTCATTTAAGTTCTCTATTGCTATTGTCATTTAAGTTCGCTACAGCTATTAAGTTTTCTACTGCTATTAAGTTCAATACAGATATTGTCATTAATAACTCTGATAACCGGACATTCAGATAAACAAACAGTGAATAACCAGGTATTCTGATAACCGGACACTGAGATAACGGAGGCATCTAGATAATAGGATACCAGTCAACTAGGCATCATGATAACCGAACATCCACATAACGCGTATCATAACCGGACATCCAGATTAACCGGACACCCTGATGACCGGACATCCAGGTAACCGAACACCCTGATAACCGGACACGCAGATAACCAGGCATCCAGCTAACCGTTCACCTAGATAACCGGCCACCAAGATAAACGGACACCCAGGTAGCCGCACATCTTTATAACTGGGTTTTCATATAGTCTCACTTATCCCCTCTCTCTCTCGTTACCCCTCGCTTATCCCCTCACTCTCTCGTTACCCCTCACTTATCCCCTCACTCTCTCGTTACCCCTCACTTATCCCCTCACTCTCTCGTTACCCCTCACTTATCCCCTCACTCTCTCGTTACCCCTCACTTATCCCCTCACTCTCTCGTTACCCTCACTCTCGTCACCTCTCTCACCAGGGGTCTTAATCCTACTACTGTCCACCTCATCTTGAAACACATTACCGCGAAATCTTAAACTCACAGTACACACACACACACACACACACATACACGTATACACACACATACACAAACACACACACCCACACACACCCACACTTATTATATACATGGATACTAAATGCTCTAATTAATTTTGAGTAAACTAATAAAATTTGCAGTTTTATGATATATTATTAGGGAGACAACAAACACGGATTGATGTCATCCGCCCTTCCTCATACCAGAATATCCCTTCCTCCCCCTTCCTCCTTGCCTTCCCTCACACTTATACACCTTCCCTTTACCCATCCTCCCTTCCTCACACTTGTACAACCTTCCCTCTGTCCTCTCAGCCCTTCCTTCCTTTATCCCTGTCCTTCTTTCCTCCCTCCATCCCACGTGAGAGGACAAGGCCACTGATGACAATTACATCAACACAAATTGTATTCTCACGAACCATTACTATATATGGGTCTTTCTTTTTCAAACTGTTCCACCACCCTCCCACGGTACTGTCACCACCCTCCCACGGTACTGTCATCACCCTCCCACGTACCAAGTTAATCTACTGCTAAAACTAGTGGTCCGGGTTCGAATCCCGGCACTCACGGGTGAAAATTGTCTAGAATCTTAACTTTGCTCTCTCTCTCTCTCTCTCTCTCTCTCTCTCTCTCAGAATCAGGAGGATGTTGGCAACGTAAGCCTGAGTGGGCAGGTGGTCAGGCGTGGTGGAGGAGTTGCTTGTGGGTGGAGTTGGAGGGTGAGATAGGAGGGGGGGGGGCGTGATGGAGGAGTAGCGGAGGGGTGAGGTAGGAGGTCGTGAGGCCACCTGGGGTTAGGTCATTAGCTGGCCCGGCAGGTAGCACGGCCTCCACCCTCACGCCAGTCAGGAACACACTGCGCCATGCTACGTCTTGTATTAAGACTCGGAACTAAAAAATATATATTTTGTGTGTGTGTGTGTGTGTGTGTGTGTTTGTTCCTAATTAACACTATGTTACATGATTTTTTTTGGGCCAACAATAACACAATACCTGGAGTGTCACCACCACCAAGACCAACCACCAATCATCACCTCTACCCATCACTCACACGTACATCAACACCACCACCTCAACCCCTCCAACAAACTACAACCATCAAAACACAGCCAACCACAAACACACAAACACACAAAGAACTCGAGCAACGATTTGTATATTTGTTAGCGAGACAAACACAAACAAAAACAATGACTCTTTTATCTGAGGCCTCCAGCAACTTACAATTCAGCTAACATCCAATATTTTACCACAACTTTTTGAAATTAATAAATAAATTGACGTGGGACTGTGTATTGTATTGGCAACTCACACAGGGTAGTCGTGGGCGGGAGGCGTTCATCCGTACGTTTGTCTGAGTGTCTTCAGTGAAAAGCTTAAAATAAACTGGAGGAAATCAACGACAATAGAATTTAGTACCGGAAATTAAGGAATACTCTCTCTCTCTCTCTCTCTTGCATGTTACTTTACCTATTTTAAAATGATAAAAGGTAGCGAGAAATCCGAGAATTAAGTGTTCAAGGAGGAAGTCAAAGAAATTAGGTGTAATTCAACCCTGTAATGGACAGACAGACAGAAACAGATAGAGACAAGACAGGTCAATTTAGTGCTATGGGAAGACAAGTTTGGAGGAAATTCACTCAGACAGACCTCGTCACTGAGTGGGTCACCCCCCCCCCCCCTCCACCAGCCAGCCTCCAGTAGTGACTCTCCAACATTCACCTCATCCAGCAGTGACTCTCCAACATTCACCCCCTCCTGTAGTGACTCTCCAACATTCACCTCATCCAGTAGTGACTCTCCAACATTCACCCCCTCCATTAGTGACTCTCCAACATTCACCTCCTCCAATAGTGACTCTCCAACATTCACCTCCTCCAATAGTGACTCTCCAACATTCACCTCCTCCAGTAGTGACTCTCCAACCCATTCTTACCACCCAACATTCTCCGCTGATTTCATTCTCTTCTTCACCTCAATTTGATCACGTCGTCATCCCGCCAACTCAAGAGAGAAGTCGACTGAGGAATTCCCGAGGCTGTGGATAAACTCGCGGGTGTTGGCCAAGTTGGAGGAGACAGGTCCTGGGCGCCTCGAGGATCACTTTAGGGTGTATGTCGCCGCCTACGCCTTTGCCGCCTCCTCCTGTGCCTCCGTCTGTTTGAACCCAAGAGGAGCCGAAACTTGCCTGGTTAGCATACAAACGAGGCGCTACGTAGAAGGTGGAGCGTCTTGTGATGTGGGTCACCGGGTCAGGTAAAGTCATAATATTGCAATGATGAGATGGTGCAGCCTCCAGGTCTCATCGTGACGTTGATGACCAAGTTGGGGATGGTGATGTGTGTTGGAGGTAAGGGGAGTGTGATGTAGCGGTGGTGATGACGGTGGTAGTGGTGATGCTGGTGACATATACTGAAAGGGGTGTGGTGGCGATTAATTATTTAAAATAAACTGTATTTAACTTTAACTATTAATTAATTAAGACAGTGACTAACGATGTGAAAGACGATTATGATAAATCCAGTAGTCTCTTTAACCTGTCCCATAGGTGTAAAGGAGCATGGAAATATCACACACACACTCTCTCTCTCTCTCTCTCTCTCTCTCTCTCTCTCTCTCTCTCTCTCTCTCTCTCTAATATTAAAAGGAATCGTGCATAAAGAAAAACAATTTTGCACCAGTGCGCCACAGGTGTATAATCAACTCCTGGAAGCAAATGTCGCCTCCACCAGACCCAGCAGACTCCAGGCGCGAGTTTTATGGCGTAAATGTCTTCCTTCCCTCACCAACACAGAGACTCGAGTCCATCGCACCATCAGTGAGGCTCCTGGAGACAAATAACAACACCACCAACAGGTAAGTATGTTTAACCAGTACCACAAGCAGTAAAGCGTCTACAACCACAAGCAGTAACGCGTCAACAACCACAAGCAGTAACGCGTCAACAACCACAAGCAGTAACGCGTCAACAACCACAAGCAGTAACGCGTCAACAACCACAAGCAGTAACGCGTCTACAACCACAAGCAGTAACGCGTCTACAACCACAAGCAGTAACGCGTCTACAACCACAAGCAGTAACGCGTCAACAACCACAAGCAGTAACGCGTCAACAACCACAAGCAGTAACGCGTCAACAACCACAAGCAGTAACGCGTCAACAACCACAAGCAGTAACGCGTCAACAACCACAAGCAGTAACGCGTCTACAACCACAAGCTGAAACGCGTCAACAACCACAAGCTGTAACGCGTCAACAACCACAAGCTGTAACGCGTCTACAACCATAAGCAGTAACGCGTCAACAACCACAAGCTGTAACGCGTCAACAACCACAAGCAGTAACGCGTCAACAACCACAAGCAGTAACGCGTCTACAACCACAAGCAGTAACGCGTCAGCAACCACAAGCAGTAACGCGTCAGCAACCACAAGCAGTAACGCGTCAACAACCACAAGTACAATTACTATCTTACTATTATAACTTCAACTATAACTACCAGTCGACTGAGGAAGGAGAGAGAGAGAGATACTCGTCACCACCACCAGACACACACGTCATCACGCCACCAACCACGCCCACCACACACTGACAGAGTCGAGTGTTGATCAGTACTTGAGACCATTGCTTATAACTCACGACTATGACAGTTTCGGAGGCACTTTTACAGATTACTGATGGTAGAGGCACAGTACAATTTATGCGCCATATTGTGACGTAGTTTCAACAGGTAAGAAAGTTGATTCCAGACATTCCTAGTTACTGGCGATCACTGAAGGTTAGGGACCATGATATATTTTTTCAAGTCCTTTATTTTCATCACTATCATTCTGGCTGCCATCACTATCATTCTGGCTGTCATCACTATCATTCTGGCTGCCATCACTATCATTCTGGCTGCCATCACAATCATTCTGGCTGCCATCACTATCATTCTGGCTGCCATCACTATCATTCTGGCTGCCATCACTATCATTCTGGCTACCATCACTGTATCATTATGGCTGCCATCACTGTATCATTATGGCTGTCATCGCTGCGTAATGCCCTTAACATGTTTGTGCGATGGGTTGTGACACTTCCATTTACGGGGGAAATTTATGGGTGGCACACGTGGCACTCTGAGGTCTTCACCGTGACCTTATATGGGTAAAGGTGGCACTTCCAAATATATTTCGTATGTTTTAGTAATCATCGTACACGCGTTATAATTGGTGACGTAAGAATGTATCTAAATCTCTCTCTTAACTCCAGATAAATATCAAGGTTATTGTACAGTATTTGTGATTGTATCGTAAATTACGTTATTTTTGTGTATTTACGAGTTAAAGATGTGATTACTTATTTATTATATATTTTTTTTTTTTTTTGGGGGGGGGGGGGGTTCTGCAGGTTATGAGTGATCTGATGACTCACCCATTCAAAAGTTACAGGGGTTAATACAACTTAACTCTTTAACTTGAATGATCTTAACTCACTCTGTATTAAAAGATTGGTATTGATGAGTCACAGATTGTTATCGCTATGAGTCACTGAGTTACCATTGAGTCACTGTGAATCACATTGAATCGCAGTCAAAATGAGTCACAATGAGTACCCAAGTCACAATTACTCAATGAGTCACAGAGCCATAAATACACTGTGCATCACCAGGACTAACAGAGAGTCAGCCCGGGATCTCATGTGACACGTGAGGGAAGACACCTGGCCAATCGACCACCTGATTACCTCTGCAAGGTGTAACAGGAAATAATACTGTATCGACGACGAGTTGTAACTGGCGCCAGGTAAGGACTCAGGTGTGTACAGTGGTGGCCATACAAACACTCAAGGACTTTCAAGGATCTTTTTTTTTCCAAGGACTTTTGGTTTTCTTTTTCAAGGACGGTTTTCAATAAAGTGGTTTAGTTTTCATGGATTTGGTTTTATTTTTTGAGTCCTTATTTTCTTTTTCAAAGGCTTTATCTCTTAAAACAAACAATTAACAAAACAGAAAGACTAAGTAACATGTAGGCCTACGTGGTATCAGTGAAAATCGATTTTCTTTTTTTTTAACGTAAATAAAAGTTTGTCTGCGAGTGATTGTTTGACAATTTCTCACCAGGATGATTGTTTGTCTGTAAGTGAGTCAGTGATCCAGCCATTTACACGAATGAAAACAAAATGGAGAAAGAGAAAAGCAAAAATAAAAAAGAAAAATGAAGGAGAAGACAAGACAAGAAAAAGAAAAGAAAAAATACATACAAAACAACAAAGAAAGACAGGAACAGTAACAAAGAAGACAGGAACAAAAGACAGGTAAGACCACACCTGTGTTGGGCGGGAGGGGGTGTGGAATGGGAGGGGGACGACCATAACACCATCTGGCGGCGGAGTAGACAACTAGTGGGTGACGTGGCGTAATGAGGATCCGGGAAGAGGGTCGACCAGGCGGTGGTGAGTAGTTGAGGCAGGTGGTGGGTAGTGGTGATGGGGAGTTATGGTAGTGGTGATGGGGAGTTATGGTAGTGGTGATGGGGAGTTATGGTAGTGGTGATGGGGAGTTATGGTAGTGGTGATGGGTAGTTATGGTAGTGGTGATGGGGAGTTATGGTAGTGGTGATGGGTAGTTATGGTAGTGGTGATGGGTAGTTATGGTAGTGGTGATGGGGAGTTATGGTAGTGGTGATGGGGAGTTATGGTAGTGGTGATGGGGAGTTATGGTAGTGGTGATGGGAAGTTATGGTAGTGGTGATGGGAAGTTATGGTAGTGGTGATGGGTAGTTATGGTAGTGGTGATGGGGAGTTATGGTAGTGGTGATGGGGAGTTATGGTAGTGGTGATGGTAATAGATGATAGTAGTAGTTGGTGGTGGTAGGAGTAGAGAGTGACTGTTCTAGTGGCGAAGGTAGTGGAGTAGTGACTGGTGGGTGGTGATGATAGCGACATGAAACAATATAACATCAATTATATAACACCACCACCACCAATAATTACTGTATACCTGCCCTTACATCTACATATATAACACACAGGTACACACACACTACATCAAGGTTCAGTAACATCACTAACACAACGCTCATTTACTCACTATGGAAAGGGGACTCTTATGTATATATCTCCCTCCTGCTACTCGACCCTCTCCTCATCCTCCTCCAGTCAGGGAGAGTCAGGGAGGGCACGACGCACCTCTCTTCTTTGGGTTCCCCTTAAATCCCTAAATGTCAATTTATTTTCCCTTAACCCATCTCCTACTGCCTCAAGACCTTCAACCAGTCTCCTTCCACAGTAATCCCTAATTTCACCCTTAATCACCTTCCCAACAGCCCCCTTGCCTTGTACCAACACATGGCGACAGGGAGAATACATCACCCTTTACTCTCAAGTCTCTCAACACCGAATGTTACCCTGGGCCTTAATCCCTCACCCAGTTCCCCTCCCTTCCTTACCCTTAAACACCTAATAACAGCCTTAATCCCACACACAATCTACTTTCCTCTAAACACTCCACATCTACGCCAGATTCGTTAGCTTAAGACATCACTCACAGGGAGGGAGGGAGCGATGACAACCAGCTCCTGAAGTAGTCCTCGACATGGGTAGAGTCACACTGAACCCTCCTCCTCCGGCCCCCACCACAAGGATACTTCGCTAATTACTGAATAACCTCGGTTTAATTTCGACGTCGGTATTCTGGGACCAACAACTGTCAAAAAACAGAAAGTTATCGTGTGTCCAATTTAGGGATGAAAAAATAATGTCAGGTAATCGTATATTGTATAAGGGGGAAGTCTCGCTGATGATTCCAGAGCTGTTGTTGATGGAGTAGGAGCTCTAGAGGACCTTGTTGGTATCATGTCAAGGACCAGACAGGAAGACCTAACAAGTAGACATCTTTTTTTTACCTCCCACGTCGTCGCCTTCCTTTATTTCTTCTGCCTCCTCCTTCTCCTCCCGCGTTATCTTCCTACTCCTCGTCCTCCTCCTGTGTCATCTCCCTCATCCTCCTCTTTCTCTCCCGTGTTTCTTCTTGTTCTTCCTCCTTCTATCCCCCCTCTTCCTCCCCCCCCCCCCCTCTGCCAGTCTCGGCTGACGCATCTTTCTGATAAATAGTGCTTGTTGGGGAGCAAGAAGGAGCTAAACACCAACAAGACAAATTTTCTGTCGCTGGTAAATCTGCTGTTGGCTACTGCGATAAATCCTGCCCGCTGAGACGACTGTTGCCTGCTGAGGAGAAGACTTCCTGCCCGCTGAGATGAATCACCTCTACCCAGAAAACAAAATCAGCCAACTGAACAAAATGTCGTCTCCTTTAGTGAAAAGTCTTGTCATTGAGACCAGTCCTAGCCGCTGGGACAAAAAAAAAATGCCGTGAAAAATTATAGTAGCTGGGACACACCCTGAAACAAAAAGTCTAAGCCGGTTTTGATTTTACAAGTTGTGTCAGTTGGTGTTTTTGGGCTGAGAGACGTCCCGCTTGAGAGACATGTTGTGAGACTTAATACAAGAGAGTGAGAGTATAACACACATTACAAATTGTTCGTAAAAATACAAATTAAAAAAATTCCGTAAATACAAAGCATACTGAGAGTTCCAATAATCAGATTACTATGATTTTGTAAAAAAAAATAAAAAATACAGATTTCAGTGCTTGTAAAAATACTGGTTACAGAGTCTTTTTGAAAAATAAAAATATGGATAATCAACGAAACATTCATAAAAGTGACTACGAATTATTGAGTGTTCATAAAAGGGAATACGAATTACACGGATTATATAATAAGTGTTCGTAATATACAAATTTCTGAGTATTCATAAAAGAGAATAGGGTTTGTTTACTGGGCATAAAAAGAAAATGGAGATTACTGAGGACCGTAACACTAAACTAGGGGCTACTGAGTGTGTACAAAGGAGAAATTGGTGTGTCGTGACTCGTGATAGTGGAGTCAACAATATATAAATATATTTGTTATGGCCCCGAGTGAGGAGGAGGGACTGCTGGGGACCGTCCCTTGTGAGATTACAATATTAACTACACAAAAATACCTTAATTTGTTACCATTGTGTCCTGGTAAACAATTATTTACATAATTAGGATAAAAAATACAGGAGTGGGTCTCTGAGGAGAGCAGAGGCACGTGTAACGGGGGGAGGGAGGGTGGGTGGAAGAGAAGGGAGAGAAACACGGAGGGAGGGAGGGAGGAAGGGAGAGACGGGAGAGAAACACGGAGGAAGGGAGGGAGGGAGGGAGGGAGGGAGGGAGAGACGGGAGAGAAACACGGAGGGAGGGAGGGAGGGTGGAAGAAAAGGGAGAGAAACACGGAGGGAGGGAGAGAGGGAGGGAGCACGTGATAACATGTTATTTCCTTGTCACTCTTAACAGCCTCGCATGACTGTAACAATAAATATTTTCACTCATATACCAGGATATAAGTTAAGTGTGTGTGTGTGTGTTCTCAAGTAATACATACAAACACTCTTACACATAAACAGATACATTGGATAAATTCACTACACTGTATGGTCATTATATGTAATCAAGAAAAAAATATCCCCTTATCAGACACAATATACAACAGCCTGGGTAATTATTTTCCAAAGTCTCCTGAATACAAGCATAAACTAACTCAAACCTAACCCAACGAAACGAAACCTAACCTAACCCAACGAAACGAAACCTAACCTAACCTAACCCAACGGAACGAAACCTAACCTAACCCAACGGAACGAAACCTAACCTAACCCAACGAAACGAAACCTAACCTAACCCAACGAAACGAAACCTAACCTAACCCAACGGAACGAAACCTAACCTAACCCAACGAAACGAAACCTAACCTAACCCAACGAAACCTAACCTAACCCAACGAAACGAAACCTAACCTAACCCAACGAAACGAAACCTAGTCTAACCTAACCCAACGAAACGAAACCTAACTTAACCGAACCAAAGACTAACACTGGATGACCATCATACTACTGTACATGTTGGTCCTGCCCTCAGCTTACAGGTTGGGAGAGTTAGGGAGTGTGTATATTAGTACGAGCCAAAGTAATTTATACTCTGGGAGAAGAATGAAGGAGGGAAGGAGGGAGGGAGGGAGGGAAGGAAGGAGGGAGGGAAGGAAGGAGGGAGGGAAGGAGGGAGGGAAGGAAGGAGGGAGGGAAGGGAGCGACGGACCAGAACTGCCACTAACCTCCTCTGGTAAATGAATGTGGCTCTGGGGATGAGGTGACCGACCCTTCTTAATTAACTGGAGTACATAACCTCGTAAAATGGCGGTTCTCGGGCGTCCAGCGAACCTGCTTTGAGTGGAGGCAATGATTAGGTCCACCGCTAATTGGCTGTACCTATTTACTTGTGCTTCTCGTGGTCGACGCCGCCATCTCTCACAAATTTGATGAGATGCTCTACTGCACGATCATCGCTCTCTTTATCTTGTCCCAACCCTTGCTCACTCTCTCTCCTTTATCTCTTCCTTACTTTACCTGCCTCTTTATCTCTTCCCCCTCTCATTCTTTACCCCCCACTTCTGTCTCATCCTACAATATATATCGACACTGGTTATTTTCCCGCACTAAAACACAGTAGTATACATAGGTCCCACCACCAGGAATACCAAAACGGCCGAGCATTTCCCTGACTACTGGAAGTGCAGAATATTGTTGAACTCGGCGGCTCACACTTACCAAGACAACGACAGAGAGAGAAGGGTGAATTTAATTGATTTTCTTTAGTATCGTTGTGTTGAAATATAAAAGATAAAATGATGGATTAATATATGTTGGAGGTTTATTGGAACTCTCTCTCTCTCTCTCTCTCTCTCTCTCTCTCTCTCTCTCTCTCTCTCTCTCTCTTTCATTAATACGTTCACTGTCTTCAACTCTCTTTTTCCATCCACTTTAATTTCTGTTACTTTTTACTCACATCTTTGTTATAATTTCTCTCTTGATTACTTTCCAAATCTCTCTTTCATCCCCTGTCTCTCTTACCCATCACCCTTTCGACTCTCTCTTCCCCCCCCTTCCTTTCTCTCCCCTAACTTCTCTTCTTTACCTCGCCATTCTATTTTCTCTCATTTCTTCCTTCTTCTCCCTCTCTTTGACCCTCTCCTTTTTCTTCTTCTTCTCCCTCTCTTCGACCCTCTCCTTCTTCTCCTTCTCCCCACTCCTCCCACTCCTTATCCTCCTCCTATTGCTTTTCTATATCCAAGAAATATCTGAATATTTTGGCCGAGAATCTGGTAAATGTGAGCAATTCAGAGCCACAAATATCTGACTGCGACTGTTGATTTGGCGACCAATAGAATGTTATGGTCAGTGGGTCTGATATATACTGGTGTGTGTGTGTGTGTGTGCGTGTGTGTGCGTGTGCGTGTGTGTGTGTGTGTGTGTGTGTTCCTGTGTGTGACCCCTGAACCACCTCAAACGTAAATGGAAAATGAGTAAATATTAGACAGACATACAGATTAACAGACAGATACATAGAGTACAGTCACTCAAAAAATTATCTGTACAAAATTGTGTTGAGAAAATATGACAACGGACGAAGGATTTTGGCAACACTACCGAGACAACAGGAGTCGCAGTGTTCATTCTGAAATTCATCGATCACCCCAAGTACAGATAGTTTTTTTGAGTGACTGTCCATCCATACATACATACATACACACACACACACACACATACATACATACATACATACACACACACATACATACATATTATCTCTCTTGGTTCATTTACCTTCTCCAATACACTGACCTCCATGTCACCTACTGCCCTGGTCTTATGGCATATTGTACACTCAGCGTATTAATTGGGATGTATATAAATTTACCTTAAGATTAATAACCCTAACTCTAACCTAACCTAACGCTACCCTAAACTAACCTTAACCTTACGCTAACCTAACCTAGCATTCCTAACATAAACTAACCTAACCTAACGCTACCTTAAACTAACCTTAAACTAACGCTAACCTTACTAAGAGCTCCTAACAAACTAACCTAAACAAACATAACCAAATGCTAATCTAACCTAATCTGACCTAATCTAAACTAACGCTAACTTAATCTACTCTAATCTAATCTAACCTAACCTAATCACTCCAGGTAGAATTAAGGTGTAATAATCGCCAGGTGAAATAAGCTGGGGAGCTAATCTTGAGGTAATCCAAACTTAGTATCAGGTAAGCGGGTCACAAGTGGGACCATGAGAGGACGGATGAGCTGCAGGTTCCAGGAACAGATAGTTCAGGTGATTATTAGACCAGCAGAGTGTGAAGTGGTCATTACTAACACTGCCGCTCACGTGCATCCACACACCACTTTAACCATGAAGGTGGAGTGAGCCTCCACCCACCTCCACCTAACCTACTAGTGGCCCATCTCACCTCTACCAAGCCTACTAATGGCCCCCACCCCACTTCCACCCCACCTACTAGTAGCCCCACCCTACCTCCACAAAAGCCTACTAGTGGCCCGACCCTACCTCCACCCAGCCTACTAGTGGCCTCACCCCACCTCCATCCAGCCTATTAGTGGCCAAACCCCACCTCTACCCAGCCTAATACAGGCCCCACCCCACCTCCACCCAGCCTACTAGTGGCCCCACCCCACCTCTACCAAGCCTACTAATGGCCCCCACCCCACTTCCACCCCACCTACTAGTAGCCCCACCCTAC
This sequence comes from Homarus gammarus, assembly GCA_958450375.1. Lineage (NCBI taxonomy): Eukaryota > Metazoa > Arthropoda > Malacostraca > Decapoda > Nephropidae > Homarus > Homarus gammarus. The sequence continues at coordinate 1,907,960 of CAUDMG010000359.1, forward strand.
CTCCACAAAAGCCTACTAGTGGCCCGACCCTACCTCCACCCAGCCTACTAGTAGCCCCACCCCACCTCCACCCACCCTACCTCCACCCAGCCTACTAGTGGCCCCACCCCACCTACTAGTAGCCCCACCCTACCTCCACAAAAGCCTACTAGTGACCCGACCCTACCTCCACCCAGCCTACTAGTGGCCCCACCCCACCTACTAGTAGCCCCACCCTACCTCCACCCAGCCGATTAGTGGTCCCACCCCACCTACACCCAGCCAGAGCATAAAAACACAATATGACACTATAAAATGACACATTTGCGACACACGTGTCGTCCTCGGGGGTGAGATCTTAAGGTTTCGAACTGACTGTCAAGATGTTGAGACTTGGAGAGTGTTATGTTGAGACGAGGAGAACCTACACACTGTCCAGGCAAGAAAAGCACAAATAAAAAATACCTGGGGATTAACTGGAATTAATATAAAATACTAATTTGGAATGAACTGAAATGACAGTACAACTAACTTACACTAAACAATACTTAAAAATACTATCTTGAAATTAACTGAAATTATAAAAAAAAGTATAAAGTGATTATCTTACCCGAAAAGTATTAAGTGGATCACCTCATACCATAAAAGAGTTTGAATTATGTTCATTATAAAAAGTGGTTTGGTTGTTGGACACAGCCGGGAACTACTCGTCTTGATCCTAATGAGGCAATTAACTAGTTAGGGATTCGTTCTTATGACCCACACAAGTTTGAAGCAGAATTGATGAGCCAGGCGGTGCCAACAGGAGGGGAAGTGTATGAAGGGAGTGACACGGGGTAAGTAAGCAGGGAAAGTACCATCGTGGAGGGTAGCGCGTGTGAACGTAGTGTCAGAGGGAAGTGTATGGAGGAAGTGCCACCGGGTTGTAGTGGCATAGGATAGTGCCAGGTTAACGTGAAACAGTAGTGACAGGACTGTAATGTGAAGAAGTGTGTCTCGGGGTTGTGTGTGGGAGACAGTACAGAAGTGCAGTGTATTGTTGGGAGAGGACAGCGTGAAAACAATAGTGAAGAAACAGTGCATAGAGATAATGAGCTGGGATAGTATAGTGTGTGGGAGGTAGTATAGTGTGTGTGGGGGGTAGTATAGTGTGTGTGGGGGGTAGTATAGTGTGTGTGTGGGGGTAGTATAGTGTGTGTGGGGGGTAGTATAGTGTGTGGGGGGTAGTATAGTGTGTGGGGGGTAGTATAGTGTGTGTGGGGGGTAGTATAGTGTGTGTGGGGGTAGTATAGTGTGTGTGGGGGGTAGTATAGTGTGTGTGGGGGGTAGTATAGTGTGTGTGGGGGGGTAGTATAGTGTGTGTGGGGGGGGTAGTATAGTGTGTGTGGGGGGGTAGTATAGTGTGTGTGTGGGGGGGGGGGGTAGTATAGTGTGTGTGGGGGGGGTAGTATAGTGTGTGTGGGGGGTAGTATAGTGTGTGTGTGGGGGGTAGTATAGTGTGTGTGTGGGGGGTAGTATAGTGTGTGTGGGGGGTAGTATAGTGTGTGTGGGGGGTAGTATAGTGTGTGGGGGGTAGTATAGTGTGTGGGGGGGTAGTATAGTGCGTAAGGGTATGGGGTGAGTGAGAGGTGACTGAACTTCCTCCCATAGGTCTCTACGTCACCTGCTTCCCACCTTAAGGACAGACCTCCCCCGTTACCTCACATGGCTGATTATACACCACCTTCAGGTTGGTCCTAATTAATGGCTATGATCAGTTTGTCCTCCATAGCAATAGTGGTTTACACAAGACGTCCAGAGTACATACGGAGGAAGTACTCGTAGGATGTACAACAGCTGGAGTACACAGAGACACCAGAGTACATACGGAGGAAGTGCTCGTAGGATGCACAAAGAGCCGGAGTACACACGAAGGAAGTACTTTTAATGTGTATACAGAGCCAGAATATGCACAGGGAGCTCCATAGAAGCGTGTACACAAAGAGTACATGAGGTACATACAATACACTGGGAGTACACACAGAACAGCTAGTGTGCACACGGGTATGGGACGTACATAGCTGAAGGAGGGGGGGGGGAGGATTAAAGTGAAGGGAGTAGGAAGAGAGGGAGAGGAGGAGGACGTACACGACAATGGCACAATAAGAGGTTCTGTAGGCTGGTCGTCCATTGTTTCCAAGCTGTATGGCGGCAGTGTCTAGGCCTAACTACTGCGTGCACTAACAACAAACACAGAAGCAATGAAACATATTGTTACTGTTTTACCCCCACACCGTCACCGCCGCCGCTCACAGTGCCTCCACCTGATAGTACCAAGGCTGCTTCCTGTGGCCCTTGTGTACTGTAGGTGCTGCTGTTATTGCTAGTAGTACAGTATCTGGTGCTGTTCTAGTGCTGATGAAGCTGCTGTTACTTCACCTGCTGTGTTGTTGTGATGATGATGATGATGATGATGATGGTAGTTCTTATGGTGGTGCTTGTGGTTGATTGTGGTGACAATGATGGTTGGTGCTTGTGGTTGTTTGTGGTGGTAGTGATCGTGGCGCTTGTGGTGGTAGTGCCTGTGCTTGTTTGTGATGATAGTGATGCCTGTGGTAGTAATGGTGAGGCCTGTGGTTATGGTGAAAGTGATGGTGGTGGCGTTGGCGGTTGTTGTTGTTGTTGTTCAGTTAGTGGTGATGGTAGTTAGTGGTGATGGTAGTTAGTGGTGATGATAGTTAGTGGTGATGATAGTTAGTGGTGATGATAGTTAGTGGTGATGGTAGTTAGTGGTGATGGTAGTTAGTGGTGATGGTAGTTAGTGGTGATGGTAGTTAGTGGTGATGGTAGTTAGTGGTGATGGTAGTTAGTGGTGATGGTAGTTAGTGGTGATGGTAGTTAGTGGTGATGGTAGTTAGTGGTGATGGTAGTTAGTAGTGATGGTAGTTAGTGGTGGTGGTGGTTAGTGGTGGTGGTGGTTAGTGGTAGTTGGTGGTTCAATAATATATTTCCAAACAAATGTTGACATGTGTGTACAATGCATAGAACAACAGTGTATAGATTTGTAATGAATGAGTCGTAATATCCTCTGTGAAACCACTTTAATTAAATTACCACATATAAATTTAACTCGTTTGTGTTGTGTGATGTGAAGTAGTGTGGTGTAATGTGGTGATGTGTGATGTGATATGTGATGTGATGTGGTGCAGTGTGGTGTAATATAATGTGATGTGATGTAATGTGATGTGGTGTGATGCAGTGTGGTGTAATGTAATACGATGTGATGTGATGTGGTGTGATGCAGTGTGGTGTAATGTAATACGATGTGATGTGATGTGATGTAATGTGATGTGATGCAATGTGATGTGATGTGATGTGAAGGAAGTAGCCTATGTATAAACACAAACTAACATCACAAACATCAGACATTATTCAAACCTCCTAATTTATGTTCATGTCGTCATCGGTGTCTCATGAATAAATCTTTCCAATATACTTCAAATTTCCGGTAAAACTAAAAAGAAATAAACAATAAAAAAAATCACCCAATGAACAAATGAATGAGAAGAAAGAAGGAAGGAAGGAAGTTTATGGGGAGGGTATGACCTAGTGACCTCCTGCACCGCCCTCCCTCCTCCTTCACCAGAGCCCAGGGAGTGCCAGGTAGTACCCAACCCATTACCTCAGGCAGACAGTGTCACCCTTACCCAACACTCTACTGCATCTCTTAGTGCCATCACCATTATGTCCCCCCCCAAACAAAAAAATAATGATATACAAGTATAGGTATCACCTGAAGATTAGCCCCCTTGTTTATTTCACCTGAAGATTAAACACCCTAACGGTAAGCTAACCTAACCTAGCCGAGCCTAACCTAGCCTAACCTAACCTAAACCCCAGGTACTGATAGTGTGTTTAACCACCAAGTGAAACAAGCTGGGATGTCTATTCTTCAGGTGATCCAAGTTTTGCATACTATAATAAGGAAGATTAATGTTGATCTTAAAGCCTAAAAAAGAAGACCCACTTGAGTGTAAGTACCTTAAGACACTCACGCCACGGCCACCAAGTTTCCCGCCTTCCAAGAGAGTGTCTCGTAAGGCAGTAAAATATTAGGGCATTAATATAGTGTGGGTCGTGTGCTGGCGTAATGTGACAAAAGTGTTGTCAAGAGCGTCATTTACCCCCTGTGTGTTCCTTCCTGGGCCAGGCTAACACACCGGCTTATGGCCAGTCCAGATTATAGCCAGCCACGCACACCATGGCCACTGTCGGAAAATTACCACGAACATGACCGCTAAACTTTTTCTTAGATAAACACAGATATGTTGCCCAGGTAACCTATGGTAACATCCACCCACACACATACAAAGACATACACCCACACACACCCATCTACTCACCATCACACTATCTACACTACACATGAAGAAAAAATATTAATAACGTTGAAACTGAGCTGAGACGCCTACAAAAAACACTACTGTCCTCGGGCCGTTTATCTCCAGGGGTGAACAATAGCTTCGGACTCCCACAGACAAATCACACACATACTCGCCATGACAATATTTAATGATTCAAACACCAACCTTTGTTGATCCAGTACACAGGCCAGGTGCTCGGTAATGCAAAACAGGTAAACATATTTTCATTGACTGCCGGCACCTCTCTGGGTAAGCTATTCACTGTTGACTAATGGTTATCTACTAATTAATTACCTCGAACTATAATACACATCGTGTCATTAACCATTAACCCCCTTTTTAATCGTTATCTTATGTCTGTGTTGTTATCAAAGTGTTCTCGTTATCCGTATTCTTGTCTGTGTTTATTCATTCTGCCTATACAGTATTGGAGAGACTAATTCACTTATCTCACTTGATGAATAAAAATACCCTACCACTAATTTAACCTAACTTAATCAAATCTAGCCTAACTTAACCTAACCTTACAAACCAAGCTTAACCCGGCCAGATATCATTAAGGTATATCATGTGAAATAAGCTGAGGCATTTATTCTTCAGGTGATAAAACAAAATTAATAATTCTTACCAAAATTCTTATCTTATAGTAAAAAGGTCAAACAAACCGGCCAGGCGAATCTCCTTTCACTTTCTACCACCACCAAGTTGCTTCAGTATGAGTCTTGTGATTACTTCAGATAGTTAAAGTCAGTAAACCCTTCATGGAAACTTCTGACCGCGGCGTGCGTCTTCTGAGAACAAAGTTGAAAGGTAAGAAAATTGCCCGAGTTTTGAGGAAAGTAATGAATGGAAAAGACGTGACGCGGCAAGTGTGAGCAGGTGGGCAGGGAGGGAAGTATGGTGAGGGGGAAAGTGGGCAGGGAGGAAAGGAAGAGGGGTTTGGGAAGGTGGGCAGAGAGGGAGTGGTATTAGGAGATGGGTAGGTGGACATGTGGGCAAGAAGGGAGGGTAAAAAAGTATGGGGAGTAGAGGGAAGGAGGGAGGGAAGGAGGTGGAATGGAGGGAAGGAGAGAAGGTGGTGGAATGGAGGGAGGGAGAGGGAGGTGGAATGGAAGGAGGGAGAGAGGGAGGTGGAATGGTAAGAACAAGTGGGTATGTGGGCTGGGAGGAAGGGAGAAGAGGTGAGAAGGGAGGTGTGAGGAGGGAGGGAAGGAGAGGTGTGTGGCTCTGCATTCCAGGTTTTCAACGATGCCAACTTCATTTCTCTCTCCTCGTAAAGAGTGATAGGACACCGCGTCTAGTCAGTGTAGATCCGAAACGCAAAGCTGACACACACACACGTGTATATATATATATATATATATATATATATATATATATATATATATATATATATATATATATATATATATATATATATACAGACAGACAGACAGGCAGGCAGACATACATGCGTCACCAGCCTGGTCGTCCTCTCTCAACTCCACCCAACAACGTCAGCTAGAGAAGGTACAGAAAGGGCCTGCAGAGTCATGCTCGGCGCAGAATACTCCGGCTACACCAACGCTCCCTCCACCCTGGAAATGCCATCCCTCAGTGACCTCCACCACCAAGCACTGGAAAGGTTTGGCCGTGGACTACTGCACCACCCTCGCCATCGCTACCTCCTGCAGCCCCCCACCCAACTCGCGCAGTCCGCCACTACAACAAAATTCAGCCCATAAGAGCCCGCACCGATAGATATAAGAACAGCACCATCCCATCTATTGTTAAAATAATAAACAGCTCCTGATTTATGTACTGTACAGCCCTGTAAATGTATTCAATGCATATTATATCATTATGTCTAAATCAAATGTAAGTGTATATTTTCAGCCACCGGCTGCAACTCTATTAATAAACCGTATATTATTATTATTACATACATACCTACCTACATACATACATACACACACACATATATATATATATATATATATATATATATATATATATATATATATATATATATATATATATATATATATATATATATATATATACAAGTTACACAACAGAGGTGCATAATGCGTCAAGGCGTTCCATTGTTTCTCTCTGGGCTGTGGGGGCCACCTTTGTTCCTACTCCTAACTTCTCCTCCTACTCCTTCCTTCTCTTTTCCCTCCTCCTCCTTATCCTCTTTAATATCGTTCACCTCCTTTCTTCCTTCCTTCTCCTCCCCCCTCTTTCTCTTCATACCAAAAGAAAGTCAGTCACATAATGTGTTTAGTATCAAAGTAAATATAGTAATGCAGTTTACATTTGTGTTGGGTAGCGTCTGTTCGTTCGTATATGACCTACAGTATATGTTCCAGGTCAGTGAGATCAGTATAAAGTTTGTTTAAGCTGTCAGCTGTCTGAGGGTCAAACTGTCATTTGTTTGTAGGTTAGAATCTTTCCTGATTGGAGACTTGAAATCTGAGCTACCTTGTTCATTGAAGTTGTTGCACATAGATTACAGTCAGATTGTTGTCAGGTTTGTACTGTAGGTCAACACTGACTTCAGTGAGGCTTCTACACAGATTTTATACTACGGTGGTATTCTAACTTCACTGAGGCTAGCATGGCAGTATAATTATCGAAATAGTAACTCAACGCTGAAGACTGTTTAATATCATCGCAGTCTTTCACGCCCGAAAAACCCACGTGTGTCATTGAGCGAACCAGAAGTTTATTATGTAGACGTTGGTATAATGTTTATTGAATATACGAATTTTATGCAAATCTGTGGACACATAAGACAGACAGGACCGAAAACAGTACCCTGTTCCTCTGTTGTGTACAGGGTAAAAATAATACTAACAATAATGAAAATGACAATATTATAACTATTATCACATGTTTATGGTTATAAGTATAGTAACATGAAGGTAACGTTTTAGGAGTAACATGGAGAATCCTGCCACCGTCCACCGTCTCAGGTAAAGCAGAGTGGAGGACGAGGTTTACTGTATGTGGGACGGCGTCAACCACCACAGTTTACTATCCTGGAAGTCAACTATGAACACACACGCACACACACACACACACACACACACCCACCCACACCAAACATCTTCGCTAAACCACTATCTTTCTACACAACGAATATAATAAGTTAAAGGAAGGTTCCAACTTTAAATTTGAACGAAAAATCTAAAAAATAAAAAAAATAAATATATTTTAAAAAACAAATCCACCTCTCTAAAAGTGAAAGCATGAAAGTATGCATAACAGGTAGAAAATTTTGGGCTATTCTCTGCATACTAAAAAGACAACAGCAAACAGCAGGACATGGGATTGAGGGGACTTCATTTTCGGGTGGGCTGGCTGGAGGGGGGCCAGCTGGAGGAAGGAGGGAGGCCAACTGGAGGAGGGAGGGTGGCCAGCTGGAGGAGGGAGGCCAGCTGGAGGGAGAGTGACCAGCTGGAGGAGGGAGGGAGGCCAGCTGGAGGAGGGAGGGAGGCCAGCTGGAGGAGGGAGGGAGGCCAGCTGGAGGAGGGAGGGAGGCCTGCTGGAGGAGGGAGGGAGGCCAGCTGGAGGAGGGAGGGAGGCCAGATGGAGGAGGGAGGGTGGCCAGATGGAGGAGGGAGGGTGACCAGATGGAGGAGGGAGGGTGACCAGCTGGAGGAGGGAGGGTGGCCAGCTGGAGGAGGGAGGGTGGCCAGCTGGAGGAGGGAGGGTGGCCAGCTGGAGACACGCCAGCCTCCCGGATTAATACGTGTATTCCCGAAGGCTCATAATGCACTGGGTCAACATGGTGGCCGCTGCCCCCCTCCCCTGGCTTACACACACACACACACACACACAAAACAACAACAACTAGAGCCATCGGTGTATTGGCTAATCCCCCAGACCTAGCTCTGTATCACAACCTGATTCGCCACAACTACACGAGCGAATACACACACACACACACACACACACAGAGGTTTATGAAACATCCTGAAAATCACCCACGTAGATGAGATAATTTTGTTGACAAGATTATAGACACAAATGACACCCTCATACAATTCCACACAAAAATTACACAACATTAAAAAATTTTCCTGTGAATGTAATGTGAAACAATATATAATTTTTTACCAACTGATTAGAGTTAGCCTTTGAACTCCGCAGTGTAATAGTCAGGTGTTAGTTGGCTACGTTTATAAGCCGCCGATAGAGATTGGAAGCTGTGTGTAGTGAGTTAGTGTATTACGTCTGGCTACAATGTGTCTAGTAAGTAATTTAGTTATAGTGGGGACATCATTGGTCTGAAGGCTGATGGACGGACGGACGGACGTACTAGTTGACGGTTGTATTGTGGTAAGACAGACAGACAGACTAACAGTATAAAAATGATTACAATTGTACATCTCCTCGAGCCTTTCCGGTTGGGGGATAACAAAATACACACACAAACGAAACATTTTTCACACACACACACACACACACACAAATAATATTTAACATTAAAACATCCATCACATGTCACACACCATATCAATACCTCATAATGTATAATAAATAACACGTCGCTCACACTAACATAACTCATTAGTCATCATTCACTATTACCAATTTCTTAATGAACTCAACTTTCCCAGCCTACAACAATATAATTTATTCATTAACAAAAGAAAATGTCAACAATATATAACTATATATTAATGTATAATTTTTCTGGTTAATGGGAAAAAAATAATAATAATGAAATAAAAAAAAAGTTGTCTGATTACCACAACTTTATTTTGATCGTGACCTTGAAAATATGTCTCGCACGTGTTGACTTTAATAAGATTCTTGTATTTTTTCCTGCCAGGTAAAGGAGAAGCGTTGGTTTGGTGCCTCCGGAAATGTAAGTATACCGTGTCACTTTCTGGTGGTGGTGGTAGTGTGTGGGATGGTGGTTGGAGTGGGTAGTGGTAGTAGTGCTAGTAGTGGGAGGGGGTAGTGGTAGTAGTGGTGGTGGTGAGTAGTAATAGTTGGGGGCAGTGGGTAGTGGTGGTAGTAGAAGTGTGGGTAGTGGTAGTAGTAGTGGTGGTGCCCAATGCGTGTGTGGCTCTTCCTATGACGTCGATGACACCATGGTGTGCAAGAAAGGGGGATTCATATGCATGAGGCATGACGAAGTAAGGGATCTTACAGCAAATATGTTGAAGGAAATCTGCCGTGATGTCAGGGTAGAACCGACCCTCCTTCCATTGGACGGTGAGTATTTCCAACATAGGACTTCAAACACATCCAACGAAGCCCGTGTTGACGTCAGTGCTCGAATATTCTGGACGCGGGGACAGCGAGCCTTCTTCGACATCAGGATTTTTGATCCCATGGTCGCATGTCACCGTAACCTAGCTCTCGATGCTGCACACAGGAGGAACGAGAACGACAAGATAAGGGCATACGGGGAGAGAATTCAGAACGTTGATCAAGGCAGCTTCTCTCCTCTAGTGTTCACACCTATGGTGGGATGGGACCAAGTGCAAGATGCTTCTATTCCAGACTCGCGGAGGTGCTATCCGAACAGAAGGAACAGCCCAGAATTATGTTACAGCCTGGATGAGATGTCGACTGTCCTTCTCTCTCCTTAGGTCGGCTTTGGTCTGCCTCAGGGGAACGAGAGCATCGGCCCCAAAGCCGACAACAGTTGCAGATATTGACTATGAGGCAACAGTCACTGAATGCCGCATAGATCTGCGGCTCAACTAACTCAACAAAGCTAGGATAGCTACTTATGTATTAGGATATTTAATTTTAAGGTAATAAAATGGCGGCGAAGGTGTGGCTATTGGGGAAGGCTGGCGGCCACGTTAAAAAAAAAATATAAAAAGTAGTGGTGGTGAGTAGTAGTAGTTGGGGGTAGTGGTGGTGGGTGGACTATCTTGGTACATCTTCCTCCTAGTACTACTTGGTTGTAAAAACACAATTATTCCCTAAACGGCCCTATGGAGATTAAAGATATCAAGTCCAAAAGAGTTCTATAAATCCCTATATGGTTCTATGAAATAAAATACGGCTTACCTCTAAAATCCCTCAAATAACTCTACGGGATTCCCACAAAGTCAATGAAAAACTCGAGAGTTCCATTAAATCCCTAAGTGCTCCAGAAATTCCCACAACAGGTCTCTGGATTCCTCATATGTTCCAGTAATCCACAAGAAAGCTCTATGAAATCCCAAAGTGCTCTAAGAAAATACCCAAAGAATCTTAGAATATACAAATGACTCTAAAATACCCCTTCTACCTGAAGCTCCCCAGAGAAAGACCCCACGAGAGCTGCCTCCCGCTTCTAATCTATCCAGGGCGTCAGGCATCTACAGAAGGGAAGCTGGAAATTCGAGGAAGCTCCATATCGATCCCTTAGTAGGAGGAGGAGGAGGGGGGGCAGGCACAGGGGGAAGGGTAGGAGGAGGGGACTACGTGACGTCACTACCGGGGGAGGAAAGGGGGGTGGGGGACGTCCTGATCACTTCTCTTGTCGAAACACGTCCGGCAGGACATCACGCCGAGGCTACTTTACCGCCACGGAGGCGCCCTTAAGAGCTCTCCTTGGGTTGTACGTGGCCGTTGATTTTTTTTGGTACGTGATGGAGAGGGACCGTGACCGAAGAAATGCAAAGAGGGATGTACTTATGTTGAGCGTGTACGTGTCAGAGGCTGAGTGGCAGAGCGTATACCTGATCATAGGAGAGAAAGAGTAAGAATGTATTCATAACATAGAATTTATGTGTCAGAAGCATACATTACACAGTAGGTGTCAGTGGGTATATAGGGAATGCACGTGTCAAACATCAGTCATACAAACACATTTACAATGTCTGTATGGCGAGCTTTAGAGTTATTCAGCCATTTGTTTGTTGTCTCACCACCTATAGGAGAACGCTAGCCATGTTTTGGTCACCGCGGAAGGAATCTACACTTGATCTGCTCTAACCTCCGCCTGACCTACTCTACCCTAACCTACACCTGACCTACCCTACCCTAACCTAACCTACGCCTGACCTACCCTACCCTAACCTACACCTGACCTAACCTACGCCTGACCTAGCCTACCCTAAGTTAACCTACACCTGACCTCACCAAAAAAACACGAGCCCTGGTGTCCGACTTCTGACGTCACAGAACACTGGGGTAACGCGTGGTTACGGACCATGTGACGTCACCTGTTTGGGAGTACAAATAATCAGGTCCCGATTTCACATGACTGTATTGTCAAGTGATGTCACTGTTTGGGAGTACATGGTCATGTGACGTCAAGATGCCTGGGTGTATAATCATGGGACGTCACTGTCTGAGAGTACAGATTGTCAAGTCACACAGAAGAGGCAGAAGAAAGCAGCCCTGTGGCACACCGACAGGACACTCGACCACAGCCATAAATAACAGCTGATGACATTCCGTCGGCCGCCCACACCCAGGTAAATGTGTCCCGATTGTATCGATAATGAAAGTTTTTTTCCACTGGTGTGAAGACTCGTCTGACGACGTCATCATCATGAATTACCCGTCAGGAGCATGCAGTTGGGTCATTAACTACCCCTGGCCCATGTTTACGTCTCAACTGCGCCCCCATAACCCCCCACCCCTCCTCCACAGGCACTCAGTAGCGGTGATCTATCTCTGATGGGAGGAAAGGGAGCATGCAGGGGAGGGTGGACGGGATAAGGAAGGTAAGAAAGTAGGGGAAGGAGAGAGGGGTAATGGAAGGAGGGAAGTAAAGGAGAGAAGGGGGAGATAGAGAGGGTAAGGGAGAGAGGAGAGGACGGGGAAGGGAGGAAGGGAAGACAGAAATAAAGTGAGAGGAGGAAAGTCGTGGGAGAAAGGACAATAGTCAATGAAAAACTATGGATGGTCGAGGAGGGAAGACGAAGCATGGAGGAAGGAAGGGCGGGAAGAGAGGACGTAAAATATGTAGGAGAAGGGAGGAAGGGCATGGAAATAAAAATAGGAATAAATATTCAAGAAGGACAATTTATGGAGATGGACGACATCGCCTTGAATCGGCTACGTCTTGGCCTTCCAGAGGTTGAGCGTCGCTGAGACAAGACAGAGTCAAGACCCTCTGAGCCTTGGACCGTCCAGAGGTCATCCTTGTGTTACTGGAGATTAGGTTAGATCAGATCAGGTCAAGTCGGGGTATCCTCCAACAACCTGACATGTACACAAGTACTACGAGACGGGTTCAAAATACGGTCAAAAAACACAAATTATTACGATAAGAATAACGAAGCAAAAAACCCACTGAAGAATGACAGACAATTACGGTAGGGGAGATAAGACGTTATCAGTAGACCACTTCACCGCTGTCTGTCAATTGGTCCCGCCGGTGCATTACATTAATAGATTCTGAAAACTTTTGAAGTGCTCGTAAAACATCCTAACCTAACCTAACTAGTCAACTCCCCTACAGAAGTGAATTGTACCGATTACTATACTCCATCACACAAAAATATTCGTCACACCCAAACCAAAAGAGATGTGTTATTGTGGTAGTGGAGAAGCATCAACTGTAGACATGGTAAATCGAGTCCCAGAGTTCGAGTAAGATCTACCCACCGTATGAAGATTCCTCACCCACACCACCCACTTGAAAGTTAATCATCAAATATAAATAAACTAATTAATAAGTAAAAAAAAAAAAACAAATAAAAAATAGAATAAAAAAATAATCTAACCACAACTTACAAGAATATTTATGTTGATCTTTGATGCCAGGGCGTAGATTAATGCCCACACTTAAGGCTCTTCAGGTGGTCATCCATTACTCTCATGAAGAACTCTGCCCGCTATTAATTACACCAAGAGTATGACTGGCCAAGACTCGGTAAGACTTGAGTAAATATTTATCAACACACACACACACAGATACAGATACATACGCACACACACACGCACACAAATAACACACACGCACACAAATAACACACACGGCTTAACTAATGGGTATGGTGAGGGAGGGTGAGGATAAAAGAACCAAAGATAAAGATGGATGAAGAAAAATACGACTACCGAGAAACAGAGTAGAACGAGGAGAGGCGATAAGGATAGTGAGAGGAAGGAGACATAAAGACGGTGTGAAGGAAGGAGGACGGTAATGAGGGGAGTAAGGAGGTGGAAAGGCAATAAAAATAGCAAGAAACAGAGGGAGTAGGAAATAAAAGACAGGGAGGAGGAAGCAGGGAAGAGGAAGAGGTAACAGGGAAGAGGAAGAGGTAGCAGGGAAGAGGTAGCAGGGAAGAGGAAGAGGTAGCAGGGAAGAGGAAGAGGAAGCAGGGAAGAGGAAGAGGTAGCAGGGAAGAGGAAGAGGTAGGAGGGAAGAGGAAGAGGTAACAGGGAAGAGGAAGAGGTAACAGGGAAGAGGAAGCAGGGAAGAGGAAGAGGTAGCAGGGAAGAGGAAGCAGGGAAGAGGAAGAGGTAGCAGGGAAGAGGAAGAGGTAGCAGGGAAGAGGAAGAGGTAGCAGGTAAGAGGAAGAGGTAGCAGGGAAGAGGAAGCAGGGAAGAGGAAGAGGTAGCAGGGAAGAGGAAGAGGTAGCAGGGAAGAGGAAGAGGTAGCAGGGAAGAGGTAGCAGGGAAGAGGAGGTGGTAGTAGGGAAGAGGAAGAGGTAACAGGGAGGAGGAAGAGGAGGCAGAGAGGGTAGCAGGGAAGATAAGGAGGAAGTAGAATGAAGGAGCAGAAGGAGAAAGCAGACAGGAGGAGGTAGTAAAAAGCAGGAGGAAGTAGAAAGAAGGAGGAGGAGAAGTAGGAGGAAAAAGAGGCAGCAGAATGAAGGAAGAGAGGAAGGAGGGGTAGCAGGAAAGAGGAGGTAGCAAGAAGCAGGAGGCAGCAGGAGGGAGAATGGCCACAATACCCAATAACTGCGGCCTCCAGGATGCTTCACTCTGCCCGAAAAATGGATTCCCGATCGCTATATGGCGAGTGACGTGGCCATGACGTCATCATCTCCCGCTTGGTGTAAATATTCCAGAAGATTTACTGAACCACTTCCGATAACTTAAAGACTTGCTAAAAATAAAGGTTCATGTATGTATGTACGTACGTGAGTATGTATGTATATTTGTATGTATGTATATTTGTATGTATGTATGCATGTATATTTGTATGTATGTATGTATGTATATTTGTATGTATGTATGCATGTATATTTGTATGTATGTATGCATGTATATTTGTATGTATGTATATTTGTATGTATGTATGTTTGTATGTATGTATGTATGTATGTATGCATGTATATTTGTATGTATGTATGTATGTATATTTGTATGTATGTATGCATGTATATTTGTATGTATGTATGTATGCATGTATATTTGTATGTATGTATGTATGTATGTATGCATGTATATTTGTATGTATGTATATTTGTATGTATGTATGTATATTTGTATGTATGTATGTATGTATATTTGTATGTATGTATGTATGTATGTATATTTGTATGTATGTATGTATGTATATTTGTACGAACATACAAAGGGAATGTTCGCTTAACGCCAAACTTCCCCCTTGGCCGTGCATGTTGCTGGGTCGTGACGTCACATACGGGAAAGGTCAGTGACGGTGACCTGGTATGTGCTACTGGGAAGGTCGGGTGCACCGTGATGTGACGTAGGATAAAGAAAGAGAAAGTGAGAGAGCGAGAGATGTAAGAAAATAAATATGAATTTACTCAGTTATTCAGCTCTATGACTACCTCACTGACTGACTTGACTGACTGACTGAGAGACCCCCCACCCACCCACCTTCCCCCCCCCCCATCACGCCTCCAGCGAGCCCAAGCTTAGCGCTCGTAACTAACGCAGCTTATGGCCTTCCAATCACCCTTTAATTATTTGTCTTTATATAACGAAGATAAGAAAAATAATTAACAGATATACTTTGGTAATTAATTCAGTTACCTAGTTACTATTTTATGATTTTATTACAACACTTTGTCCGCCTGAGTGAATTTATAACGGGAATAAAACGTGTTCAGAGAGCAAGTATATAAACAATGGTTAAAAAAGGTCATACAACAGCCCGACCAGGTCACACAACACCCTGACCAGGTCACAACACCCAACCAAGGTCACAACACCCAACCAAGGTCACAAAACACCTCGCCCAGGTCACAAAACACCTCGCCCAGGTCACAAAACACCTCGCCCAGGTCAATATTAACCATTACTGTCTCGATCTCCTTAATTGCACTAATTCTCCCAATATAAACTTCCAAAAAGGCACATTATAATTAGTCTACCTGTTAATGAGATATTTATGTAAGGGACACACACACACACACACACACACAACACCTACTAATATATAAAGACATTACACCCAACACTACTTCAATAATAACCACGCCTCGTAAAGCTCAGTACCTCGCCTAACTGTTATAGTCACTGAGCTTCACGTAAACACATCCCGTGAACCAGACACGCTTCCACAACACTGAAATATGGGACTATATATATCCAGGTTGTTTCAATTCATATGGTAATAACAGATGACGTAACCCATTGATATAAATACATTAAAATAAACATTCCGGTATATATTCCGTAAACACAGAAATATATCTAATAAATATTCCATCTTAAAATGTGTATGCTTTAGAATATATTAAATTATACTCGAAAAAAATACTACATTGGGATATATTACGATATACCTTAAATAAGATCTTTAAACATATTTGAGAATGTTTCCAGAAAATATATATACCTTGGGAGGATAATCTCACGTTAATAAATCATCTTTAAGAGACAATTAATCATATTTAATCCACCTGTTGCTAAAAATATCATTAAGGACATCACAATTAAAGTTAAACATATTAAATACAATAAAAATAAAAACCCAAAATATTTTAAATACAATAATATCACCAAGGTAATAAATAATTGAAAAAAAAAATAATAAAACCGGGTTGACTAAAAATACACTAGATATAAATAACTTTAGGTGAGATAATTAAGTATCCTGAAGGTGTATAAAACCGGATTCTTTTTGAGGAGTGAGAGGCGAGGCACAGCTGCAGGGACGCTCTTACCGCCCATCAACTCCCTCCCACCACCCCCCGAGAAGCAGAGTGCGGCACGGCTTAATGAAAATGTAAAACTGGTGGGAGAAGGAGGAGGGACTAGGGGGTGCTTGGTATGACTCCTGATGCCTCTCACACACACACACTCACACTCTCACTCTTCTCTCTTCACTACGCTCTTCCTCCCTCTCCTTTGTCTCCTCACACACGTTAACAATAGGCTAAATTATCATTAACCCTGATGTTCCTATACTCCCCCTCCCCCTCAGCCGCCTCCTGTCGCGATGAACTCCTTCATTCCTCCCTCTCACCTTCCTCCTCCCGTGACGAGCTCCTTCACCCCTCCCTCTCACCTTCCTCCTCCCGTAACGAGCTCCTTCACCCCTCCTTCTCACCTTCCTCCTCCCGTAACGAGCTCCTTCACCCCTCCCTCTCACCTTCCTCTTCCCGTGACGAGCTCCTTCACCCCTCCCTCTCACCATCCTCTTCCCGTGACGAGCTCCTTCACCCCTCCCTCTCACCTTCCTCCTCCCGTAACGAGCTCCTTCACCCCTCTCCTTCGCCGTCTCCTCCCCCTTCATTTACTAACCACCAGGGTAAATGGTCGATATTCTCAAAGATTCTTATGTCAAATTTTCCTCAATGACGTGTAATAAAGACAATTAAGGTTACTTTAGTCATATTGGACATCCAAGTTGAGTTCGTAATTTTCCTCGTAAGTCTAAAAAATGTATCTAATTGGCACAAAATGGTACCATAACTATACTGAGACTACTTTAACTGGTTTTGTTCTTACAGGTTAGGATATCGTAACGTTATGGCGATAAGATTCAAATAATAATAATAATTAACAACGAAATTTTATCTCTTGCTCCGAGTCGTTAATGTTCTGATCTGGTGACGTTATCCACTGCCTAAAATACAGCAAGACCAAACTGTGTCGTGTTCTACAGGTGAACAACGTAGATTGTGTTTACCCGCCATGACACCAACACGGCCAACTACCATCTATCTCTACCCCGCCATGGCTGCTGCGGCTATGCAAATTAACAAGTGAAACATGCGTGGCCATAACCGCAGAGTTAGCAGGTATTTACTGCCTCACTCTGCTCCTCCCGCTGATGTACGGTCAAACATGACGCCCTCTACTTTGTGGATACCTAAGGTGTACATTGAACGATTTTTGTGTGTGTTTTATGCCGTAAAAACTCCAGTAACTAGAACGGAGAAAATCCAAGTTTTTCTGTGATCTCCAAAAAAATTATTCTATATCACTACTAATACGTCAGTCAGCGAAAACTTCAGTGAAGTCATAAATTAACACTACAATGAGTGGGTCCCGAAGGTCGGCAGGTCCGTTACAGCCAGTGAGGATACAGTAGCCTGCAGACTAAGCTGTTTTCGGTACATAAAAAGACAGCGCTCTCGTTTACCTTCACTCACCCTAAATGTACAGTTAGTTACCCGCTCATGACTGTGGGGGGGGGGGGGGGGGGGGGGGAGGGTGAAATAGGGGCCAGGAGACGAGCGCTGTAACCACTCGCCCACCGCACCCTTAAACGAGAAGTACTAGCAACCTTATTCCTGTTGACAATCGTGGAAGGCAAAGTGTTATAACATTTCCCTTTGATGTTCCTGCAGTTCTTTACTCTCCCCCTCTAGTGACAACATCCTACGTGTTGTCACCCTAAACTCGGCGATTTCCAGGGCCGGGGACGGT
Source organism: Homarus gammarus (assembly GCA_958450375.1). NCBI lineage: Eukaryota > Metazoa > Arthropoda > Malacostraca > Decapoda > Nephropidae > Homarus > Homarus gammarus. The sequence continues at coordinate 1,926,091 of CAUDMG010000359.1, forward strand.
GCAGCCCGCCGCAGGGTGCCATGAGCGGGGCTTGACGTGGACTTTGAAATTTAGTGCCGAGGTTTGCGGGATACTAAACAATTCAGGCCAGCCAATAAACTCCCAGGAATTAATTGAACGGGAATGTCAATATAAACTCGAAGGCTGCAGCACGATCATGGCTTGCCAAGAGATAAGACCACGTATATTAATTTAGTGGTGGAGATCAAGGGAGAATAATTTAGCTTAACATAACAGCAGGCCAATGTCATTCACCCCTTCACTAACATTACTCCCACACACGAGGTGAGTGTAGGAATAAACACTAACTCTTTAATGAATCCACTTACTGTAAAAAAAAAAAAAGAGTTTGTGTGTGTGTGTGTGTGTGTCCAAACACTCGACCTACTCCATTAATCCCTTCACATCCTCTCCTACATTCTTCTTTCTCCGTCATCCGCTTCCCCTCCTCTCCCCATCTCACTCTGCTGGGGTCAACAGTTTCCCCATCCCCCAATCTCTGAGCAGACGCAAGAAAATAATCCTTCAGGAATGTAAGGAATCAGACTGAATATTTACTCCTTCACCTGATCTTGGGTTCCGCTCACCTTTATGTCCACAGAGAAAGATGGGAACTGTCCACGTAGAGAAAGAGGTGTGTGTGTGTGGGTGTGTGTGTTTTAATCCCACCCTTTACATTCACCCATCAACCCTTAACCTCTCATCTAACCATCAGTACCCGCATCCATCAATTCGACTCCATAATTCATCAATAAACTGAACCTCTTCATTCTTCTACCAAATCTTCACTGTCCACACATCAACTCTTCTACCCCCATCCATTAATCTCACTCTCTTTTTCTCCCGAGAGAGAGAGAGAGAGAGAGAGAGAGAGAGAGAGATGCAATAAACACACAGCTCCTGGTTCATCTTATCCTCATGGCAATATAACAAAACAAACATCATTTTTTTCTTCTTCTTTCATCATTGTCTTGGCATGGTTGTTTTTGATCCACACCCAAAAGGCCGCAGCTTCATGGGAACCAATAACTCATGGCGGGTGTTTTTCTCCAGCCCAGCGATTCATTACTGCCCGAGCTCTGGATTCTCTCAAAAGTATTTTATCCTGGAGGCCGCCCCGCGGTCACCCACCTCCCCCTCCGCCAAACGCTTTTCCCTCCACTTCAGTCCGTCCTCACACCCCCCACCCGCCCTCACGCTCCTCACTTGCCTTCACGCCCGACGCCTGCCTTCACGCCCGACGCCTGCCTTCACGCCCGACGCCTGCCTTCACGCCCGACGCCTGCCTTCACGCCCGACGCCTGCCTTCACGCCCCCTTCCCTGAGCTCACTCACTCAGCCCATAAGTTCCTGGACGCGTCCGTCCAGGGCTCGACTTCATCTTTTCCCAGAGCTTCCCCTACCCCCCTCCCCCGGGGTTATTGTTGCACCTTTCCGCCGACCTTCACAGAGACGTCAGATCCCTGGATAATAATGGACACCTCATTTGTCACAATAACTTTGAGGTGTTTTATAATGAGGCCAAAACACCTGTTAAACACATGAGTATGTTAGTTTCGAATCTACAGACAAAAGTTAGTAGGTTATGTGAAAACTAACAGTAACTTGTACCAAATTGACTCTACCTGGGGTAACATGACATTAACTTGTACCAAGTTGACTCTACCTGGGGTAACATGACATTAACTAAGACTAACACTGACTTACACCAACTAAAACTGTCTGCTACTGAAACACACTGATACCAGCTGAAAGTAACTCATCTTAACCAATATTAAACGAGACACTCTAAGGGTGGTTAATAGTGAAACTTAATGATAATAACTGAGACTCTTAACTGATAGGACGGTGGCGAGTCTACAGGTGACACAATTTGACTCTACGTATCAGACAACATTGACGAGTCGACCACGAGGACCTGCCATCAAGTGCCAGCGGCGGGTTGTGATAAGATAAACATCCCTCGCTATAGTCTGGACACTCCCAAGACAAGCTGGACCACAACATACACAAAAGAACTAAATAAATGTGACGTATGGCTAAAGGTAGTGATCGATTGGAGTGTAAGACGCAATGTTTTTAAAGCAAACTACACTCACCAATCTAAAACAAAAACTACCTTAGGATCGTTAGGTCAGGTAATCTAAAAGAGAAAAAGGACACTTAAGTAACATACAATAATCTACAGTATTTTAATCTTCAAAATTTTTTAGTGACAAATAATGACGTCACTTGTTTACATTGTGTTTTGTGTAGTGAATAAAAAAAAATAATCATAGTGTAATAACGATAATCACATGAAATCACTGCCAACAATTACATAATATTCCCCTTCCGTAAATCACCTTTTCACTTAACAATTACACTTCATAGATTTTTCCCGCAATATATCATTAATTCTCACACGGACCAATTAGCAAGGTTTTCACAGTGACCTGACGACTATATGACTAATTCATTTATTAGCGAAGAAGAGTGTGTGTGTGTGTGTGTGTTCGTCTGCTCGTATACAACATAAATCAACAAGTACTGGGAGTAAGTGATGTGTTTACGCTCGCGTTATGTTCCCTCTCCTTTAGTTTTCCCGCCCTGACCCATATTTCCTCACAACACTCACATGGACATTAATACTCTTCACACACACCATCAAATTTACTGAAACCAAGATATGTGGATATGTAATTGTGTCAACTCGTGAAAGGCCGTGTTAGGTTAGGTTAGGTTAGGGTTTTTTCCCTTCACTGGGCAGTAGATATTCTGCTGCTTTTAAATGGCAGAAGTAAAATGTTTTGAATATATATATATATATATATATATATATATATATATATATATATATATATATATATATATATATATATATATGTCCTTGTGGTCCAGCGGTAAGCGTTTCCCGGTCACAGTCATCAGCTAGTGGGCCGTGGGTTCGAATCCTGGCGGGTAGAGGTGCTGATTATATATATTGATAAGCTATTTTATTTAATATATTGGGTAAACACACACATCCCTCAGTGACCTCCACCACCACGCACTAGCAGTGGACTACTGCAACATCCTCGTCACCTACTGCCACCTGCAGTCCGCCACTACAACAAAATTCAGCCCATAAGAGCCCGCACTGATAGATATAAGAACAGCACCATCCCATCTATTGTTAAAATAATAAACAGCTCCTGATTTATGTACTGTACAGCCCTGTAAATGTATTGAACGTATATCATTATGTCTATATCAAATGTAAGTTTGTATATTTTCAGTCACCGGCTGCAACTCTATTAATAAACCGTTTATTATTATTATCATTATTATTATTATTACACACACACATACACACACACACACACACACACACACACACACGTACTGTACGCTAGACAAAAATAAACACAGGGTTTTCAGCTTTCAGATATTTGTGTTATGTCTGTGTTAGTGTTGACCCAGCAACACACACACACACTTGAAAACTATGTTGGCGAGGCGTCCACTCCTCCCTCCTTCCATCCCTCCCTCATATGACGCTGAGATACGAGGATATGAAGCCCAGGTTACTGTGTGTTTACCCATGATAAACCAGATGACACAAGGTTCAGTGTTAATCTGGCCTTTACTGCTCCGTTAACTCCCTGTGTTAACTACCCCGTTAACATACCTTCACAGTCCGCCAGATCCTTGTGCTGTGTGTAAACGTGTTAAATAATTTGTGTAAGTAACAAAAACAACAAAATAAGATAAAACAATTAAATAAATTTGTCAACATTACCCAGGAGAGATTAGTGAAGCCTTTATGTTAGGAATTAGTGAAGCCTTTATGTTAGGAATTAGTGAAGCCTCTATGTTAGGAATTAGTGAAGCCTCTATGTTAGGAATTAGTGAAGCCTTTATGTTAGGAATTAGTGAAGCCTTTATGTTAGGAATTAGTGAAGCCTTTATGTTAGGAATTAGTGAAGCCTTTATGTTAGGAATTAGTGAAGCCTTTATGTTAGGAATTAGTGAAGCCTTTATGTTAGGAATTAGTGAAGCCTTTATGTTAGGAATTAGTGAAGACTTTATGTTAGGAATTAGTGAAGCCTTTATGTTAGGGATTAGTGAAGCCGTTATGTTAGGAATTAGTGAAGCCTTTATGTTAGGGATTAGTGAAGCCTTTATGTTACGAATTAGTGAAGCCTTTATGTTAGGAATTAGTAAAGCCTTTATGTTAGGAATTAGTAAAGCCTTTATGTTAGGAATTAGTAAAGCCTTTATGTTAGGGATTAGTGAAGCTTAATGTTTTTTAGGGATTAGTAAAGCATTGAATTTGCATAGGAATTTTCACGGAGAGAGAGAGAGAGAGAGAGAGTACAATGTGTATTTATATAATTATGTTTGTTGTGTAAACATTCATTCGTACACGTGTATGTGTGTACTAGGGCGCCCGTACAAGTCTATGTGTACAGAGTCTGTTTATAACACAATACAATATTCAACAAAACATTAAATAAAAGTAAATAAAAGACATATACTTAAGACAACTAAACAATAGATTTAAAATGAATATAAAATTAAATAAAAAACATGGATAAAACAATGATAAAAACAAAACAATTGACAATATAATAAAAGTAATAAAGATAAAACAATGAAACAAAGAACAAGGGTGTTTAGTTAAATCACTAGTGTGTAATTAAAAAAAATCACGATTACAAAAAAAAATCATAATTTATAAACAAACAAATAAAAACGTTAACTGAATATGAAATGGAAATAAATATGTTAATTAAAACTTAAATCCCAAATATTTTTTTTTTTTTACAATTTGTTAAAGATAGTTTGAGAATATTTCTAACTTCATAAGATCTCTGTATGCCCTTAAGTTGTGTATTTCTTTACAATCAAGAGTTTAAATACTTTCTTAATCTATTTACATTCACTAATACGACATAAATCTCTTTTTTAACGGAGGAAAAATTAAATACCAAATATCTCTACCTACTGTATTTATTTAAACTTTATTCGACGTATATTGTAGTAAAAAAAAAACACATTCATTCCCAATAAAAACTCGTAAAAAAAAACAGCCGTGTGTTTTAATCAGAAAGTTGATACGAACTTCACCTCAACACACCAGGTTGTTTTGAATAAATTCCTAATTATTTTTTCACAATTTTTCCCCCTTGATGTTATCTAAATACTGCCAGGAACAAGACTGGGGAGGGAAGGGGAGAGGGGGGGAAGGAGAGAGAGGGGAGGTATGAGAGAGAGGGGAGGGATGAGAGAGAGGGGGGGGGGAGGGGAGGGGAGGGGAGGGATGAGAGAGAGAGAGGAGGGAAGGGAGGGGAGGGATGAGAGAGAGAGGAGGGAGTGGAGGGGAGGGAATGAGAGAGAGGGGAGGTAATGAGAGAAACGGGAGGGAAGGGGATGAGAGAAAAGAGAGGGAAGAGGGAAGGAGGGAAGGTAGAGAAGGAGGGAAGGTAGAGAAGGAGGGAAGGTAGAGAAGGAGGGAAGGTAGAGAAGGAGGGAAGGTAGTGAAGGAGGGGAGTGTAAGGAGGGAGGAGAGGGAAGTAGAAAGGAGATAGAAGAAGGAAGGAAGGAGCGGAAGGGAGGAGAGGAGAGGGCGTTTAAACAGTCCGCTCTTCTGTTTATTTTCATTTTTGTGTAATCAGAGAGGCGGGTCTCTCTGGTACGATCCGTGTTGCTCATATGTGGTCGTGATGATACGGACACCGTGTTGGTACATACATACTACATTAAGTTCCCGAACGCACACACAGATACACCCTCAAAACACACACACACACACACACACAAAGGACAAATTAATCACGAGTGTCGACAAGTTACATAAATGTGTTATTCTTACTCTTATCATCTCTCCCTGTAAACTATTTCTGACAAAAGGAAATGGCATTGTTGTTTCTACTCAGCTGGACTCATTGTGAGGTGAGATGTGTGCAGCAGGGTGTGTTGAGAGGCAAGACCGGCCCTGCACAACAGATCACCTTCTATATATTGTGGTATAAGGTGCTGTTGATGACCCGGGATTATCTTATACTCTAGGTGTGAGGAGACTATACCAGGCTTATCTTTACCTTTTATCACCTAAGCACTCTAAAAAATATGGCCCTAAGATGGTCGTGCTCCCTCGCTGTGGTATTAAGACTGGCTTCAGGTCATCCAGTAAGAGAGACTCGGTAATTCTCTTAATCTGGGAGTAATAAAGTTTTTATTTTTAATATCGGTAAACACACAACAGCATTGATGAGGATGGAGGTCATTTTAAACACCTATGAACCTTAGAATTGAGTTTTGTAACTTGTTATTTTACTCTTCCTTACACACACACACACACACACACACACACACACACACACTCATAAGCGTGACTGTTATGACCGTATAGTTGAGTGTGTGTCTGGAACAAGTGGCTCACTCTCCAGGGGTTATAGTGTATGGTATTAGGGAAGATGTGGAGGTAGGGGATGAAGCCAATGAGAAGCTATGGTAATGGTGTGTCATGGGAGAGAATGTGTGGTGACAGGAGGGGTGGATGGTGGAAGGTATGGTAGTGAGGTGTGATGGCAAAGAGAGAGAGAGAGACAGAGAGAGACATACATACATATATATCAATAACTCACCACTAACGCCCTTGAGTACGGTCCTCTCCTTTAAAGAGGTGTTGGGTGCGTTGGGATAATGAACACGTGACCTTGTATACGGCCAATCAAGACGCTGCAGCTCCATGACGCCATGTAATTGGAAGCCTTTGATTGGCTAATGAACGATCATCTCCCCGTACGTAATATCTCAGCTCAATATCGGACCACATTATATACTGTATTGGCTTGATGTTAAATATGGACTTTTAGAATTTTAATTGACTATTACCTAAATATTTTACACGTCGCTCGTAGGATGTCTTAAAATCCGTCTGAAAATTAGGCACCGCGACTTATCCCACCTTTAGATTAACCTAACCTAACTTAACCTAACAACCTTAACCTAACCTAAACACCCGAGCACTAACCTAACCTAGCAGCCTTAACCTATTCGAACACTAACCTAAACCGTGCCTCCGTGTATCAACAAACAAGCATTATCTGCAGACTTCATGTGTACATAAAAAAAAAATCTACTTTATTTCTTCAGTTTAAATCCGATGTGAATTTCTTTATACATTATACATTTCAAAATTATTATCACTTTCATTTTTCAATTTTTCAATTATCAAACAACACCACGTACATCTCCTCCCGCTCACACCTCTCTCACATCCCTCTCACCTAACACCCATCTCACCTACTCACATACCTTTCATCCACTCACACCTCTCTTATCCACTCACATCCCACTCACCCACAACCATCCTTCCTCCCTCTATAATTATGTTCACCTTGTCCTTCCCTTCCCTCTCCCTCTTTCCTATCTTCTCTCACACCCACTCCCTTTGTCGTCTTGCTCCCACCCATCTTCTTCCCATGCCCTGACAAACAAACAAACAAACAAACAAACAAACAATCTCTCTCTCTCTCTCTCTCTCTCTCTCTCTCATCACTGTGTATTTTTCTTATTCTACAAATAACAAACATTCAGGTGCATTAGTGAGACACAGGTGCCCCCCCCCCCCCCCCATATGATGGTAGTAAATGGTATGGAAATAATTCTCATCTATTTCGGTCATAGGAGCCTTGACCTACTGACCTATTGACCCTTAGGGAGAATGTGGCCAATAATATGAAACTCATGGATCACCTGCAGAATAGGCACCCTAGCTTATTTTACCTAATGATTAAACCCCTAATGCTAACCAAACCTAAAAAACCTAATCTAACCATTCCTAACCTAACCATTCCTAACCTAACCTAACCATTCCTCACCTAAACTAACTGGTAAAGTACTGTAAAGGAAACACCACCACCTAACTGTCAGACGAAGCATAAAACATAATCCTTCCTCCTTGTGTTCCCTCAGTGAGACATAAAAAAACAATCCAACGGTCCAGATTTATGCCTCACCACCAGAGTACATCAGTGTTTGGTTGAGCAGTGCCTCTGGTGACTCTGCCAGGGTCTAGTAAAACAGTATTTTTTTTTTTTAAATCTCCGTCAGTTTTAAAGAGCCGTTGCCACCTTACCTACTGCTCTTTAACTATAGTCTCAACACCCATTCTTCCTGCTGCTACTTTAACTATAGTCTCAACACCCATTCTTCCTGCTGCTACTTTAACTATAGTCTTAACACCCATTCTTCCTGTTGCTCTTTAACTATAGTCTCAACACCCATTCTTCCTGTTGCTCTTTAACTATAGTCTCAACACCCATTCTTCCTGCTGCTCTTTAACTAGAGTCTCAACACCCATTCTTCCTGCTGCTCTTTAACTAGTCTCAACACCCATTCTTCCTGCTGCTCTTTAACTAGTCTCAACACCCATTCTTCAACCCTTCCGTAAGAGTACTTCGCCAGGTACTACAGACCACTACAACCCTCTCAATCTTCTCCCTCCTTACACCCTAATATCATACACTTGACGCCTCTTCATCAACCACCACCAACTCCTTCATCTAACTTTTAATCATTCATCCTCATTAACAACTTCCTGTTATACACGTTCTGCCAGAGTCCTTCCTCAAGACGTTCTAATTATGTCCCTCAAGATGTTCAAACAAAGTCCTTCTCTAGCCATACTCCTCATCTTAAATCCCCAGGTAAAAATCTTCCTCACTAATCCATCAATATTATCTACCGTTACAAGAGCATTAACCAGATCCTCAGTGTTTACCTGTGATTAATGACACAGGTAAACGGGTGTAGCTGGCATAAAGTAACATTCTGGAAGTCTCCCAAAATTTAATCATCAGTGTGAAGGCTGCCGGGAGTAACACAGGGGAGAGTATGGAGTGTATTTTGGAGTGAGTGGAGTGTATTTGGAGTGTGTAGTGTGTGCGGAGTGTGAGTGTGTATGTGTGGAGTATGTATGTGTGAGGAGTGTGTATGTGTGTGTGGAGAGTGTGTGTGTGTGGAGTAAAAGTGTGGAGTGTGTGTGTGTGGAGTATAAAAATTATGTGTGAGAGGGAGTGTGGGGAATGTATAGAATGTGAGAAGTGTGCTAAGAGCGAATGTGTGGACTCCTATAAATTAAGAATGAGAAAAGTGTGAGGCTCTGAGATTATGAGAGGATAAGCGTCCTGAGGCTCCTACACCACTACACGCACCTCTCTCTCTCTCTCTCTCTCCTGACACACAATCTCGTCTACTACTAAACCTTTCCATGTAAGTACTGTCCATCTTCTACCGTAAGTGAGAAGAAGAAGAAGAGGCAGTAGCAGTGTTCGGTAAAGTCCTAAATTGTATTTATGACGCCATTTATGAGGTTAGTTAGCAAGTTAAGATGACGGGATGACGTTACTCACCTGGGTAGGAAGGAGGTATAAAATAGCTCCCTACTACCGTGTACCTACCTCGGGGGGGGGGGGGGGGGGGGGAGGGGGCAGGGGGGCACGTTTATTCTTCCCAAATGTGTACTCTCCCTCACTATGCACCCTCCCTCACTATGTATTCTCCCAAACTATGTATTCTCCCTTACATAACCACTTAATACTTTCCCTCATTTTACTCATCCTCCCTTACTATGCACCCTCCCTCACTATGCACCCTCCCTCACTATGGACCCTCCCTCACTATGTATTCTCCCTTACATAACCACTTAATACTCTCCCTCATTTTACTCATCCTCCCTCACTATGCACCCTCCCTCACTATGTATTCTCCCAAACTATGTATTCTCCCTTACATAACCACTTAATACTCTCCCTCATTTTACTCATCCTCCCTTACTACAGATGAAGTTGAATGACACGCGACTACATACAAAAACACTTACAATAATAGACTACTTATATCTTCCCTTATAAGTAAACACCGTTACTTTACAGACACACTTTTAATCGAATTGTCTCCTGCTCTTATTCTTTATCATAGTATGTGGCAGAGGAAGGGGAGAAGGAGAGGTAGGAGGGAAGGGAGTGAAGGAAAGAGGAAAAGGGAAGGGAAAGGGGAGTGAAGGAGGAAGAGAGGGAGGAAGAAAGAGAGAGGAAGGAAGGAAGGGATAGGGAGTAAGGGAGGGGAGTATAGGAGAGAGGGAGAAATTAAGTGAAGGCGAGACGGAGAAAGAAGGAAGGAAGTGAAGGAGAAAGAGGAAGGTGGAGAGGGGAGTGAAGGAGGGAGGAAGAGAGAGAGAGAGGCGGAATGAAGGAGGAAGAGGGAGAAGGGGAGGGGAATGAAGGAAGAAGAGAGGGGGGGAGGGGAATGAAGGAAAGGAGAGTGAAGGAGAAAGAGGGAGAAGGGAGGAAGGAAGTGAAGGAAAGAGAAAGGGAGGAGGGGAGGAGAGTGAAGGAAGAAAAGAGGGAGGGAGGAAGGAAGCGTCGACGAAGATTAAAGGAACAAGTTTGTGTGATAATAACAATCCTTCCTAATCACCAATTCCCCTCGGCACAAACTTATCCCTCACTCCTTCCCTCTCACCCTCATCCCCCTCCCCTAGCCCTCATCCCTCTAGCCCTCATTTCTCACCCCTTAGCCCTCCTCTCACCCCCCCCCCTCTAGCCCTCATCCCTCACCCTCTAGCCCTCATCTTTCACCCCTTAGCCCTCATCCCTCAGACCATAGCCCCCACCCTTCACCCCCTAGCCCCGATCCCTCACCCCCTAACACCTCATCCATCACCCCCTTAGCCCTCATCCTTCACCCCTTAGCCCTCACCTCCCCCCCCCCCAGCCAGAGGAACACAAAAGAGAATATACTCCTAAAATAATTTCCCCACCCGACCCACCTCTCTCTCTCTCTCTCTCTCTCTCTCTCAGTAATGACCCGGTAAAAACTAGTCCACTAAAATTAATCTTACAATTCCTTGGTTCACCTTCTTCTCTTCAGCCTCTAAGACGTAGAAAAAAAAATGCATTTAAACAAAAATTGCCAACAAGGTGCCACTAGATTCGGGTTGTATGAGTGCCTGGAGTATAGAGAAGGATTAAGTGTTCATTTAAGTATCTGTATTAAGAGAAATAAGTGGAGTTTGTAGAAAAATAATAGATGAGAGGGAGGAGGTGAAGAAGGTAGGGAGTGGGGGAGAGGAAATGGAAGGAGGAGGGAAGGAGGAGAGAAGGGGAATGAGGATGTAGTTGTTGACTGTGTCGTGTTCGTTGTTATTATTGTCTATGTGTTGTTCTTGTCGTTGTTGGTTATTTAAGGTTTACTTAATTGTTTAGAGAGAGAGAGAGAGAGAGAGAGAGAGAGAGAGAGAGAGAGACACAAGAAGGTGGTAGAAATACACACTAACTTAACAGTATATTAAGGGTAAAAAATCACTACCTTATACCTGATATTTTCTCCTTATAATTATATAAAAGGGATCTGACGATTAGCCACCCTAACACTACCTGGGGGTTGGGTTAGGTTAGGTTTAAGTAAGGTTAGGTTAGGTTAGGTTAGGTTAGGTCAGGTTAGTTAATCTTATGGTGAAATAATCAGAGTGGGTTTCAGGTGATCCTATAAAAACATTTATTATTGTCATTTTATCATCTTATCTGAATCTGTCAAAATGTAAAAAATAAATAAATAAAATACCCTCGAGTTTTCCTTCACTTCAGCATATGGTATAAACACCTCTCTTACTTTCTTCTCACTTCTTCATTCTCGGGAGCAACGATGTGCAGATTAATTCACCACACCTCACTCTTCTCTTCCTGACATGAATACCTTAAGAATAATGGATATCTAATGATGAAAAGCAAGGAGTTGTCTACAAAAATCTCTCTCTCTCTCTCTCTCTCTCTCTCTCTCTCTCTCTCTCTCCCCAACACACAAGAATTGACCAATCAACTTTTAAGAGAAACCTTTTACCCACAAATTTTAAAGGAGCAGTGTTTAAAATTTCTTAAAAAACTGGAGTAAAAATGTTATAAACTTTTCTTTTTTGCTTAAGGTATATTCTATAGTGTGAGGAATTCTTATATCGCTAAGCAATATGTTAAGGTATGAGGCTCCTTCTGTCTTCAACACCACCACCACCAGGAAGATGCCGTCTAGGATGACAGTTCGTTATTAATTATATATTTTCGTTCAAAATTATCTGGACATTTTTTTTTTTTTTTTTTTGGGGGGGGGGGGGGGGTCTTACCTGTCATCTACCTGAAGGTCATTGTAGGTAACCGAGGATAAGAGGGTTTTTTATAATTTATTAAGTCAGGTTTTTTTTATATTATGTTTTATTATGTTTTATTTCTGGTTTAGTTCGTGTTCACCAGCTATTAGCAGATGCCAGATATTACCAAAGGTTTCCAAGGATTTTTATCTGCATCGTAACTAACATACAACAGCCATTAACCTTTAACACTTCTCACTAATATAACCAACATCAAAAACGATAAATTGTTATAAGTACCGTGACCTACCGTGACCTAGTTAGTAAATATCTTATGTGTTATATGGTGACTCATCAGGGGTCACGTGAGGTTACTAAACAACATAACAGGTCACTCCGATTTACAACATGACTCCATGGAATGTGTCTGGTCACGATGAATTGTGAAAAGTCATTCTGCAAGCACGTAAAAACACACACACACACACTAGAACAAACCAAAGTTATACATGGTCTCCTAAATTCCATAAAACAAATAAACTAAAGATATGTTTTAAAAGTTTTGTGTCTTTCCCTACAGGTGTGTGTGTGTGAGTGAGGCTAAACACTGAGGTATGGTACCACGCCCAGGATGGCAACAGTGAAGCGTAAGAGAAGGTTGGTAACACTGTAGATTCAAAAAGGGCCACAACTATACACTGAGCGTGGGAGGAAGTGCGACCACACCTATACACAGACACAAATACATGATGTATTGTTTTATGTCTCATCGGGATATTTAAGCCATGACGCAAATTGCGACCTTTACCAGAAAGGTCGTATAAGGTCCACCTCGGCCCAAAGGCGACATCACCTGAGATACAGTAGTTAGACAGAAGGACACACCTGCCACCTGTCCTCACAAAGTCAACATAAAACAGGAGATATATCGTGTTTATAAGTGTCACAAACCTGCAGTGATTTTTTTTTTATCATTAACCAACATTACATTCAGGACAGAGGCCATTTTCAACACACATTTGTTCCTGAGACTGGGTGAGTTATGTTACTCTTCCTGTGTATTGTTCTTATAAGTGTACCCAAATAGCATGCTCCTCGAAATGATAATTTTTGTAGAGGGTAAATTTTTATGAGTTCACCGATATAAAAATCCACTCGATGTGAGAAATCTATCATTAAATCTCTGATGAGTTTTTTAACATTTAGGGATTTCAAATACCTCTTAGTGGCCGACTTTTAACAAGGAGTGGGAAAGGAAGTGTGGTTGGTACGCGAATTACCCAAAAGCTTTTGATAATATAATTTGTGTAACCTCAGTAATGATCAAGTCCTTTACACTAACACATAACAAGCACAGTATCTTTAAGTGAGCCACACTCTCACATACACACCAACTACTGTAACATCCATTTTAAACACTGGATCATCATTCACTAGGCCTTAGTGCTGATATTTACTGTTTAAGCTGGAATACGTGACAACTCGTCTTATCTCGTGCACAAGTCAGCACTCCTGGGTGTGACAATGGTCTTCCCTCACTGAGTAAATCTTCATTACTTGTTACGCACCACATAAAGCTCTTCAGATATAGCCACGTTCTCATAATATTTCGACTGCATATGTACATAAATACACGTATATGTGTATGTGTGTGTGTGAACATACGAGTCCCTCACCACCATCTCCAAAGGTTAAAAATCCACGAATTAAGTAAATGGATGTTATAGGTCAGGAGGCAACAGCGTGGGGAGCTGACGAGACCCGGGTACAGTACCAGGACCACTCCAACACTGTGGCATCTTAATACTACAGCCAACATCAAGATGAACGTGTTTAAGATTTCCTTATAATTGCTATGATTTCTTAAACATTAACACTCAACATATAATACACTTTCAGATATCGTGAACCGGAATAGAACACAAGCGTCAGGATCACAAGTACTAAATCAGTGGTTCATAAAATAATCCGTATTAATAGTGCATTATACAGTATACAGTGCAGGTGCAACATGCATGTATGAGTGTATGTCCTCAACAGCGTAAAACTATCAGCCGTAGGGTAAGTCAGCCAACTGTTGGAACCAAATACAATGCTAACTGTTGCTGGATACTGGGTAATGATGGTAAAGTAGGGGTGATGGTGAGGTGGGGGTGATGGGGAGGTGGGGGTGATGGGGAGGTGGGGGTGATGGGGAGGTGGGGGTGATGGTGAGGTGGGGGTGATGGTGAGGTGGGGGTGATGGTGAGGTGGGGTGATGGTGAGGTGAGGTGGGGGTGATGGTGAGGTGGGGGTGATGGTGAGGTGGGGGAGGGGGAAGTGTGATAATTGCTCTAAAGTGTCAAATAGCCAAAATGACCAACATGAACCACCAGGTAAACTTTATTTCATTAAGCTGTGTAGAGTTATAGTGAAAATAACACAAACAGGTGAGGGACGACACACACACACACATTATGTCTAAATCACATGTAAGTTTGTATATTTTCAGCCACCGGCTGCAACTCTATTAATAAACCGTTTATTATTATTATTATTATTATTATTATTATTATTATTATCACACACACACACACACACACACACAGAAATTTTTTAGGTTGAAGTAAATTAAGAAGTACAAGCATTACTAGATAAATTACCGATATACCGAAAACTTAAAAGGATTAAAAATGAAAACAAATATACACATAGTCCATCTGTATATATATACATATGTTTATATGTATCCATCCGTGTATGTTTATATTTATACATGTGTATGCGTGGAGCCTCTACTAAGCCTTGGATTAAAGACAACAGCTATATTAAATAATAACAAAGGGCTAATAATCGTGACCATCACCAAATCCAACGTTCCACTGTATATATGTAACTCTGATACATAAGAAAAAACAGGAGAGCGGGTGAACCTGTTAAGACATAAAAAAAGCTTTACCCGTCATGTAACTCAGAGATTACGGCTAAATATGGACCCTAAACAAATACTCCCACCTGTAATTTACTTCATTAACCTGCCGTGCAGTATTTCCGACCCCCATCAAGAGAGATCTTATGTTTAAACTGGCGTCGTATAGAGAAAACAACATACCCCGAAAATATAAGGAAGTAACTCATTAATGGCAGCCGTCAGCGTTTGAATTAGATGTTTAGGGAATAACAGAAAGAGGAGTAAGTAATAAAGTGTAACGACATTTAGGCCATTAAGACTCCACTGCCAAGCACAAAACGAGAGATATACACAACGGTAAGTGCCCCAGGGGAGGCCATAACGTCCAGGTGTGCAGCTGTGGTCGGTCCAGGGGGAGGGAAGTGAGTCATCCTCTCTTACTTCTTCAAGAGTCCGGTCGTCTGCTCTTGTACGCATATTCATACGAGGTTGTCTATTACTATGACTCCTGCTACTACTAATATGACTACTGCTACTACTAATATGACAACTACGACTGCTACTATGACTACTACTACTGCTGCTACTTCTAATATGACAACGGCTGCTACTACTATGATTACTGCTACTACTAATATGACTACTGCTACTACTAATATGACTACTGCTACTACTAATATGACAACTACGACTGCTACTATGACTACTGCTGCTACTATTATTTATATATTTTTTTAAAACGTGGCCTCCATCCTCCCCCAATAGCCACACCTTCCCCGCCATTTTATTACCTTAAAACTAAATATCCTAATACATAAGTAGCTATCCTGGCTGTGTTGAATTAGTTGAGCCGCAGATCTATGTGTCATTCAGTGACTGTAGCCTCATAGTCAATATCTGCAACTGTTGTCGGCTTTGGGGCCGATGCTCTCGTTCCCCTGAGGCAGAGCAAAGCCAACCTAAGGAGAGAGAAGGACAGTCGACATCTCATCCAGGTTGTAACATAACATCTGGGCTGTTCCTTCTGTTCGGATATCAGCTCCGCGAGTCTGGCGTAGAAGCATCTTGCACTTGGTCCCACCCCACCAGAGGTTGTGAACACTAGAGGAGTGAAGCTGCCTTGATCAACGTTCTGAATTCTCTCCCCGTATTCCCTCATCTTGTCGTTCTCGTTCCTCCTGTGTGCAGCATCGAGAGCTAAGTTACAGTGACATGCTGCCATGGGATCAAAAATCCTGATGTCGAAGAAGGCTCGCTGTCCCCGCGTCCAGAATCCTCGAGCACTGACGTTAACACGGGCTTCGTTGGATGTGTTTGAAGTCCTATGTTGGAAATACTCACCGTCCAATGGAAGGAGGGTGGGTTACAACTATCACTACAACAACAATAACAATCACTTTGCCTAATCACAAATATCATTACGTCTAGAAACACAACAACCATCAATACAACAATAACTACTACCACCAGTACACTAACATCTACCACCAATGTCGCTACAACAACCATAACCACTACTACCACTACCACAACTACTATCACAACAACAAGATCAGCGGCAACAACAAAAACAGCAACTACTACAACTAATACCACCACTACCACCATTATAACAACTACCACAACTACCACCATTATAACAACTACCACCACTACCACCATTATGTTGCAACACGGAAGATGGTCATCAGTAGAGGCTTCATCATTAAGACTCCTAATCGTGAATAATTAATTACTGGTCGGGTATTTAATATTTATGAGACAGCATTAAACTAAAAAAGACGTTCCCTAATCACTTCCTTCAGGCAACATTATCATCACTTCCTTCAGGCAACATTATAACCACTTTCTCCAGGTAATTATAGTACACTAATTACCTTCACGTTACTGAGGCGGCGGAATTAGGTCTGGTGACATACTAATTACCGTCATCACTAAACCCTCTCACATTTGTCTTAAGTTGAGAGAGAGAGAGAGAGAGAGAGAGAGAGAGAGAGAGAGAGAGAGAGAGTCCAGATTCTCAAAATTTCTTACGTGAGAGAGAGAGAAAAATCAATGAAGGAGGAGAAAGAGAGAAAATAATAATTAAATCACAGGAAGAGAAGCAGGAACAGCGGGAAAATATAATAATCAACAGATAGGAAGAGAAGGAGGAGGGAGTTATCGAATAAATAAAACACTGGCGAAGATACCAAGAAGGAGGGAGAGATATGAGATAATAACCAAGAAGAGAAGGGAGAGAAATGATATACTGTTATTGAGAGAGACAGAGAGAGGAGATATATTAGTAATGAGACAAGAGAGATAGGAAGGAGAGATAATAACAGTGAGAAATTAGGAACACGGAAACTAAATGGACTCTTGTATTATGGAGAGAGAGAGAGAGAGAGCAGTTTAGGGATTAATAGCGTGTGTAAACAAGGTGAGTTGGTCGAGCTGGTGTGGTGACCTGTACCCCCCCCCCCCCCACACACACACACTCTATTTCCATCCCCTCTCACACTCCCCCCCCTCCCCTCCCCTTCACACTCATCTATAATCCCTCCCTACTCTCCTTCCCTCTCCACTCACACTCCTCCATAATCTATTCCTATACGTCCTCCCTTACCCTCTCTCTCTCACTCTCACCAAACCCCTTCCCTATAACACACCCCACCCTCACCCCCAACAACACTCTCACCAAACCCCTTCCCTATAACACACCCCACCCTCACCCCAACAACACCCTCACCCCCTACAACACCCTCACCCCGCCTCACGAGAGAGAGGATAAAGTACAGTAGCTTCTTATTGGAAACTCATTTAATTCAACAGCTTCCCTAACGTGGTAAAACTTGGAGCGGCGGAGATTTGTTCATCTGAAAAGCAAGAGCAATTGGTTGTGGTACCCGAGGCGACGAGGTCTTGCGCAACCTCTGACAGCAGTGTTCCCAATATCCGCAGTGAGTGTCTGGACTGTTGGGGTAAATTTAATATAGGGACGTCAGTAGAGTGTAATCGTGAGCCCTAAGAGTAGTGGTAGTGGTGGTAGTGGGTGACGTTATAGGGATGTACGCTCTTTGTCACCGCCAGTACAACAGCTGGTTCGTCTAGCGAGATGGTAACTTTACGCTAGTCTCTTTTGTGCTTAAGGGGGGTCATATATTTGGGTTGTTCAAAATTGGTTCGATGGAGGAACGTACGTAGGTGGTGTGTGTGTGTGTGAATAATATAAATCATACAGTATTTCGGGTATATAAGTTCGTATTATGGCAACTCTGGACCCATAACGCGTCCCCTTAAGAGTGGAAGGAAGTGGAGCGTATATTTCAGACTGCCTTTATCTCTTCACGTATATCATGATGGGCGATACTCGGTCTGTGTCAGCGAACAGACCAGCATTATGGCTGTACATGTTTCAGACCTGTGTCTATATGGGCAGAGAGAAAGCGGTGGGGAAAGTTGAAGATTCGATATATTTAGCGAAGAGAAAGTAGCCCAGTTTTCCAGAGGTTTGAAAGCCCGAGAGTATACTGAGTAAAAGCCGGTGTACTGAAGACTGTATACCCTATAGGTGTTAACCAAACCGTATCGAGACCAACATAAACTAACCCAACCAAACTTAATGTGACCTAACGTTACTCAACCCAACAAAAACCAGCCTAACCCCCAAGACAATGTTAGGGCGTTTTAATCATCAGGTTAAATAAGCTAGGGTGCCTTATTTTCAAGTGATCCGACTTAACAAGTAAACTCCGAATAAAAGTTGAGATGATAAAGGATAGAATAAAAAAAGAAACCCAAGGTGTACTCCAAAGGTACACTCTGGAGGTATGTGTACCTGATACACCCTTGTCCACTACACCTCCAGCCCTCAGGTGTGAGTTTAATTACCTGGGCGAGGAAGCTACTGTGACTTGCATTCTAATAACTCTTTTGTCTTATAATTATACATTTCCTGGACTTCTTAACTCATGTGTACTACAAGTACCCGCTAATATATAACAGAAATATTACGTGTAAAACATTGTACCAAAATATATATGCAAATGTTTATCATCGAGAATGGTCATTTAGTAATATAACTTGTCGAGTAATTTATATGATACTGTTACAAAAAGACAGAGACAAGGGTTTATCTCTTATCTCTCTGTATTCCGGGTGACACATGGCCGCGTCCAAGGTCTCGTTTTGCCTGGCCGCCACCAGACTGTATCTCAGACTTGTAATACAATGTTTAAACTGTAACACACACGAACACATCTTCCTCGTAACGTAACGAGTCCACCAGTACACGCCACGGGGTGAGGCTGGCGACTCTACGGTAAGGTGGACGAGTTTTCTAACCAAACCTAACCTGACACAACTTAACCTAAATTAGCGTAACCTAATCTAACCAACCCTACCCTAACTAATCTGACATAAGCTAACCTAAACTAACCTGACTTGACCTGGCCTAAACTATCTAACTTAACCATTAGGTGTAATATACTGTACAATCCATTAACTTGAAATATATCATTACATTTAAACTGCCACTGACAGCAAGTTAATAATCCACTCGTATCACCTCAACCAGATCCACCTTAGTCACTAATAATGCTTGTGTCACTCCTCCAGCCGGGGGTGACACGCGACTTCCTGACACAACACCGTAAAAGTGAACGAAACCAAAACAAAACAAACCCAAAACAAAAACAAAAAACAAAAAAAAAGCCTAATATCTACAGTCAAAACAAACAGAACTAATCGATTACACTACAAACACGAGCAGTTAACAGAGCACGGTCACACAAGTTAACAAGTTTCAGGTCAATCAGCCAAATAGTTCAATCAGCCAAATAGTGAACTAGTTGAACAGACATAAATTTTGGTGAAAAGCAGAGATAAACTCAGCAGCAGAGCAGGAAGGTACACTACGGGAGGCAACAATCGTTCAGCTACACAACAATACTCCTGAAACTGTGGCACAAGTTGAGGACACACTCTGGGTCAGTGGTATTATGTCCAGCCAGCCATTACCAAGCAGGAAAATTAGTGAGTATAAATTCGCTTTTGCAAATCTAAACTTTAACCAACATGCAGATAAAATTTAATAGTTCGCCTCACACTGACCAACTTAGATACTCAGAAAGTATTTAGACAAACAGACGGAAACACAGAGGCAGCATTATATAATTCACTTTATTGTGCAGGGGTATAGTAAATGCAAATGTGATTGTCTTACATTACTGAGATGTGACCAATAAACACAACTGAACTACAAGAATACGAAAGGTGTGTGTGTGTGTGTGTAACGGTACTACCCTTTCTAATCTCTGTTAACCACCTTCAGTTTCTCGGCTCCCACCTGTCCACCAGCACGGACATCGATGGAGAGATTCAACATTGGATCATATGTGCGTCTCAAGCCTTTAGCAGACTCCGAAACCGTGTCTTCAGCTGCAGGGAGCTGAAATTACCTACAAAGTTGCAGGTATATCGAGCAGTGGTCCTCCCCACCCTGCTATATGGCAGCGAGACATGGGTCACATACAGGAGGCACCTCAAGGCACTTGAAAACTTTCACCAACGTAGTCTACATTCCATCCTCTGAGTTCGCTGGGAGGACAAGAGAACAAATGCCAGTATTCTTGCTGACGCCAACTGTAGGAGCATCGAGGCTACCATTATCCATGAATAACTACGTTGGACTGGCCATGTTACCCGCATGGACGACAGTAGACTGCCAAAGCAACTACTTTACAGTCACCTAAAGAATAGTAAACGTAACGTTGGCGGGCAACTGAAAAGGTATAAGGATAGTCTTAAGACAAACCTGAAAAAGTACCAAATCGACCCCCTCACCTGGGAGACGATTACTCCACACCGTAACACTTGCAGAAGCACCACACAAGAAGGTGTCAATACTTTCGAATTAGCCCGACTGCAAACCGAGGCAGACAAGCGACAACGCCGGAAAGACGCTGCAGCCGCCCCTCCCGCACTAGATGTAGCCCTCCACATGTGAAACATCTCTGAACGACTCTGTCGGTCCCGTATCGACCTCTTTAGTCAGGGTTTAAAAGTTAGCAAGACACTCATTTTTGGGGGAAGCGTGCACACACACACGTACACACACACACACACAAAACCTATCTTAACCTAACCTGAACCGAATCTAAACTAACACTTTTAACCCTTGATATAACCCATTTAACATGAGTAGAGGTAATGTAATATATCCATTGCTGTCGTCAGTCAACTCTACAACAATAACACGCTAACAACAATAAGCCAACAACAACAATAAGCCAACAAGAAGTCAACAACCACCACCACCACACGCCAACATAGCTCTCGGAGGATGGTGTCAGATTTCACTACACCAATAATGGCTGAAATAATTTATTCAACTATGTAATTACAGACTGTGTGAAACTGTGAAGGACGTCCATACCTACAAATAACTATATTGTCCCCTATATTAAGGAGAGTTTACACTTGTTGATGACTTTACACACGGAGTCTCTGGGATACATATGTCTAAGGTTAGGTTAGGTTAGGTTATACTAGGGTAGGGTGAGTTAAAATAGGTTAGGTTAGGTTAGGTCGGGTTAGACTAGGGTAGGGTAAGTTAAATTAGGTTGGGTTAGGATATGGGGTTAAGAGAGCTATTAAGTTGGATAATAGATTTTGTCCTTATGGTAATTCACTCAAAAAGCTTAGCTCTAACCCTAACGCAGCCTTAGGTCATCGTACTGAAGGGGTTAAATCATCGTACTGAAGAGGTTAAATCATCGTACTGAAGGGGTTAAATCATTGTACTGAAGAGGTTAAATCATTGTACTGAAGGGGTTAAATCATTGTACTGAAGGGGTTAAATCATCGTACTGAAGGGGTTAAATCATCGTACTGAAGAGGTTAAATCATCGTACTGAAGAGGTTAAATCATCGTACTGAAGAGGTTAAATCATCTTTAGGAGGAACCCCTGTTCATCCTGCCCTACGATCCAACCTGAGCTGGACCTTAATCCTTCTCTCAGCCACATCTTCCCTCTATCCTACACGAGACTCGAGTTTCTCCCTCCTTCACTCCATCCCTTCCCTGTCTCCCCCTCTTCCACCTCAATCTCCTACCTTCTTCCCTCCCATCACACACACACACATATACACAGCGCCGAGAATATGAATCTTTCTCACACGGTGCTAGAAACGCAAATAACAGATACTTTATATACATATATCACCGTGTGTGTGTGTGTGTGTGTGTGTGTGTGTGTGTGTGTCAGATAGAACAAGAGATGTGAATATGCTCGACATATCAGAGACTGCTGGCTATATGTACAAGTGAAATCTTATTCAGAGAGATTTATACAGACAAGAGTGTGTGTGTGTGTGGAATATATGATGACTAGGAAGAAGAGAGAAAGGATAAACGAGGGGAAGGAGGAAGAAGAAAGGGTGAACGAGAAAGGAGGAATAGAGAAAGTAAAGATTGGGGAGGATAAAATGGAAGACACATAGGACAGAGGAGAAGACGTAGAATGGAGAGATAAAGGGAAGAGGGGGTAGGAGGAGAGAAAGAGAGAAGACGAAATAGGAAGGAGGAGGAGGAGGAGGATGCGAGGTAGGAGAGAGAGGGGGAGTAGATGAAAAAGGAAGGAGGAAAAGTAGGAGAAAAGGCGAAAGGAGGTGAGGAAGAACGACAAAAGAGGAAGAGAAGGAGAATGTCTGTTGGAAGTATATGTTTAGATACTGAGCTGTGAAGTTGTTAGTGGAGCACCTGACACCTAACAATTAACAGAAAACAGGTGACAAGTAACACAAAACGAACTGAACACCACAGGGAGACTCACCTAAAAGAGAAAACTTACCTGTAATATGAAAAAACCAAACAATGGGGGTAAATTAAAGAAAGACCCGAGATACTGTTGATAAAAAAAAAAACAGTTTAATTTAATGGTCCTTTTAACTGAGGAAACTTAAGTGGGTAGAATAATTTCTTCTTAAATATGGAATAGCCTATAGTGTCCCAAGCTCATATTAAGACTCCCTGCCATATCATTATACTTTCCTTCAGTTGACAGATGAAATTATTGTCTAAAAAAAAAAAAAAAAAAAAAAAAAAAAAAAAAAAATCCCGACTTGATTTTAATGTTTTGGACAGAAAATATATAATAAACATCTTCCATCACTTATAATAACACCTTTCTATTATATGCGATTACAAAGAATTACATTGCCTATACTTCGGGTACGTTGGCCAAGTGGTTACTACACTCACCTCCTGTCTCAAGGATCGTTGGCTCGATCATAGTGCATTTACAATCCACCCAGCTGTATACTGGTATCTAACCTAACTTAAACTAACTTAACTTAACCTAATCTAACTTTACAATTTGGGAAGTTAAGGTTGTCAGGTGCAGTGCTGTATATGTTGCTTCCTCACCAGGTTCACCAAATTAACTCACCATCACCACGTCCCCCCCTCCCCACACCACGTCTCCCTCCCCACTCCACGTCTCCCTCCCCACTCCACGTCTCCCTCCCCACATCACATTAGAGGTACTTAGACCCTTTAAGCACACTGTCGAAATCTTCCTCCTCCCTTCATTTGATAATGCCGAGGGTAGCCACTATAAACTTATTATGAAGCCTGCATTACGGTATAAGTGTGTGGGAGTGGGTGGGAGTGGGTGGGGGGAAGGTGGTGAGAGGAGGTGTGGGGAGTGGGGGAAGGCTAGAGGGTGGCGGGACAGGGTGGTGGGGAGGGTGTAGGGGTGGGTGTAGGGAAACGGTTTAGAGAGAGGGTGGTGAGAGAGGGTGTGGGGGATTGGTGGAGGTATGAAGGGAGAGGTTGTGGGGGAGGATGAGGGTGAGCGTAGGTGTGGGGGGAGGATGAGGAGAGAAAGTATGGGGGAGGATTAGGGAAGAGGGTGTGGGTATGGGGGGTGGATGAGGGGACAGGGTGTGAGGGAGATTGAGGCGAGAGGGTGTAAGGGGAGGATGAAGGGAAAGGGTGAGGAGAGAGGATGAGAGGAGAGGGTGTGAGCGGAGGATGAGGAGGGGACAGGGTAAGGGAGTGTGAAATAAGGGTGTATAAGGGACTATAAAGATAACTAACTCCTACTGAATGATGACTTCAGTATATTTCTATATCAACTTCAATGATTTTTTCTAATATTGTCTTCCCACTCTAAAGAACTTAATTAACACATACATAGAAAAAATAACATTAACAATCTAAAAAATGTTCAAATCCTTACTGATAATATGAACACTGTGGTGAGTTCAACCTAATATCACGAAAACGTAAAAGATCTGAATAACATAAATTTAATATATTAGTGATGCTTAAATACTCCATATAGCACCGTGAACCTCCCTTTAATATAGACGAGGTGTGTGTGTGTGTGTGTGTGTGTGGCAGGTGACGAGCTGAGAGGTCAATAAATCCCCTTCTTGGAAATACACAGCATGCCGAGTTGGCTGATGGTTCTCCACCTCCCGAGACATACCACCGCTACTTACGTCCTCCCTCCCCCACCTTCCACTACAGGGGTATGTGAACACCTCACGACCTTCACCTTCTCCAGGGAAATTACAAAAATATATTGCTTTATGGAGCCTTGACTCCGGCCGGGAGAATGCCTACCCCGGTCTATCCTTCTTCAGACGCCTCACTGATGGTTATTGATGGAAGCAATCTCAGGGAGACTCCTACATCTCGTGCACTTACTCTCACCTCTTATATTTTCCTTCATGTCATCCTCGGCACACACTGCATATAAAGGACGCTCTCGGTCTTCGAATAAGTGTTTCTATACAGCTGTGGTTGCCGGTTCTCCATAAACTTATCCACGTTCAATGATTTCTATAATTACTAAAACGTTCCTCATTATACTAGAAACGCAGACCTTTCAGTTCCTGGTTAAACACTTTACACCATCCGGCCGTTTACCATGGCCTTATGAAGATCTCGTATCTCCTGTTAAAACGTTCCGCACCATCCGCGACGCGTCCGCCCTGGCTTACGGGAACCTCATGGTTATTGGTAAGACGTTTAACACTGAATAGACGTTCACCGAGGCTCACGGGAGACTATCACGGCTCATGGCTGAAAGTTTTACACTATCTTTCAAACACATGGTGGCGTAAGGGGGGATCTCATAAGCATATTCTTTACGGGTAGACGTTCCGACAGTATCTCGGGACGCCCCGCCTCAGGTTGCAACCTTCTACTGGATCCTCCTTATTGAGATTCAGAACAAAATTCCGGACGACGATCAGAAAATGTTTTATTCTCTTTGACGGTTTTATCTCCACCAGTTCATCTTCGGAAACTTACAAAACATCTCACGAGTCTCCCGGAGAGAACCAAGAAACTTCTTCAATATATTTCACATTTCTTTACAGTTTATTGTCTTAACATGTAAGACCTAATAAACACACTCCCGATATATGCTACCAATGACTTGTGATGCATTAAGTTAACACAGATAACAACAGAACGCGTGAGGTATAATAATGAGGGGACACAGGTGAATGATGTAAGAGTTATGAGAGATACATTAAAGATGGCAAGAACTTTTGTTGACGTATGAGACAGGTGATGCAGATACAGGATAATACACTTGAAGATACATGGAAGGATGGACATGTATCAGTGGATCATGGAGAAGTGAGCGAAAACTGTGAAGCATAGTGAAAAAACTGTACTAAAATATATAGAAAATTAATGTAATCCACTTTGTAATAACCGTGAATAGAATAGATTAAGAAAAAGATGAAATCATATGAAAGATGAAAAGGTTAGAAAAAAACTAATTACACATGTCAACCTCAATTACTCACTCTTAACTAATCATTAATTCTTATATCATAATCTTGTATTCATATATAAACCTTAAATACACTGCTCCATCCCATCAGAGAGAGAGAGAGAGAGAGAGAGAGAGAGAGAGAGAGAGAGAGAGACTCCTTACACACACAACTCCCGCACCTACAGACACTACCAGGGGTGCGCCGTTCATCTAAAAGTAGGTCTCGGCATTTCTGAAATACCCTCCAGGTTGAACTTCTTCGTCTCTTATCTGTCCTGTACAATAAATTTCTTGGGCTCGAGGCAGCCTCTCCAAGACTTGCTATTTCTAGAATTTCATCCCCCCCCGAATTTCTCTGTCTCTCTCAACTCTCTGGCCTCTAAAGTGTATCTCTACCTCTCCGTCTCTTAATCTCTTGCTATACAATGACTCTTTTATCTCTTGGTCTCTTAACTCTCTTGTTTATTGAGATACTTTATTCAGGTATTTCTCTGGCTTTTTAGTCTTTTCTCTTCTCGCTTCCTCCCCCACTCACTCCCCAGGACTCAACCTCCTTCCTACTCGTCCTCCCCCACTCACTCCCCAGGACTCAACCTCCTTCCTACTCGTCCTCCCTCACTCACTCCCCAGGACTCAACCTCCTTCCTACTCGTCCTCCCTCACTCACTCCCCAGGATTCAACCTCCTTCCTACTCCTCCTCCCTCACTCACTCCCCAGGACTCAACCTCCTTCCTACTCGTCCTCCCTCACTCACTCCCCAGGACTCAACCTCCTTCCTACTCGTCCTCCCTCACTCCCCAGGACTCAACCTCCTTCCTACTCGTCCTCCCTCACTCCCCAGGACTCAACCTCCTTCCTACTCGTCCTCCCTCCCTCACTCACTCCCCAGGATTCAACCTCCTTCCTACTCGTCCTCCCTCACTCACTCCCCAGGATTCAACCTCCTTCCCACTCGTCCTCCCTCACTCGCTCCCCAGGACTCAACCTCCTTCCTACTCGTCCTCCCCCACTCACTCCCCAGGACTCAACCTCCTTCCTACTCGTCCTCCCTCCCTCACTCACTCCCCAGGACTCAACCTCCTTCCCACTCGTCCTCCCTCACTCACTCCCCAGGACTCAACCTCCTTCCTACTCGTCCTCCCTCACTCACTCCCCAGGACTCAACCTCCTTCCTACTCGTCCTCCCTCACTCACTCCCCAGGACTCAACCTCCTTCCTACTCGTCCTCCCTCCCTCACTCACACCCCAGGACTCAACCTCCTTCCAACTCGTCCTCCCTCACTCACACCCCAGGACTCAACCTCCTTCCTACTCGTCCTCCCTCACTCACTCCCCACGACTCAACCTCCTTCCTACTCGTCCTCCCTCACTCACTCCCCAGGACTCATCTCTCCTTCCTCCCCCTCCTCTTCATCCCTCTCCTCCCTAACACTTCTTTATTTACCTTCCTCCCCCTCCTCTCTTATACCCCTCACCTGTCCTTTCTCCCCTCACCTGTCCTTTCTCCCCTCACCTCCCCCTCTTCTCTCTTCCTACTACATATTCACTACAGGTCTTCGCTCCTCACCCCTTTCAAACACACTATTTACCTTTCCTTGTTTTTTGTTTTGTTTTTAAGACAAGAAAACTCTCACTTGGAGAAGAAAACAACACAAGAAAGTGGTGGTGAAAGGTGGATGAGGAGAGTGTGTGGTGGATGAGGGGAGAGTGTGGTTGATGAGGGGAGAGTGGTGGATGAGGGGGTGTGGTTGATGAGGGGAGAGTGGTGGATGAGGGGGTGTGGATGAGGGGAGAGTGGTGGATGAGGGGAGAGTGGTGGATGAGGGGAGAGTGGTAGATGAGGGGAGAGTGGTGGATGAGGGGAGAGTAGTGGATGAGGGGAGTGTGGTGGATGAGTGGAAAGTGGTGGATGAGTGGAGAGTCTTATGCTTTATTATTCTATCCTTGTCTAACTAAAACAGATGGCTGGTAGATTCACCCCTTCACCTCTCTCTCTCTCTCTCTCTCTCTCTCTCTTGGCCTCCCCTCCCCCACCACCAGCAGCATCCTGGCGATAATCTTCTCAGAGCCTAAGATGCCAAGCAGAGGGCGAGTAGAACTCCTCCCTTCCACCCTGCCCTTAGTAAGGAAGAGAGGTGTAAGGGGGACGAAGAGAAACTGAGGAGAAGGGAGAGAAAAGAGTAAGGTAGATGACAGAAATAAGGGGACAGATGAAGGAAGAGGTAGAGAAGATGAAAGAACTGAAGGGAAAGGAAATGAAAAATACTGGAAGTTAGATAATATGAGAGAGAGAGAGAGAGAGAGAGAGAGAGAGAGAGAGAGAGAGAGAGAGAGAGAGAGAGAGAGAGAGGGGGGGGGGGAACTTTACCAGCCATAAGAGGGGTATGGGGTAGAAGGGGGAGGTGGGTTGTGGACACCAGGGAGATGGGGGTTAGGAAGTCCCAAGTGTATTATTAATGAACCATATGACGATGATAGGCAGGGCATGAGAGGCGGTAAGTGGGCGTTGGAGATGGTGGAGGTCAGTGGGCGTGGGAGGTGGTAGTGTTTAGTGGGCGTGGGAGGTGGTAGTGTTTAGTGGGCGTGGGAAGTGGTAGTGGTTAGTATGCGTGGGAGACGGTGGTGGTCAGTGGGCATGGGAGGTAGTAGTGGTCAGTGGGCGTGGGAGGTGGTAGTGTTTAGTGGGCATGGGAGGTGGTAGTGTTTAGTGGGCATGGGAGGTGGTGGTCAGTGGGCGTGGGAGGTGGTGGTGGTCAGTGGGCGTGGGAGGTGGTAGTGGTCACATAGCGTGGGGGCGAACTTTAGGGTGTGGCAAGCAGCAAACCATGTCCAGCGAGGCAGGACTAGACAAGGATACACGGGGCTAGATTGGACTATACGAGGCTAGGTTGGACTAGACAGGGCTACAGGAGACCAGGTTAGACAATACGGGGCTAGGATTGACTTTTGCGGGGCGAGACACTATTAGACAAGGCTATACGAAGCTAGGCTGGACTACGTGGAGGTTAGGACGACAGTAGCCTAGCTCACTACCCGGGAAAATAATTAGTCTCAAAGGAGTTGTTTTCGTCCAGCCAGTAGACTGAGGAGGAGGAGGACGAGAGGGAGGAGGAGAGGGGGGGGGGGTGAAAGAAGGGGAAGAGAAGGGGAGAAGAGGGGAGGGGAAGGGAGGGGAGAAGGAGTTATAATCTGTATTTTTAACAAGAAACACCAATTTGACAACAAGAAATTACTGGCAATCCTGAAATAAAACTTAAGTATGGCCACAATTAACACCATCTTGGCAAATATATGCAGGAGCGTGGCAATAAGTTATACATACAATAGTGTGGCGACAAGATCCATACAACAGTGTGGCAACAAGATACATACAACAGTGTGGCAACAAGATACATACAACAGTGTGGCAACAAGATACATACAACAGTGTGGCAACAAGATACATACAACAGTGTGGCAACAAGATACATACAACAGTGTGGCAACAAGACACATACAACACTGTGGCAACAACATAAACAGAAGGCCTGGTGTCCCGCCGTCGACGACTTGCATTTTAAAAATTATTCCCGAGAGTAAATTCATCCGCCATTTCGCTGCCGTGTCACTGGGATATTTCAGAGCCCAGCGACCTCTGTCTACACGGGGGATACTTCACAGCCCAGCGACCTCAGTCTACACGGGGATACTTCACAGCCCAGCGACCTCTGTCTACACGGGTGATACTTCACAGCCCAGCGACCTCTGTCTACACGGGTGATACTTCACAGCCCAGCGACCTCTGTCTACACGGGTGATACTTCACAGCCCAGCGACCTCTGTCTACACGGGTGATACTTCACAGCCCAGCGACCTCTGTCTACACGGGTGATACTTCACAGCCCAGTGACCTCTGTCTACACGGGGATACTTCACAGCCCAGCGACCTCTGTCTACACGGGGGATACTTCACAGCCCAGCGACCTCTGTCTACACGGGTGATACTTCACAGCCCAGCGACCTCTGTCTACACGGGTGATACTTCACAGCCCAGCGACCTCTGTCTACACGGGGATACTTCACAGCCCAGCGACCTCTGTCTACACGGGGGATACTTCACAGCCCAGCGACCTCTGTCTACACGGGTGATACTTGACAGCCCAGCGACCTCTGTCTACACGGGTGATACTTCACAGCCCAGCGACCTCTGTCTACACGGGGGATACTTCACAGCCCAGCGACCTCTGTCTACACGGGGGATACCTCTGTCTACACGGGTGATACTTCACAGCCCAGCGACCTCTGTCTACACGGGGGATACTTCACAGCCCAGCGACCTCTGTCTACACGGGGGATACTTCACAGCCCAGCGACCTCTGTCTACACGGGGGATACTTCACAGCCCAGCGACCTCTGTCTACACGGGGATACTTCACAGCCCAGCGACCTCTGTCTACACGGGGATACTTCACAGCCCAGCGACCTCTGTCTACACGGGTGATACTTCACCTACTCAGCGACCTCTGTCTACACGGGGGATACTTCACAGCCCAGCGACCTCTGTCTACACGGGGGATACTGCACAAAATGCTACAATCTATGTATGTATGTATGTATGTATGTATGTATGTATAAAGTAACTATAGGACACCTAATTGACTTAATATACAGGTAACAACATGGAAAAGCAAACACGAAAACATTCAGGTATTTCTCCTGTACTCCCTGAAGGCGTGAATAATGGCGCGAGAGCTGTTATCAATTTGTGTTTGCTTCCTGTTGTTACCTGCATTACACACATTACAAACGCACACGCAAACATACACAGGCACAAATATATAAACGCACTACACAAACACACTCACAAATATATACTCATAAAATCACACACACACACACTATATATATAGGGTTTGATCAATTTGTGTGATCATACTTGCCAGTGTTAATACAGGTGAATGTGTTAGTACAGGTAATCTATTAACGTTACAGAATGGTTCCTGTTATCCTCACCTACAAAAAAAAAAAAAAGAAATATCGGAATTCGTTGGAACTGGCGATGACCTCCATGACACTATAACTGACACCACTTGACACCACCTGATACTGTATTTGACACTGTACAGTACATGACATAATACAGGTATATGAAACTACCCGACACTGTGAATGACACTACATATCATATTATCTGACAGCCCCCTGACACTACCTGACACTGTACCTGATACCGTACCTGACGCTACCTGACACTGAACATGACACTACGCACTATAGTATTTCGGGCTATCCAGGAAAAACATACATACATAAACCTCAAAGGGCATCATCCCACTCACATCCACCTCCCAGGACCCCACTCACCCACACCTCCAAAGATCCCACTCACTCACTCACACCTCATCCCACTCACATCCACCTCCCAGGACCCCACTCACCCACACCTCCTAAGACCCCACTCACTCACACCTCATCCCACTCACATCCACCTCCCAGGACCACACTCACCCACACCTCATCCCACTTGCTTCACACGCCATCGTCACACACTTTTATGAGGAGGCGTGCACGGTGGGGGGTGTCAGGAGAGGAAAGGGGGGATGCTGAGTACCGAGAGTGAGTGAGTGAGTGAGTACACCAACCATGTCGTGCAGTTCCTCTTCTGAGTTAAAATAACGTAAACAAAAATAATGAAATCAAGTTAAAAAAAAAAATACAATTTGGATCAAGTGAAGATTACCCACCTTCCTTATTTCAGCTAACCTAACAACCCTAACGCTAACCTAACCTAACCTAACATCACATAAACAAATCTAACCTATTCTAAAAAACTGACCTAATCTAACCTAACTCCCCCAGGTAGAGTTAAGGTTTATTAAAACATTTAGTCGTCGGGTGAGTAAACAGTTGGAGACCAATCCTAAAATAACCCACAATAGTTCCCCCTGGCTCCTGTACTCAGCCACTGTAACTCATGTCTTGAAAATGCTGCCTTAGCTAGACGGACCAACTAATAGCAACATCATGTAAGTTCTATCATGTTGGACAGTCTTTATACCACTACTCTATCCCATGAGAACAAAGGTCAAACATTTAACGACGACATAAATTTTATTGGTATCACCATCACGTCCTATCGAACATTCACATAATACGGAGCCGACATAAACTTGGGTAATATTCCCACCAGCGTAAAGCGAAGGGCGATACACTTATGAGTTATTTGGATTTACTTTAATCTCGCTGCTGCAGGGAGTAAAATAACCGTGAAAATTGGATCGTTATGTTATTGAAGGTGTTGTGAGGGTTCAAAGGGGTGTGTGTGTGGGGGGGGGGGGGTGTGTGGGGGGGTGTGTGTGTGCGTGCGTGTGATACTTATATAGCTATGTAAATACACCTTAGAGAAATACCTTCGTTGACATATATTACTGTTTTGAATTATTAATCTATTTTCATACGACGACGAAGAGGAGGAGGAGGAGGAGGAGAAGAAAGAAAAAAAAAGAGAGAAGAAGAAGAAGAAGGCAAGGATATGAAGGAAAAGTTGGGAAAATTAATCCCTCTGTAGTTTAAGAACACAAAGTCGTTTAGGGAGAAAGTTAAGGCATTGTGTGGTGAGAACCTGCCTTAGATGACTAGCTTGTCAACACCCTCTGCCCTCCCTCATACCTCACCTTATACTTCCCGGTCACCCTCATACTTCATCCTAACCTTTATATATCACACTGACCCTCATACTACACCCTGGCCCTCATACTTTACCTTCAACTTCATACTTCACCCTAACACCTCGTCCTCACACCTCACCCTCGCCCTCACACCTCACCCTCACACCTCGCCCTCACACCTCGCCCCAGACCTACTGAAGTACCTTCCCTCGCCGTCACCCTCACTGCAACTCCCATTCAACCTCACTATTTGCTCTGTTTATTATATACAATAGAGTTCTTATCAGAATACCCACAAACAATACAGTTACTATGTTTTTTTTTATCACAACCTCACACAAAAATTCCTAGGCAAGGCAATGTTAAGTCAGGTTAGGTTAGGTTAGGTTAGGTTATATCTCACACACAAAACACACACTATGGCAGGGAGTTTCACACACGTTCTAGTCTGGTGTAACTTAAAATAATTACTCCCAAGGCAGTAATATCCAGTAATTTACCTCTTAATACACGTAATATATCGCACATTTTAACGCATACACGATATATCCTCTTATATATATAGCCTGACATATCATTAAATCTTTCTACTCATTAAATATCTACATCACCAATAGTCTATTATTATTCGACTATAATTTTTCAGTTCCACAATAAATATTACATTATATTTGAGTCCAAGTAATATTTCCACTCAGTAATAACACCAGTTATAACGACTCTATTACACTGGTTGTTTATGACTCAAGAACAGTAATTACTAAAACATAATTACCCTACAGCCGGATTCAAAACAGATTGGATTATACACATACAAATATACTGCTAAGTAGATCTTACATTATAAAAAAACATTTCGATGACAACCTAATCTAACCTAACTTAACCTAATCTAATCTAATCTAATCTAATCTAATCTAATCTAATCTAAGCTAAGCTATCCATTACAAAGAACTAATAGTATTGTCACATAAAGTTGTAAAGTCTTCATAATCACGTATAACATTGGACGTGTGGAGTGGAATGCTTTAATGTGTTAAGTTTACCATTAAAAAATGCCCTCCATCATTTCATATTGGAAACTGTTTAGTCACGAACTTATGAATGTCCCGTGAATTTTATTACTTGTGGTTTATTTGTATGAATGTTTGAGGTGTGTGTGTGTGTGTTAATTCTTATGAGTGAGCAGTTGGTTAGTATATGTTTGTATGTACGCATTTAGGTGTGTTTTTCGGTGTGTGGGTGAGCATGTAAGTCTCACGGCTGACAAAGGAAAAACTTTTTCAGTAGTGATTGACAGCACATATAGGTCACCAGTGTGTGTCCGAGAGGTGTCAACATTCTGATACACGATACACCTAACGTGACCTAACGTGTCCTCACATGACACACTGAACACGTCGCTACAAAACCTCACACCAGGTATCAGGAACTGCTGCACGAGGGGTGACAGACATGTGAACAAAGAAAAAAGTTTAATGCCACAGAGCGAAACGTTCTGACATAATTACATTTCACACTGTAAAATAATTCTAATGTAGTTATACGTGTATGCTCCTATACATACTAGTATATACAGTAGATACATATATATATATACTGTACATTCGATAGTTATTAGATTTACATTTTGCGAAGTTATAAATTCCTGTAAAAATGGTGCATCCGGTACATTATTTTAGCGGGAAAAAGCCGAGTAAATGTGGAATGATAGTGTAGAGCGACACTAACACGGAACAACCTCTGTATTTCAGGTTTTCGTTGTGAATGATTCCACATAACAAAAGTTTTTTTCTCGTTTGTTTGCTCTACACGCTCAGTGTGTGTGTGTGTGTGTGTGTGTCTGTGGCAGTAACGAAGGCTTTCACAAACATTTAGAGAAAAATCTTGGAATAATGTCAGCCAATACTTGAGGAATTTCCAAAAAAACAAATTCACTTGCAAATAAACTAAAACAAAAGAAACAACAAAAATACTTGAATCCTACTAAAATAAAAATATGACTTAATTCGTGCATTAGGCCCTAAAAAAATATTTTAATAAACAAATAAAAAAATAGTAAAACAAAGGGAAAAAAAACACTTTTTCACAACGTGTATGTTACATAAATTTTATAGAGATCTAACTTTTTCAGAGTCCTATTCCACAGGCTAAAAACACAGACAGGCAAACGTACTGGTAGACTTCTACATAGCCCAACTTGGTCGAGCGGGAAATAAAGAACAACGCAACAATCACAAATTTTACATGTACAGTCCAGGACGCTGCCTCACCTGCCTGCGGTGACTCATTACCTGCAATAAGTAAACACTGGAGACCCTCTATGGGGACGACCCGGGTAGGCCAATGTTGTGCTCCTCCACATTAAACAGCCAATTGATGACGTGGTTTAGGCGGTTTGGTTGGCAGTAGTTCCCGAAAACTTTTAATGTATAACAATAATAATAATAATAATAATAATAATAATAATAATAATAATGATGATAATAAAGATAACGGTAATAATAATAATAATAATAATAATAATAATAATAATAAGAATAAGAATAAGAATAATAATGACGAAGACCCATTAATCCACACGAGTCCCACAACGACGACATATTAAGGGCAAAAAAATCCCTATAATCCCGTTGATAATCCACTTAAACTTAACAAGAAAAAAACAAGACTAACCCTGACAAAGTACTGTATATATGTGTATAATTAAGTGCGGTATGTATTATATGTGTAAGTATACCTGCATATATTCTTACTGTAACACAATCTTGATATAAGAGAAAAGAAATGTATACTTGTGAGAGGAAAGTGGGGGAGGGGAAGCGTGTGAGGGATGTGTGTGTGTTTGAAGGGAGGCAGAGAGGGAGGGGAATGTGTGACGTGTGTTTGGAGGGGCGGCAGGGAGGGAAGTGTTTGAGGGATGTGTGTTAGGAAGGGAGGGAGGGAGGGGAGTGTATGGTGATGTGTAAGGGATGTGTGTTAAGGAAGGGATGGAGGGAAGTGTGTGAGGGAGGGACGGAGGGAGGGAGGTATTTCAACACACCGATGACCTAAAATATTTCTATAAAAAATAATTAACATTCCTCCACGTAAATCAAACTATATTTCCCAGGTTAATAATCACAGCTTAACATAATCCCTAATTCTCTTAACAACTTTGAGAGAATGTTAAATAGTGACAAATTAACATCTGATCATACTAAAAAAAAATGGTTATGGAGACGAATTACTTAATGAGAGAGAGAGAGAGAGAGAGAGAGAGAGAGAGAGAGAGAGAGAGAGAGAGAGACTAGCTTCACCCTTCACCTCACTGGGTCTCATCTCACGGTTCCCAAAGTTAAAAAGTCCTACAAATTACTCCCGCAGGATCACCGTAACTTTATATCTACTCGAAGATGTTTTGAGGGTAACCTAATTATTTCTACAAGAATTAATTAAAAATATATAATAATGATTTAAAAAAAAAATTGGTTCCTCTTTCATCTCTAGAGAGTTACAAGTTCTGAGAAGTTATTAGCGAGAAGGGGAGGGAGGGAGGGAGGGAGGGAGAGTAGGAGAAGGGAGGGAGGGAGGGAGAGTAGGAGGGAGGGAGGGAGGGAGGGAGGGAGGGAGCTAGATTAAATAACGAAGATGGGAGGGAGGGAGGAAAGGAGGGATTGGAAATAAATGATGTAGGTGGAGAAATAATGGAGGGAGAGCGAGAATAAAGGACTAAGAGGGGAGAAGAGAATAAGAGATAAAATAGAGAGAGAGAGAGAGAGAGGAAAGGCAAATAACATATGGAAAGGGGAGGGGAGGGGTATACAGTAACAGACGATATGGGGAGGGAGAGAGGGAGTGGAATATCAAGATGAACGGGGAAAGGAGAGAGAAATAAACGATGGAGGGGGAGAGGGAAAGGAAATAAAATATAATGGGAGGGTAAGGGGAACAGAGGATGGAGTTGAGAGATGGAGGGAGTGGAGAGTAGGGAGAGGTAAGGGGATTAAGAGGAGGGAGGGAGAGAGAGAGAGAGAGAGAGAGGAGGGGGAGGGGGGTGTAAGCAGTGACAGCCAATTTAGGATTTACGACAAAGTACATTCCACTTGTGACCCACTTGATCTTCTTCCTTGCCTCCTCCCCCCCCTCCTCCCTCCCCTACTCCTACCTCTACTCCTACCTCTGCCTCTACTCCTACCACCACCTCTACCCCTACCTCTACCTCTACTCCTACCACCACCTCTGCCTCTGCTCCTACCACCACCTCTACCCCTACCTCTACTCCTACCTCCACCTCTACCTCTACTCCTACCTCTACTCCTACCTCTGCCTCTACTCCTACCTCCACCTCTACCTCTACTCCTACCTCCACCACTACCGCTACTCCTACCCCTTCCTTCTGTCAGGCGGTTTTCCTGAAATGTGATAGTGAGTGGCGGAGGAATACGGTTGATGGTGATAAGGATGGTGGTGATGTTGGTGTTGGGTATGATGATGGTTGTGATGGTCATGAGGATAGTGGTGGTGGAGGTCATATATCAAAGGAAAACAATGTATAAAAGACATATCTGCAGTACACACACACACACACACACACACACAACTGATGTGTATGTGCTTGAGAGAAAAAAAGAGAAGAGGAAAAAAGAAAGAAAAAGAGAGAGGGGAGGAAGGGGGGGGGGGGGGTCAGGATAAAATAGCTCAATCTTGTGAGCTAGGGACGTCGTAGGGGGTCAACGGGGTGGGTTAGAACCACTGTGGTGAGGACACAACTTGTTACTCACTCGCTTGCAGCCTCACCCCGCACCGTTAAGATCTATCCCTCACGAAATTCCATAATATATTTACTGTTCCTTCGGGTACACCTTACGCTTAGCATTTCACCTTCCAACTACTCTTACCCTAAAGACTGAAAGGCTGTACCGTTACTTCCCGTACGTGATATACACATTCTAATCCATCAATATGTATATCTATAATCTAATCAATAAACATTATCTATTAACCAATCCATTTAAATATATCTAACTTATAAAACCCGATCGGAGATAATAAAATATGTACGTTGTTAGAAATACAGTAATCGAATCACTTGAAGATTAGACACCTTAATTTATTTCACCTGATGATCAAACACCTTAAGCATTAGAAACGAGACCTGGAATTAAAGACACACGCTCAAGAGAGATTCAATTTCCACTCAAAACATTACCATCTACAGGCGAAGTAACTAACACTGACACACTCTCAAGAGGTCATGTCAGAGGATAAGATAGAGAATTATATTATTATTATCAGTGTGTGTGTGTGTGTGTGTGTGTGTGTGTGTGTGTTGGTTACCGTTTATGGAGCAGTAATGACACAGAACATCACATGTGATCTACTAGAGATGTGGGAAGAGCGCTGGGCAGTTTGATTATCTCTGTTGGTGTGCCACAGTGCAGTGCCCAAGATCACTGCGCCCTAAAGATATTGCGCGGGAGCAGTACCCACTTCCAATATAACAGTGCATTAAGAGTAATTTGCGGCAACAGCGCACACCACAAGCACAATTGCGCAAAGAGGTAATGTGTGACAACAGTGCCCACTACCACCATGACTGCGCAATAAAGTTAATGAGAAAACAGCCTCAGCAAGGAACGACATCCTCCACCCCCGTCTGGTGGAATGATCACAGTATCATAAATGAACTTCACAATCCATTAGTAAATTGAACCAACCTTTTTCCACTTTTTCTGATTATCCTTAACCCAATTTTATAAAAGCACTCATAAGACAATGCCGAGCGAACCACTGACACCACACACACACACACCTGATTCTCCAACCATTCACTAAAGATTCCACACTGAAAAAGAATCAATATTTATTTATGTATTATCAGTGTGGAGGCGATAGACGGGGTGGGGGTGCAGGAGTCCCTCACTGATAGTGTTATCTAGCAGCCCCACACTGTCAGGGCCAGCCAAGGACTCATGAAGGCCGTGACCTTACAGTCACTCCATCGCTGACCTACTGGCCCTGTTTACGATCTCGCTTTGTTGGAAACGAGTAAACCAGATATTCGCTTTGACATTGGTGATTGAAGTTTAACTCTACTGACACTGGCGTCAATGACTACTGACACTATCCTCAATATGTCACCAAGAAGCGGCTACGGCGTACGGAGGTAGCATACGTAACACAGCAGTACCAGAGAGGCGTAGTCTGGGCAGCAGGGACAGGTGGCGCTGACTGAAGTAGTCGACCCAAGGAGGCTACAGCAAGATTACTGGTAGTGTCGATACAGCCCCGTACATACTAGCACTTCGATGACCTGCAGTACACTAGGTCGCCGTCACCTGGCTGGAGTCATGTTGAACAAGACACTGTCTCCTAAGGAGAGGAGGTGAGCGTTGTATGCACTCGGCAGCCACGCCTAAGAAATGTAGTGTTAATTACAGTGACTGTAGAGGTGCCAGGTAGCCTATCATCACCACCGTCAACTGCACTACAGGGTGTTTACAAACTCCGTGTGCACATTTAAACTTTAATTACTTCATATGCACGAGAGAACTAATATGTAAATTATATAAAAAGTCTAGGGTATTCTCTTGCCATGTTTAACTTACTCGTCCCATAACCTGTACGGCTGTGTCTAGTGTTAGATGGTGGCTATGATGAAAGGTATAAATGTATGCAGTAATTGTGCTTAAATCTTATTAATTTAAATATTATAAGCTATTTAGTGATTGTTTTTATCATATGTGAATACAAAGTCATTACATTCTAAAATACACAAAACAAACTATATAAACACTACGACCCGTAACCCAGAAAGATCCTCCCTGAGACACAAGCAATACACGTCTCCATCTTATGTATTAAAGACAGAAAGAATAAGATACTCTATACACATGTACTTCTCACCACCGATATAATACTCTATCTGTGTAATTCGCTTTAAACAAAAGACGCATCACGTGCCACCCGGCTAATTATGAGGGAAACTTTTATTTACACTGATAATACATTTGCTTGACTTGTGCCTCTGACATGAGGTTCAGACGGACGGACTGACAGGCTTCATTTCTATTTCACTCACCACCCGACCGATGTTTGCTGAGCGGGGATAATTAAACACTGCAGGAAATATTATAGGAAGGGTAATGTTGGTATTTGCGCGAACATGTACACACACACACACACACACACACACACACACACAGAACAAAAGAGGATTGTGGAGTGGGCTAAGAAAGGCTTCCAGGAGACAAAGGAAGATTATAAGGCTCAGGAATTACACGATCAACGTGGCTTATTAATACACTTCTCCAGAAAATATAAAACATTAACTTTTTTCTCAGAATTCTGTGTTATAAAAATATGTAAAGAATTGAGAGACATGGCAAATATGTCTTGAGTAAAGACGAAAACTAAGGTGCTCCAGTGTTTCCCTTTTCCGGTGTGGTTTTAATATATATATACATATACATACATACATACATATATATATATATATATATATATATATATATATATATATATATATATATATATATATATATTGTGTGTGTGTGTGTGTGTGTGTAAACCATTACCACAAAGAAAGAGGAATGTCTTCCAAGAACCGGCACGAGGTTAAAAATACAAAAGCACGGCCTCAAGACGTAATATTTCAGTATTCAAAGAGCAAAGAGAGAAGGAGAGCAGCAGTGAAGGCTGACTTGAGTAACCGGGACCGCTGGAAGTGGAGGTTCAAGGTGCTACTCAGGCACATCCAAGTAGGTAATGGTGTACGAGTATGAGGGAGAGGGAATGGGTGGAGGGAGAGTGGAAGGGTGGAGGGAGAGGGAGGGGAAGGGTAGACAGAGGGGAGGGGTGGAGGAAAACGGAGGGTAGAGGTGGAGGGAGGGCTGTGTATGGGTGAAGGGAGATAGAGGGTAGGGAAGGAGGGAGGTGGAGGGTAGGGAAGGAGGGAAGGGAAGGTAGGGAAGGAGGGAGGGGTAAGGTAGGGAAGGAAAGGTAGGGAAGGAGGGAGGGGTAAGGTAGGGAAGGAGGGAGGGAGCGGGTAGGGAAGGAGGGAGGGGAAGGTAGGGAAGGAGGGAGGGAGCGGGTAGGGAAGGAGGGAGGGGAAGGTAGGGAAGGAGGGAGAGGGAAGGTAGGGAAGGAGGGAGGGGTAAGGTAGGGAAGGAGGGAGGGAGCGGGTAGGGAAGGAGGGAGGGGAAGGTAGGGAAGGAGCGGGTAGGGAAGGAGGGAGGGGAAGGTAGGGAAGGAGGGAGGGAGCGGGTAGGGAAGGAGGGAGGGGAAGGTAGGGAAGGAGGGAGGGGAAGGTAGTGAAGGAGGGAGGGGAAGGTAGTGAAGGAGGGAGGGGAAGGTAGGGAAGGAGGGAGGGGAAGGTAGGGAAGGAGGGAGGGGTAGTGTAGGGGTGGACAGTGTACACAAAGGGTGGTGTTGGTAACGCTCCTGGACGGTGTTTGAACAATCTGGTTCTGTGTTGACACCAAGAGTTGACCAGGAACAAAGCCTCTGAAGGCGGCATCCTGGGAGTGTTGGTGGCAGGGGGCATCTCTTGGTAGTGCTGGCAGGGGGCATCTCTTGGTAGTGCTGGCAGGGGGCATCTCTTGGGAGTAATGGCAGGGGGAATCTCTTTAGAGTTATGGCAGGGGGCATCTCTTTAGAGTGATGGCAGGGGGCATCTCTTTAGAGTGATGGCAGGGGGCATCTCTTTAGAGTGATGGCAGGGGGCATCTCTTTAGAGTGATGGCAGGGGGCATCTCTTGGGAGTGATGGCAGGGGGCATCTCTTGAGAATGTTCCGAGAATCAAATTCGGGGTTGAAATATTTTAATGCCCGAAAACACACCGTACACGTCTTCATCACAACACACACACACAGTTCCATCATAAATATCGAGTCACTATTGAACCTATACTATGACCCTATAAAGTGACCATCAATCCAATTCTGCTCACCCAAGGAAGGTCAAAGTTTCACGTTGGATCAGTTCTATTGGATGGTGTGTGTGTGTGTGTGCAGGTAATATGGGGGAACCGACACCAGGGTCACACACACACCACACCTGACGGGCCACACACACACACACACACACCTGCCGGGCCACATATACACCACACCTGCTGGACCACAGTATAGGAAGGTGTTCTCGTTGGCAATGCTCACCAGATTTCGGAATTCAGTGATTTTGAAAACTACCTCACCAAAGTTAATTAAACTCACCCAACTTACCCTAACTTAATTTAGGTTACGTGCGCTTATGGTTAACTAACTCCGTTGGTGTAGTTTAAAAAAAATAAATGACTTTCTAAAAAGTTCACTTAAAAAAATTACTCAACTTTGTCTAATTTAGTAATGGATAAATAGCCTTAGATTTTGTAAAGCTTTTTTATATTACATTATTCACGTTCAATATGTATATCCACAGCATAACTCCGTATGTCAAAGCTAAACACTATGTCCAAAGCTTAGCACCGTATGTCCGAAGCTTATCACCGTATGTCCGAAGCTTAACAGAAAGGAGAGTGCCACAATATACATATTTAACACATACGTTCACCGTGACTCTCCTTTCAGCTGATACGTTCATGGAATCTACTGGTCAAAGGTCGAGGTCACAACACAGACAAAAGAGCCCTATGACCAGGGAGGGGGGAGGGGTCAGGGGTAGCTAACTGGTCATAACAACACCAGCATACTTTGTTCCTTATGTTTAACACACTGAGGACGGCAGGGCAGGTAGTGTGTTGCTGGTCACACTCAACAACACAAATACAAGTAGACCAGATTAACAGTATATCAGCCACAGTCAACACCACATGGCATGAATCAGGGACACCGACCACATACGCAGATCAATTGACAACTATATCACCTTTTTTAACAAGGTTTTCCCTATTTCCAACAACAAACAATTAAGTGTACGTGTTGTGAGGTTTCTACTGATAAAAATGTTCCTAGTTCCGAGTTGCTGCTGTCGTTGTTTTTCATTTCTGTTGTCCTGTTTGTAAAGGTCATTCGCCGTGTTGCCCAGCTGCCGGCATAACCTTCACGTACAGACATACCAAAGTTTATTACCCAACTTGGTCAACACGTCCAGAGAAATGTATCCATGACACTACTCCGTGATATATGGAACTGGATAACAACCAAGACTCCAATGTTTTTTTTGTTTGTTTCTCAAAGATTATTTACACTACAATTCCCCCTCC
This sequence comes from Homarus gammarus, assembly GCA_958450375.1. Classification (NCBI taxonomy): domain Eukaryota; kingdom Metazoa; phylum Arthropoda; class Malacostraca; order Decapoda; family Nephropidae; genus Homarus; species Homarus gammarus. The sequence continues at coordinate 1,968,712 of CAUDMG010000359.1, forward strand.
TACCTCTAGATACATAACCACCCATCATACTGACTCACTCCCTCCTACCTAGACATTTAACCACCCATCATACTGACTCACTCCCTTCTACCTAGACATTTAACTACCCATCATACTGACTCACTCCCTCCTACCTAGACACTTAACCACCCATCATACTGACTCACTCCCTCCTACCTAGACACTTAACCACCCATCATACTGACTCACTCCCTCCTACCTAGACACTTAACCACCCATCATACTGACTCACTCCCTCCTACCTAGACACTTAACCACCCATCACACTGACTCACTCCCTCCTACCTAGACACTTAACCACCCATCATACTGACTCACTCCCTCCTACCTAGACACTTAACCACCCATCATACTGACTCACTCCCTCCTACCTAGACATTTAACCACCCATCATACTGACTCACTCCCTCCTACCTAGACACTTAACCACCCATCATACTGACTCACTCCCTCCTACCTAGATACTTAACCATCCATCATACTAACTCACTCCCTCCTACCTAGACATTCAACCACCCATCATACTGACTCACTCCCTCCTACCTAGACACTTAACCACCCATCATACTGACTCACTCCCTCCTACCTAGACACTTAACCACCCATCATACTGACTCACTCCCTCCTACATAGACACTTAGCCACCCATCATACTGACTCACTCCCTCCTACCTAGATACTTAACCATCCATCATACTAACTCACTCCCTCCTACCTAGACACTTAACCACCCATCATACTGACTCGCTCCCTCCTACCTAGACACTTAACCACCCATCATACTGACTCACTCCCTCCTACCTAGACACTTAACCACCCATCATACTGACTCACTCCCTCCTACCTAGATAATGACTCACTCAACTTATGGTGTTGAGGCGGCGACCAAAATATCAAAGAGCAAAATACTATGAGACAAATTCTTAACCACATTCACTTTACCTACGCTTCAGGAAGAATGACTAACTAGCGACTATGGAATTGGGTTGGGTTGGGTTGGGTGTTAAGGTAGGTTAGCGTTAGGACTAATCTTCACGTGATCCAGTAACAGAAATTCATCTCCTTCACAGATTAACTTCCATTTACATCCCAGAGAGAAGTCATAAACAGCCCTCCCCCTCCCCCAATGTTCTGAGGCTTGTCTACTCTCCCCTAGTTGATGGCCCAGTGACGGAACCAATCCCATCATACCCTGTACCCCCATCATCCCCTGCACCCCCATCACCAATCCCATAACCCCATGCACCAATCCATCACCCCCTGCACCACCCCCATCACCCCTGCACCACCCCCATCACCCCTGCACCACCCCCATCACCCCCTGCACGCTCCCCCAAGCAACTACAGTAACAAAAGACAACTCACGTCAACATTTTTTACATCTCAATGGTCAAAATTAACTCTCCACCATTATGCTGTCAGGTGAAGGTATTTACTGTACAAGAAAAAATAATCTGGGATGTATTCAAAGGTGGAAGGGAAGTCTTGCAGAGTTGTGTCAGAGTTGTGTCAGAGAAGAAAAAAGATTGTGAAAGGCTGAGAGGGGGAATAGATTGTGTAGAGAAAGGAGAGAAGCAGATGGAAGGAAGATGGGAGAAGGAAGAGGGGAGAAGGGGAAGGTGAGAGGGGAAAGGCAGCCACACGCGACGAGGTTCCTTTGGGAGCCGGCCTGACCAGCTGATCAAAGTGAACTGGCGAGGCGAGTCCGTTTCACGAGAGGAAACGTGTGTGTGCAGGGGAGAGGAAAGCTGCCAAGGTGTGTAAGGAGACCTGTTTCAGACGACCGGCTTGAAAATATCACCAAGAGAGAAAGAAAGGGGGGAGAGAGAGTGGAAAGGGGGGAGAGAGAGTGGAAAGGGGGGAGGGAGAGGGGAGAGAGAGGGGAGAGGGAGGGGAGAGAGAACCCTCTCCCTCGCTCCACTATACACAGTCAACACTCAACACTCCAGACATCAGCTGAACGACGGTAAATGTTCCTCAAACAACTGGTCGGCGTACCAATTCCCTCTCGCCGGAATTAGCCTGTCTGGAGCAGCCCCTGAATGTGTGCGCGTACGTGTGTGTGTGTGTCTGTCTGTCTGTATTTGTGTGCCTGTGTATGTATGTATGTGTGTGTGCGTGTGTCTGTATGTGTGTGATAAGGTAATGTAGAGCAGGTGAGTGCTAGGTGTGATAAGTAAGGGACAGTAGGTGAAGGGAAGGTGTGGCAAGTAAAGGGTGGCAGGGGAGAGTATAAGGGGTGGTAGGTGAGAGGGAGGTGTGGCAGGTAAAGGGTGGCAGGGGAGAGTATAAGGGGTGGTAGGTGAGAGAGAGGTGTGGCGGGTAAGGCGTTAGCGCAAGAAAGATTAAAACTTTAAAAGGGATAAAATACTTCAGAAATATCAAAAGTTGCAGGATTTAGGCTCAACCAACGTGTGTGTGTGTGTGTGTGTGTGTGTGTCCATGACGCTGGGTCGTGAAGGAGGTAAAACTAGTAGCCTCCAAGACCAGTCAACCTCTTATATAAACAGAAAGGAAAATAACACCATCTATTTAGCCATACTCACATCCTGGGAGACAATATTTTGATAATTATATCAAACGAAAAAAATACTTCTCATGATGTTTTCGTGGTTAAATGCGAGTTTGTTTACCTTCTCGCTTCCATTAACATGTTACGAAGTAGTGGGGAGGAAGGAGAGACGGCCTTTCCGCTATTACCAGAGACGTGTAGTAGCAAGCGGGCCGAGGAGCAGGGGCGGTCACAGTACCTCTCCCTTACACACACACACACACACCTTCAGTATTCCTCATCAGTCTAGTGTCCGCCGGTGTCAGAGGTCTATGCTACACCATCTGACACAATGCTGGTCATGTCAGTAGCAACTCGGACCAACAGCTTCTGACCTGTATTCTGATTGTCATTATTTTGTGTTAATCGCTAAACTGTTATCATTATTATTTTTAACAACTTTGCTTATGACACCGTGTTCAATATAATTTCCGTTTTACTTATTAAATATATAAAAAATAAAGCAAATAAATGAATAAATAACTAAAGAGAGAAACGAGTACACAGATACATCAATAAAATTAGATTAAGAGATAAAACCTAAATAAATGTATATACAATAAATCATTACCAATTATCATAACTTGTTTATATCTTTCCTCATAACCCTAACTATCTTCCTTCTCCCTCAGGTACAGTGTGGCGAGGCGTGACACTCCCTGACACACACACACCATCAGGAGAGTGAGTACAATACCTCATACGCTGTTCAATTCCGATTAAGACATTAACCTCTCAGTGTGAGTGTTAAGTGTGAGGTATACGATAACAAGTTGTGGTTTCTGTTAATGCAGGGATAGCGAGGATGTGTTATCAGGGTGTGTACCGGGTGTTGAAGTGTGAGGTATACGACCACTCGGTTGTCACTTGAAGAGGACGTCTCGACACGGAGCTGGTTGTTCTGCCGGCCAATTCTAGGTTAGGCCACCACCCACAGGACTCCTCACTACCTCCCAACACACGGGTCTCAAAATTAATATACTCTAATCATTCATTATCTAGTACTTGGAAACTGGCATGGAACTTTTTCTCACTGTTGCTAAATCGATGCATCAGTTTGGTGAAGATGTATTCATTATCAAAGAAGATAGTAGCAGGGAAACTTAAAACTGTGACTAACGGACGGACGGAGAGAGAGAGAGAGAGAGAGAGAGAGAGAGAGAGAGAGAGAGAGAGAGAGAGAGAGAGAGAGAGAGAGAGAGAGAGAGAGAGAGAGAGAGAGAGAGAGAGAGACCAAGTGCCAATAAGGAAGATAAACCTCATCACAAAATCTTCTCTATCAGGTGGAGCAGAGACACTCACCAGCGGCCACACAGTAACCTCCACTAGGGTCTCCCGCTGCCTCACTCACTGAAGGACCTCGACAAAACAACTTGGTCATTTTTCTTCCCACAGTCTTCGCTCCCTCCGCAAATCTGTTTGACTCATATCATTTATTTAGACTGTGTAGTGTACCCTGAGTCTGGTTTTCTTTCTTTCTCTTTGTTTCATTGGCCGGAAGATATACGGATGAAAGGATTTTATATATATGATTTATTTTGTATATAATTCACTCTATGTCGCAATGTTATAATACTGGTATAATGTAATGAAGATTTAATATGTATATTTTATTTAGTATATTTATGTATCTATATACTGTATTTTTGTGATTATTTTCTATTTTCATTGTTCTATACCATTAAAGAGGCAATAATCCGAGAGTATTTTTATATTAGCGTCAGGTGGTAGGCCAGTGAGGCACAGGTGGGGACATCTGGCGGGAACTTCAGTAACCTACACCCTCTACTTCCACCCCTCTGACTCACCCTCCACCTCCCTTGGATTTAAGACCCCTGTGGGCGAGGACCCTCCACCTGTACCCGCCTCACGCACGCACACAGTACAGTACGCTCCAGGCCGTCAGGATCATCTCCCAGATTCCTCGGGTGAACAGAGGAATACAAGACTGATGATTGGGCACAAAACACAGGCGGTCACTGATTACGCAGTTCACATCTTTCCGATATGAACAGGAAGTAGAATTTAACCAAAGTGGGGACAGTAAGGTAGGTGAAGACGCCGTGAGGTAGTAAGATTTACCCTAATGAATAGTAATTAACACAATAACATTCCATGACCCTAGTGCTTTCATTAATATCATTATTAATTGTAACCAAATATCGTCGTAATGTTTCTGGTGAAGATATAACAACACGGCAGAGGTCTACTGTCGTGTTTAACAGTACAAGACAAACTGTAGTAAAACTTAATTAAGAACACGGGAACTTACCTTATTTTAACGCTCAGGGTAGTGCTGCCTCACCTCCGCCACACTCACCTGTCAAGTAAAACACACGTTAGTCAAAAGTCAGGGTCTTGAATCTCATTTACATTAATTTTATTTTTTACAAGCACTGGTGAGACTGAAGGACTTGTTATAATTCTAGTAAAATTTTCATACGTTCCTGTGGAGAATTATTTACGTTGTGGTCTACCTTAAACCAGTGATTCTTCGTTAACTCCACGCAGCTTCTTCGTTAACCCCTGAAGGTTCTTTGTTAACCCCTTGACTCTTCTTCGTTAACCCCCTGAGGCTTCTTTGTTAATCCCTCGAGTCTTCTTCGTTAACACTTCGTACTCAAGAAAGTTGCCATCGTACTCAAAAGATAAACAAAGAAGCCTTAAGGAGTAAACGAAGAAGACTCAAGGGGTTAACAAAGAAGCCTTAAGGAGTAAACGAAGAAGCCTCAAGGGGTTAACAAAGAAGCCTCAGGGGGTTAACGAAGAAGACTCAAGGGGTTAACGAAGATTTACATAGGCAGGTAAGCTCACTCTATCCTACCTACGCACACTCACCCACGTCACGCTACCTTTATCACTTTACCGTGCATTGTCTGCCCTCGCTAAAGTACTAACAGAAAGTCAAACATTTTACCACACACGTCAAGTTACCCAGAAGCTAGTATTTACTTTTGTCCAACTACCAACCTTTGTTTTAGGGTACAGAAAACAGTGAATGCTTCTCGCTGCTCTCACCGCGCTTCAAGATGCTCTGAACACGTTCCAAGATGCTCTGAACCGCCCCAAGATGCTCTGAACCCACCCCAAGATGCTCTCACCCCACTCCAAGATGCTCTGAACCCGCTCCAAGATGCTCTGAACCTGCTCCAAGATGCTCTGAACCTGCCCCAACATGCTCTGAAACCACCCAAGATGCTCTGAACCCACCCCGAGATGCTCTCACCTCGCCCCAAAGATGTTCTGGCGGTCTGGACGAAGTCAACTACGAACATTTTTACATTTCCAAGAATATTATGCTCTCCAAACTCTGAGAAAAATTGTCGTAGACGCAATATTTATGTGTAAGAGTTGTGGTGTAGTCCAAAAATAAGGGAGAATTGTCGTGGACTCAATCTTGGGTGAGAGTTGACTTAAAATTATGAATAAATGTGTGGACTTAATAAGTAAATACATTGACCCAATAAAATACCCAGAAATAAAATACCCCTGACTCAAGAAAATACCCCGACTCAATTAAATACCGCTGACTCAATAAAATACCAAGAAATAAAATACCCGACTCAAGAAAATACCCCGACTCAATTAAATACCGTTGACTCAATAAAATACCCAGAAATAAAATACCACTGACTCAATAATATACCCTGACTCAATAAAATACCCATGACTCAATAAAATACCCCAAAAATAAAATACCCAAAAATAAAATACCCTCGACTCAGTAAACTATAACAGACAATATATAACAGGGACTCTAAACTAACTGTGAAGATCCCATGTAGTTCCTCAGCGACCAGGAAGTCAACAAAACAACAGAGCCGCGACCATCAGCTTCCAGTTTCTCTTGACTGTTTCTCCTCCTCGTCTTTTATCACGTCTCTCTTTCTTCGCGAGAGAGAGAGAGAGAGAGAGAGAGAGAGAGAGAGAGAGAGAGATCGAATTACCATACTGCTGAAATCGGACAGGGTGGGGAGGGTGGGGAGAGGAGGGGGGGGGGGCAGAAGGGGGGGGGAGGAGTAGGAGAAGTGAGAGGTTTTGTCAAGTCTCGGCCAAGGTGTTAAGACTCTGGAAGTGACGGAATTGGGGACAAGTTTAGCAGTTTGTGGGAGAAATGACCGACTGGGCAACTCTGACGAAGACCCACTAATGCGCTGGCAGGCAGGTGGTGATTGTGGTGGTTAGTGGTGGTGGTTCGTGGTTTGTTCGGTGGTTGTTGTTGGTGATGGTGGTTGGTGGTGATTGTGGTGGTGGTGGTGATTGTGGTGGTGGTGGTGGTGGTGGTTAGTGGTTTGTTCGGTGGTTGTTGTTGGTTGGTGGTGGTTGTGGTTGGAGGTGGTGGTTATGATTATTGGTGGTGTTAAGGAAGGTGATTTAGTGGTGGTGGTAGTATGGTGGTGGTGGTTGGAACCGAGATAGTTGTAGGATGGAGTGATAGAGGAAACCACAACTATATTTGGCTCTTTGATGCACGTCCGACAGATCAAGGTGTGGATTACTGTAAGTCAGACTGGATGCTGGCAGGTAGGACTTGAAGTAGGCTAGACTAAGTGAAAGGTACAGCCTGGAACAACAAACAGTCTCTACAGGATGTAACACACTCCCTCACTACAGGATGTAACACACTCCCTCACTACAGGCCTACAAGATAAAACTGAGCTCACAACACACACCATAATAAAACAAATAAACAAACAAAAACAAAATCTACAACACAAAAGTCCACCAAAAAACAAAATCTCCAACACAAAAGTCCACCAAAAAACAAAATCTCCAACACAAAAGTCCACCAAAAACAAACTGGGATGTGTATAGAAAAAAAAAAAAGAGTTGTTGTTGTTTGTGGTAAGAAAGTTGTATTTGCTGCGAGAGAAAGTAAAAATTGGCTGGAAAAGAGAGTTACATGGTCTGAGGGAACTGGCCCGCGGTGAGAAGAACGAAATACGAGGAGGAGGAGGAGTAGTAAGGGGTCAGAGAACCTTCACTGATTTATATACCTGCTCCTATCTTTTTGTGTGTGTATACATACCTACCTTTCTTTGGTTTGTTTATATATCTGTCTAATGATATATATATATACCTGCCTTTCTTTTGTTTATATACCTGTCTCTTAATATATGTACTCGCTCCAAAAAGTATCTTTACGATATTGTGCGAGACAGTATGACACAACGGACGAATGATTCTGACACCCCTACCAAGACAACAGGCGTCGTAGTGTTCATTTTGAAATTCATCGGACCCCACCTTGAGAATACAGTACTTTACCGAGCGACTTATATAACTGTCCCCCCCCATAAAGTATCACTACCCCTAACGTTGATGTGGTTTGCGGTTTTTGTGAGTAGTATTAGTCCACTAGTTTCGGAGACGCTGGTACAGTCAACCACAGGTGTACGTATCACAATTATCTACCATATGGATCAAATTATCTGGTAACACTTTCTTGTACTGTAGAGAACTGCCAGAATTTCAAAATGACTAGTAATTTAATCTTTATTCCTGCAGATATTTCATAAACTACTATTAACGATATGGGGAGCTGGCATACCAACATATGACGATAAACTGACGAATAAATCAAAGTATTTCGTCCACCGTTTCAAACTTTAAGGACGAAAAATGTATCGATATATATATTTTTTTTACATTACTGCCTTTGGTTTGTTTGCCTACATGACTCGTTTGTTCATATGTAATTCTTACGCTATTAACCTATCTACAAATGACTGAATATATTAGAAGAATTAAATGGAGAGAGAGAGAGAGAGAGAGAGAGAGAGAGAGAGAGAGAGAGAGAGAGAGAGAGAGAGAGAATTGGATACAATTTGAAGGAGTGACGACCAGAAAGTCTCTTGAGGAAGGAAGTTTGATAAATGTGTTGGTTAAGTGACTGGTGGTGGTGGTGGTGGTGTGTAGATTGGCAGGGTGGAGGGAAGGTGGAAATGGTGGAACGGCGGTGGTGAGGATTGGGGGAAGCTAGGTGTGGGGGGGGGAGGGGAAGCTTGGTGGATATAGGGGAAGATGTGGAAGAGGGAAGGTATGAAGGAGGTGGAATGAAAGGTATGGAAAATGGGGATGGGAGGGAGGGGAGATGTGGAGAAGGAGGAGAGGAAGGGGTATGGAAGAAGAAGAAGGGGGAGGAGGGAGGGACGAGTAATGACGGCTGTCAGAGATGAAAAATGGCGTGTTGACAGATGAAACAGGAACACGTGTTAAGAATTCTGACGCTCAGCTGCTGTGCTTTGATGGACGAGTGTGTGTGTGTGTGTGTGTGTTTGTGAGAAAGACGAGAAAGTGATGAAGTGGTGATAACGGAGGTGTTGATTTGTGTAAGAGGAGGAGGAGGAGGAGGAGGTGGTGGTGGTGAGAGAGAGAGGGTGTGTGGAGGGGTTAAATTACGAGGATGGGTTGATGAGGAAGGCGTAGTGAAGAGGGGAGGGAGGGAGGGAGGGAAGGGGGGGGGATACACAAGGGGAGAGAGGCAGGACGGCGAAGAGGCTGGGTGGCATGACCGTAAGGTATGGTGGGTGGCAGGGTGGTGTCAGGGCGGCGGCAGGGTGGTGTCAGGGCGGCGGCAGGATGGCAGGGCGACATAAAAGGGTAGATTATGGTGGGCAGCATCGTGGGAAAGTACGACAGATGGGCAGGGTGATGGAAGGGTAGATTAAGATGGGCGGCAGGGTGGCAGAGTAGCGCGGAAGGGTAGACTAGGTTGGGTGGCAGGGTGGCAGAACGGCGCGGAAGGGTATAATATAGTGGGTGGCGGGGTGGGCGTCAAGGCCAATATAGGAGAGAGAGTTGATGTAACTGAACCACAATTTCCATTTAGATTCCCTCATTTAAGATGGGTAATAAAATGTGGCAGTCCAATAAGAGTCCGCCCTATAGTCCTCCACTTATCACCATTATCGCTATAGGAGGCGGCTATATTCTCCCACTATAAAAACTATCACTATAGGAGGCAGTAATATTCGTCCACTATTCACCATTATCATTATAGAAGGCGGCTACACTGCTCTACTTATCACCATTATCGCTATAGGAGGCGGCTATATTCTCCCACTATAAAAACTATCACTATGGGAGGCAGTAATATTCGTCCACTATTCACCATTATCATTATAGAAGGCGGCTACACTCTTCTACTTATCACCATTATCGCTATAGGAGGCGGCTATATTCTCCCACTAATCACCGTTGTCATTATAGAAGGCAACTGTGTTAAGAACACTGATATTAACTGACGCTCACCTGTTTCCCTCATGACGTACTCAGCTCTCGAACCCTTGTAAACTCATCATTAAGTTAGGCGGGGAGGTGGCTGGTATTCTATTGATTTAGGGGAAGATTGGGACGGGGTGAGGGGAGGGGGGAGGGGGGACGGGGGGAGGGGAGGGGGCGGGGGGGGAGGGGGGCGGGGGGGAGGGGAGGGGGGGGTGAGGGGTGTCAAAGTTCAAGGTCACAGGGTCAAGTTAAGAGGTCAACCAAGCGGCTTTAACTTTCAAATTAGATTGTGGTTTCTCTACCTTGATGGCTTCAGGGGTTAGTCGTGTCCTGCATGTCTCCCGAGCTGACCTGTGTCCTGAATAACAATTTCGTCACACACACACACACACACACACACTTGATGATAATGCGTCAACATAATGGTACGAGAGCACACACTCGACGAGGTATTTGGTGTGTGTGTGTGTGTCACTCCCCGTGGTAGAGACCCGTCACCTGCACCAACACTCACCACACAATGTTATTATAATATATTCCACAGTGTTGGACTTCGTAATACAACCTGTTGTTAAAAAAAAACATTACCAACAATACAACCCCGTGTCCCGCTTACGTAATGACTTCACTGTGTGGTTGTCCTGTCATCACCAGCTGCTATTATATCCGACCTAAATCCATATAATACTCAATACTCACATCCCCCCCCCCCCCCCACACACACCCAACTCAATCACTCTTCACGACCTATATAACTCCTATAACTAAAGGGTCATACGAGTTATATCAAATGTCTTTTTAGATAAGGTTATGGGCCTTATCGAAGCAGGCAGTTAGTGGGAATATAGTGGTGGAGCTGTGACATTGTATACCCCCCAGAGGTCACGTCTGCGGGCTCCCCTCATAAAATATAGGAGTGATATATACTGTACTATGGCGCCCCCCATACTACAGACGTAACCATGAACCTCGCCAGTCTCTTCCATGGGGTTATATACACTGAGAGCCACCACAGACGACCCCCTCCCCCTCACTATCTCACGTCCCCTCCCTCATTAATAGACCTTCTAGCTACCTGTCATTCTAAGCTCTTCTTTAACACAATAACCAATACCACCAGAGTAACTGCCACCTCTGCCACTGTGACAGATCATATCCGGATTAACAACACTCCTAACAATCTTGCAAGTGGAATTATTCATAATATCTCAGATCACTTCCCAGTTTTTACCACGTATAAACAGCCACAAGATCTGAAAGGTCTAGTAGAGTCACAATAAGATACAGAAACTACTGCGCCGACAACATGCTCCTTTTTGAAAACAACTTAATGAACGTTAAGTGGGATATTGTCTATGCCTCCGACAACCCTAAAGTGAGCTGCTGCAAATTCTCTTGAATCTTCAACGCTTGCCTTGATAAATGCTTCCTCTCAAGACCAAGTTAGCAAAAACTGTATCTATCTCCAAAATCTATATTACAAGTGAAATCAAGACAATGATAAAAGAAAAACACAAACTCCAAAGAAAATTTGCAAAAAGACTCATAACTTTCGATGATGCTTACCGAAGTATCAGAAATAGAGTAACTTAAGCAGTTAGAAATACCAGGCGTAGCTATTATACAAATAAGCTCCAGTCAGCATCAGGCAACAGAAAGAAAACCTGGAGTATCATCAATTCTATTCAGAACAGGAACACTCAACCTACGGCCCCTCACTCAGAGTTTTTGATAAATGATACAGTTGTAACGGCACCCTCTCTCATTACCAACCACTTCAATGATTATTTTATCAATGTTGGCAAAAATCTTGCAGAGAGCATCCCTGATCACCATGAGGAATTTAGAGCCTACCTGCAAAACAGACAGCAAAATGAGCTGTTCTTATCACCTGTCACAGCAGATGAATTATTGACCATCATAAAAATGTCCAACGATGCAGCAGCAGGCGATGACAATATACCAATGGGCATCATTAAGAAAGTAGCCCACTTACGGCGTTAGGATGCAGTATGTCTGCAATAATAATCACCAATCTAACTCCTCACCAATTTTATTTGGCGTCCCTCAAGGTTCCATTCTCGGTCCTGAACGGTTCTTGTTGTATATAAACGATATAGTCCACTCCAGCACACTCGTCAAATACAACTTATAGTAATCTCTATGCCAGCAACTCAGATCACCATTCCTTGACGAGAACTATGAACATTGAATTGACTGAAGTCAGGACCTGGGTAACACGTAGTAAACTGACCATAAACCTCGAAAAAACCCACTACACAATCTTTCACAGAAGGAAAAACCTATCCCCAGATTTGGAACCCCTGTACCTTAGTAATACAGTCCTCAAACTTGAACAAAATACTAAATGAGAAACTTAGCTGGAGAAACCACATACAAGCCATCCATATTGAAGTCAATAAACAGTGCGGTATACTATATCACACTCGTCAGTCAGTCACTCTTGCAGCAATGAAAGGAATCTATTGTGATCTTGTTTGCCAACACTTGATACACTGTCACACACAATGGGGGCCCCTGGCTCTACAAAAACAGAACCCCTGATCACTGCACAGAAGAGAGTTGTAAGGACAATGACCTATTTAAAAATAAAAATAAAATATCACACTAACGAGCAATTAGTAAAATTAAAAATATTAAAATTAGAGGAGATTAACACCTACTGTTGTGCCCTATTTGTTTACAAATCTGTCAATCACTTGATTGGCAGTAATCATTTACAGTTCCGGAATAATCAGAGATACAACTTAAGGCACCCAGAGCTGCTAAGACCACCCCCCATGCGCTCCTCTCAGTCCCAGACCTCCATAAATTATCATGGTGTGAAGGTGTGGAACAACTTACCCCCACACATCCGAGCAAAGACAACGTTCCCTCCCTTTAAATCATCCCTAAAAAAATATCTATTGTCTAAGTATTAATATTTTTGTAATACCTACTTTATATTCCTACCTTTATTTTATCACCAAAACCATTATATCAGAAATTGTCATGTAGATAGATAGAAATTACCATTGCAATAATTATATTTGCCGACAAGACATGATACTGACAGCTTCTGTTCTCTTGTTCCACTTTAATATAACCCAGATATCAACTCTGTAAAATATGCATTGAATCTAATATAAATGTAAAAAAATAGAATAAATAAAATAAATAATTAACGAAGTGATAACCGTGGTAACATTCTGATATGTTCTTATTGCCATCATGGTATGTGTACTATTCCAGGTGATACTAAATGTTACATAATACTTCCTTGAGATAAATGTACAGTCTATATCAGGTGCCTACAAGAGAGCTCTGGTTCTCATCTGGCTCAGCCGTGTTAATATTGTTATTATTATCCACTCTGTATCGATATTTTTTTGGCTAAATAAATTGTCTCAATGTCAATATCCTCACCACCTCAACCCCTCCCCTTTTCCCCCATGATCCCCCGCCCTCCTCCTCATTACCCCACACCCAGCCCCACCCCTCAAAACACACACTCCACTAACCCTCCACTCAGCCGGAATAAAACAACATTAATAATTCACCGCTGTACCAAACTGACTGCGGACAAAATGGAATACAGTGTCCCGTGGAACGAGTGTAGAGCCCACAGTGTTACGGTGCTGGTAAAATCAAGGGACCGAGACTCAACCACAGTAGGGGTCATCACCCTCATCGTACAGCTGCCCGGCCTAATCTCTGTACAATCATATTTACATTAAAATTTAAATATCACATTGAAGGAAATTAAACCTTTAAGATATAATATTAACAAATTTCGTGGTTGACTCCAACAACCGGTAAAATATTGCCTATGGAACTCACTTTCAAATTACATATACAGTAGTGCACAGTATAGTGAGAACAGTGAGGGCAGGACACCAGGCCATCACCTCGTGTCCTCACCTTGTAGGGGGAGGAAGCGGCCACCTAAGATTACCATATAGAGTTACATCAACGACACCTGTGCTATGAGGACCACACCTTCCCCCGCCCCGTTCTTGATAGGTTTTTGACACAGTGAACCTCTGGAGTGTGATGTCCTGTCAACACGTTCACAGTTATCAACACGTTCACAGTTATCAACAGGTTCACAGTTATCATCACTGTTAGTTATCACCACAGTCAGTGTTGTCTATAACTAACCATGTATGTTGTCAGCGTAACACGAGAAAGATAAAAGAGAGTATTCATTATCTTCAGTCACAATCAGTCATCAATGAATACTTTCAATTAGGCTGAGAACGACTCCTCACTCTCCCCTGGCGACAAACAACACTGCCTCTCTCCGTCCCCTCTAAAGTTAACCCCATCCAGATATTACCATCACGAGAGAGTGTCCGATACTGTGCAATTTACCTTTTGCACAGACCAGCAGAGATAATTCAGGTTCATTGCATTACACCGAGTGGGGTAAATACTGAGGTAGAGCTAGTCTAGGCACCACCATTATGATACAGTCACCCGGAGGTCATAACTACTGTGTGTCTCGCCCTGTGCTTGTGCTGAGGGACGCCGAGGCAGACTGTTCCATGAAGGGAAGAGTTGACGAGGGGAAAAATAACACAAACATATAGTTTACTGAAAGAGGGTGACGAGGGGAAGAGAATAACAACGGGAAGAGAATAACAACGGGAAGATAATAACAACGGGAAGAGAATAACAACTGGAAGATGACGAAGGGAAGAAAATAACAATGGAAAGAGAATAACAACGGGAAGAAAATAACAACGGGAAGAAAATAACAACGGGAAGAAAATGACAAGGGGAAGAAAATGACAAGGGGAAGAAGATGACAAGGGGAAGAAGATGACGAAGGGAAGATAAAAACAACAGGAAGAAGATTACGAGGGGAAGAGAATAGTTATAAGAGGGACTGGTGTTGGGTGGGTCAGCAGCAGGTATGAGTGACCTACCACGAGAAGTACTGACATATCTCCTTTACATGTTATGCTCACCTGAAAAGCACAATTACCTATTATCTTGTTGAAGGTCTATTTCACCCCACAGTAGGTCTATTTCACCCCACAGTAGGCCTATTTCACCCCACAGTAGGCCTATTTCACCCCACAGTAGGCCTATTTCACCCCACAGTAGGCCTATTTCACCCCACAGTAGGCCTATTTCACCCCACAGTAGGTCTATTTCATCCCCATAAGATTTAATTCGTCCCATATATCTTATTGGAAAAAATCTACAATTATGCGAAAAAAAAAGCCTAAAAACTTGGCTCTTATAACTGAAGACTAATTTATTTTTAACAATATCCATAACAGACTTGACAAAAGGAGTGAGACTGTGGGTGCGCCTCGGGCTGTCCTCCATGGTCAGGGCGTTCCAAATCTCTCTCTCTCTCTAATCTCTCTCTCTCTCTCTCTCATTCCCTTTCTCCCCCCTCCTCCCTCCCTCCTTCTCTTCCTCCTCCTATCTCCCTACCTTTCCCCCTCTCTTTCCCATTCTTCCTCCGTCCTTCTCCTCCTTCCTCCCTTCCTTCTCCATTCCTTCCTCTCCCCCTCTCTAAAATACAGGCAGACACGACTGAGAAACAATCAGAAGGGGGGGGGGGGGAGGGGATTATGTATAAGAGTTGATTATCTGTATGGAAGTTTATGGTATGCAAATTAGACGCTTGATGTAATGAAGGTAAATGGTGAATTCTGTCTACTAGGACGATATTTTTGGGTCCCTCTGTACAGTCAGGAACCGCGTCGTATGTATTGAGCTTGCGGTTGGGTGATGTGGTTGGGTGATGTGGTTGGGTGCTTTGGTTATGCTCTGTGACTAGGAGCTGTGGCTGAGTGCTGTGGCAAGAATACACCAGCTGGGGAGCCACAATACACCAGCTAGGGAGCCAGAGTTAGCACCAGCTGAGGGAAACGTACGAGGCTATCTGTGTTAAGTCTGTCCTCTCACCTCGGGTCAACAGGTGAATTATTTAGGTGTAACCTCTGCTCTCATCCACCTCTCCATCCTCCCCCCCCCACTCCTCATCTCCCTCACTCTCACCCTGTTCTCCCTCACTCTCACCCTTTTCCCTCCCCATTCCACGCCCTCCTCTCCCTATCTTTCATCATCTTCCCTCTCTCTCACCCTCTTCCTTCCCTCGTTTTCACCCTGTTCTCCCTCTTTCACCTTCTCCCTCGCTCTCACTGTTATCTGTTGCTCCCTCGTAAAGTTATCCTCTGCCATATGAAGTGGTTATCTTTACGACATCGGAAAGTTAGGCCGATAACGATGAAATACCGATAACCTATAACTGAATTTTGTCTCTATTTGTTAATGTTCCGATATCGTAACGTTACCCTCTGTGATTGGTTATATGGAGCTGTGACTGTTCTGTACCACCTGCCTTGTGACTGTGATTGGTATTAACTTTTAACACCATTTACACACACACACACACGTACGTACAGTGATACGAGTGATATGAAATAAAGGGCCAATTAGATAGCCTTTCATTTTCGTGTGTGTGTGTGTGTGTGTGTGTTAGTGAAAGAGTGTGCTTGTTTTCGTGTGCGAGTATACAAGTGTGCGTGTGTATGCTTGTTTAAATCCTTGTATGCATCTACTTGTGTGACTGTTGGGGTACTGTACATTGTGTGCGTTTCTAACTGTGTGCGAGTGCCTGAGTTTGGCCAAGACATCCCCAGACTGGCGGGACTGAGTGACGCCTGAACCCGTCTAGAGAGAGAGAAAGAGAGACACACACACACACACACACACACACACACACACACTCACATTACAATCTGGTCGTAACAATTACTCTTCTTATTTGTTTTATTGGCTCTTTATGGCCGCCTCGCCTTAGTTAAATTACTCACAGGACAAAACAAACGTGAGATCAAATCCTACTCCATCTTGTACTTAAAAAAAAATAATTAAAATTGTATTACTACTCAGAGGAAATGTAAAAAGTGAATTATATAAAATTAATTACAACATCAGAGTTATTTGTAAAAAATTAACTTACTCTTTAGTGAAGTGATTATAGCAACGTTTTGGCTACACTTAATAAAATAATTGAGAGATGAAAATAGTGAACCTTTGTCTTACGTAATTAACAGAGCGCGTTTTAAACTTTAGAAAATGGTGGTTTAACCCACTGAAGATTGTGGCTTAACCCTTTGAATATTGTGGTTTAAGCGTTTTATGAAGATGGTTTAACTCTTTCGTCCACAATATTTTAACTACAGATGGTGGAACAACTCGACATTCACTCCCACAGACTGGTCACTGCCACAGGCTACAGACTGATCACTGCCACAGGCTACAGACTAATGCTGGTCTACACATGTTGCTGGTTTTATCTCTAGCATCCTCATTTCCTGGAGCGAGGTTAGGTTAGATTAGACAAGTTGGGTTAGGTTAGGTTGGGTATAGTTGGATTTGGTTAGGTCAGACAAGGTTAGGTTAAGTTAGACTAGAATGGGTTGAGTTAGGCTAGGTTAGGTTAGATTAAGTTAAGTTCGGTCAACGTAGGTGACATACATGAACATTTCTCTCTATCTGATTCACACGTCCTGAGTGAGGTTCAACGCGCTTGGTTTAGGCATCTCGGTTTTACTTGGTTAGATATAACTTTGTAGTGGCTGGATGGCTGGTTAGTCGAGTGCCTGGTCTTCCAATTTTAATTTCAAAGGTTTTGGTTAGGTTAAATTAGGTAGTTGCGTTGGGAGGGGTTGGATTAAATTAGATAGCTTAAGTTAAAAACTCTCAAAGTCTTTAAATATTCCAACCTCATAACATCCCCGTTACATTAACCTAACCTAACCTAACCTAACCTCAGTCTACTCTAACCTAACACAACCTAACCTAACCTCTGTCTAGTCTAACCTAACCTCAGTCTAGTCTAACCTAACACAACCTAACGTAACGTAACCTAACCTCTGTCTAACCTACCTTAACCTAACCTAACCTATCCTAACCTCTGTCTACTCTAACCTAACACAACCTAACCTAACCTCTGTCTAGTCTAACCTAACCTCTGTCTAGTCTAACCTAACCAAACTTAACCTAACGTAACGTAACCTAACCTCTGTCTAACCGAACTTAACATACTGTCTAACCTAACCTAAATTCTGTAACCTAACCTAACCAAAATATACCAAATTGCTATATCATGGCCTCGTGTATAATAAAACTCCTATATCATGGCCTCGTGTATAATAAAAAAAAATCCCATATAGTGGCCTCGTGTATAATAAAACTCCTATATCATGGCCTCGTGTATAATAAAGCTATATCATGGCCTCGTGTATAATAAAAAAAAAATCCCATATAGTGGCCTCGTGTATAATAAAACTCCTATATCATGGCCTCGTGTATAATACAGCTATATCATGGCCTCGTGTATAATAAAGCTATATCATGGTCTCGTGTATAATAAAGCTATATCATGGCCTCGTGTATAATAAAATCGTCTATCGTGGCCAAGTGAATACCACACTCAGCTGGATGTTACACAGGCTGACATCTACTATCTATGTCTCTGCATACGCGATATAACGAAGTTTGATATATTTTGGCCCGTATATATCAGAGTCAGCCGCATATAAGAGAGCCATACCTCTACTAATACACTATATAAAGTATCAGCCTTATAGCAATACCACAAAACAGGTGAGAATCATCTAAAAAAATCTGTAAAGTTCAATATAAATAAAGACACTCGCATCAAAATTAAAATTAAAGAAAATCTCAGCTATATTAAAAACTAAAAAACAAAAAAAAAATACATTTAAATTGAATAAAAACACACAAACGAGGCGATAAATTTTGATGAATAATAATCAGAGAGAAATAGAATATAAAACAATTAATAAAAACAAGTAAATAGAAAACTGAATAAAAAACGTATTACTAAAAAAATATTATAGCGTAAATATATAAGAATTAGTACAAAAATCATATAGTACATTAGACAAGCTGAGTTATCACAAGCTTGGCGTAAACAGACCCTGAAACGAATTAATTCCGGCATTTGAGTGTCCTGACTAGCGAGTAATTAAACGATCCTTTATCTAGAAGGACGGGGCTGGGGGGGTGAGGGGGTGGTGAGGGGGGTGAGGGGGTGAAGGGAGTGAGAGAGGGGGAGGAAGGAAGGGCAGGGAGAAGGAGGACAAAAGGACAGGGAACGGGAGGAGGGAAGGGCAGTGAGAAGTAAGACATATAGAGAAGTTAGGGGTGGGAGATAACAGCAATGAGATAGAACAGTAGATAAGAGATAGCAGCGAGGAAAGGAGTGAGATAGAGAAGTAGACGAGAGAATCAAAAGTGAGAGATGCGAGACAGAGTAATGATGAAATAAGAGAGAGAGAGAGAGAGAGAGAGAGAGAGAGAGAGAGAGAGAGAGAGAGAGAGAGAATACTGACACGAGAAGGGGCAGAAGACCTTACCACCTTAACCTTGTGTGTGTGTGTGTGTGTGCTATGAGCGTGTGCACGAGGTAAATCAATAATTCACTAGCCATAAGTGCCTACCCATCTACAGACACGCATACATACATTCTAAACTAGACGTCCTCCACAAACACACACAGACAGACATACATATGAAAAAGTCATCTCAATATGTATACATCAAGAAGATATTCAGAATGGCGTAGATGAACTAAATTCTCTATACATATGAAACAGCCCGGGAGGCGATCATACACAAGATTCATGAAGGTCATCAATGATGTATGAAGTATGCAAATTTCCCGGGGATCATACACAACACTTTTAATGTGTGCTGGCGTGGGGTGGCGAGGCGTGGTGTGGGGTGGCGAGGCGTGGCGTGGGGTGGAATGGCGAGGCGTGGTGTGGGGTGGCGAGGCGTGGGGTGGGGTGGCGAGGCGTGGGGTGGGGTGGCGAGGCGTGGTGTGGGGTGGGGTGGCGTGGCGTGGGGAGGCGTGGAGTAGGGTGGCGAGGCGAGGCGTGGGGTGGCGAGGCGAGGCGTGGGGTGGCGAGGCGTGGTGTGGGGTGGGGTGGCGTGGGGAGGCGTGGAGTAGGGTGGCGAGGCGTGGTGTGGGGTGGCGAGGCGAGGCGTGGGGTGGCGAGGCGTGGCGTGGGGTGGCGAGGCATGGGGTGGTGTGGACATGGGGTGGCCTATAGAACATTTCCTTTACCTATCAACATTACAATTTAGTAAAAATAGATGAAAAAAAAAATCTTCAGTAATAAAATTTTAAAAGTTTTCGGCAATACTTCCATCAAAGTGAAAATTTGAAAATAAAATCACCACGAATAAAATTCAAAGGCGATAATGGAGGCGACACAGTAAAGTCTAACAAGTAGATATATACATTTACAAAACAAACATCATTTCATTTTATATCCGCCTACATGACGACAACGTTAGGCACTTGAAGGGGGTATATTTCTAGTTTTGGAGCCTATATTGTATGCTGTGTACATCTGCTCGTTTTCTATTCATATATGTCAACCTACACAGCTCCTAGCCAATAATAATAATATAATAATAGTGACGTAACTACACCTGTGAACACCTGGTTAGTCTTACTGAATGAACTATTGTGCGTGTCTGCGCGTGCACAACTGATCCAGTGGCCCAGTTAAACATCTGGTTCACTGTTCCACCTGGTTCAGTGGTTCACCTGGTCCAGTAGTTCTATTAACCACCTGATCCAGCGGTCCACCTGGTCCAGTAGAACAATTCACTACCCGGCTCAGTAGTCAACCTTTTCCAGTGGTCCAATTACTACCTGGTTCAGTGGTCCACCTGGTCCAGAGGTTCATGAGTCTCCCAGTTTACCCCGGTCACGACTTGATTAAACTGTGGACCTAACTGCCCAAGCAACCCGTAAAGGGGCTGGTGGGTGCGGCGCGCGAGCCAAGGTGTAATTTAATTGGGATATCCGCCGCCTAGCCCTGACTCGTTTAATTACTCGACAAGAGGAAAACACGGGCGATCTGCTGCTTATATGGGGACACACACAAACAAACACACACACACACACACACACACGTACGTTAAATTTCTATATCATTACTCCACTTCATAAAAGATGCCGCGTCCAAGTGCACAAGGCGCTCACTTCCTGTCCACAACCTAACCTATCCCAACTTAATCCACCCCAACCCAACACCAACCCAACTCAAGATAAAAAACAGCTATATAAACAGAGGAGAGACACAATGAAAGAGCAATAAAGCTTGGCCAGAGATCAAAAGAAAACGCTATGGAAGCTGGGTACAAACTTATATTATAATCCTGGTAAGAGAAATGGCGGCTATATATTTCGGGTGTCTATTTTGGGAAGATATATTTCGGTATATATTTTAGGATGTTCTGATATGTTTGGATATATTTCGGGTGATATTTTTTTGTGTACTGTACATACATCGGGATATATATATATGTTTGGGATATATTTCTGAGTATATTTTGGGGGATACTGTATATGGGGTATATTCTGGTATACATTTTGGGATATATTTGGGATATTTTGGACTATTTTCGAAGTATATTTCAGGATATATGTACTAGATAAATAAGATAAACCCAGGACTTGATGTGTGAACTCAACTCGTCCATAAATAAATTATTATAAAACACCACCGTCAGCCGAGATTAATGATGGCGGTTCCTTTTATTCCTTATGTATTTATTCTAATATATGCTCTCTCTCTCTCTCTCTCTCTCTCTCTCTCATATGCACATGCAATATAAACACACACATAAATATACAGTATACATATACAATACACACACACACACACACTTAAAAAATAGTAAAAACGTAAATATAACGCGAGAAGATCGTAAATTTTCACGGACGAACCATTTAAAAATAAAGTAAAATTTATAATAGGAAGACCGTTAAATTTACGGTGTTAGGCTGGCAACTGTACTGCCTGTCCTGTGACCGTCAATTTTAACGGATTTTTATAAGCATGTACACACACACACACACACACTGTAGGGTGTACCTGCCAGCAAGGCTTCAAGCTAACAGGATCAGTAGTTATAATCTGTACTAGTAATCAAATCGTGTGGCTGTACCGGGCACTCAACTAGCGTCTGACTCGATAAACTCTTTAGAATCACCTTAATTCCAACACTACGAAGATCACATCCAACTATGTTTACTTTCTCGTGTTCGTGTTTACTGTATTTCCACACGACTGTATGTTTACAATAATCAGTATTCAACTTCATGCCATTCGTGTCATTAACCAGTCCCTCACCTCTCCTTCAATACAAGTAATGTTGCTTTATTTTCTCTTTTGTATCGCCAATTCCATCGTCAGTGTGCTAATTAAGTCCAGTCTATCACTCCCCTGCTTCAGTCCCTGTCGCAACACACGTCCTTCTTTAACCTGCCTCTCTAATACAGTGTAAGGTCCATTTAGTCTAACTTTATCGTCGTTTACCTCCTCCAGTGATCACAGTTCCCGTCTAAGACTCCACCCCACGTCTATGTCGGCCCACATGCAGTATAACTACAATTCTTTTATCTGTATTAAATATACCCACTTTATATTACACAGTTAAATAATGCGTCTTCACCTTTTTTTTTATCCATGATGTATGAGTATAGGTCACTTGTACTGCCAGTCAGATAACATCCTGGCATATGTATCCTCCTTAGTCCACCCTACGGTTAAAACAATAAAAAATACGTCCATAAAAACTAAAGACAAGAGGGGCCATCGTCGCCAGGTGTGTGTTGGTATGTGTATGAAATTTGAGCAAAACGGCGGCTGGTAATATGTTAGTGACCCAGACAACAGCGGGTGAGGCCAACCGGCGGACGACAGCACCGGGAGGAGGAGCGGCATTCAGACTAGACACCAGGCGGAGATTCTCAAAGGCTCTATATCTATATTCCTCACACATTCAAGAATCGACGCATCAGTCTGGCTAAAGCTCAAGTGCAAAATTTAAATAGAGAATCGTTTCTAAATGATTCTCTAGGCAGATTTTGTCCTCCAGCTCCTACTAAGTTAACATATGTAGTTAAGCTTGAGTCTCTAGGCAATTCCCATAGTATTTGTTGATGTTAATTTGTGTCTTAGCTGAATTCAAGCGCTTGGATATATTCTTAAATATTTACTTACGAGGAACAGTCATCATAGGAAGTTTTGTGACGACCCGGGGGAACTCACGCTCAGTCTCGGGGTAATAATATATTGAGTAAATAAACATCGTATATGAACAGATGGAAAACGAGACTCAGAGCACAAGATGAACTAAAACAATCATGTCTAAGAGAAAAACAATGAAAATTACTCGTACTAAATTCCAGAAAGAAAACGGAATGGCAATAAGGAAGGAAGGAAGAAAGAAAGGAAGGAAGGAAGGAAGGAGCTTATAATAAAGAACAATATAACAACAAGAGGATAAACAAGAACAGGTGCAGGTGAAGGAGAATGCACCTCAATTATTCATTAAAGTTAAATACAACACTGAGAGCAACGAGTCACTATGTCAGTCAGCTTAAGAGATTGTAAGAACGCTCCTGAGAGGTTGGCGTTCACTACACAGGTTCTGAACGTTCCTGAGAGGTTGGCGTTCACTACACAGGTTCTGAACGCTCCTGAGAGATTGGAGTTCGCTACACAGGTTCTGAACGTTCCTGAGAGATTGGCGTTCACTAAACAGGTTCTGAACGTTCCTGAGAGGTTGGCGTTCACTACACAGGTTCTGAACGTTCCTGAGAGGTTGGCGTTCACTACACAGGTTCTGAACGCCCCTGAGAGGTTGGCGTTCACTACACAGGTTCTGAACGCCCCTGAGAGGTTGGCGTTCACTACACAGGTTCTGAACGCCCCTGAGAGGTTGGCGTTCACTACACAGGTTCTGAACGCCCCTGAGAGCAGAGGAGGAGGAAATGAGGAGAAGAGGAGGAAGGCATACATATGAGGAGGCATAGAATAGAAAAGGGGGATAAGGAAGACAGAGGAGGAGGAAGAGAAGCATAAAGAGAAAGGGGGGAAAAGGAATAAAAAATAATAGAAGAGCATAAAGAGGATACAGGAAGAGAAGTATAAAGAACAGATAAAGAAGGAGGAATATAGAGAAGAAGAGGAAGGTAGGTCCCACAATAACAACAAACTCACTGACACGTCACTACGCACCAACTTTGCAACAGAATATCACGACCTAATTCCTGACACTCCACTGACTTACCACACCCCGGGGTACATACAGACCTTCCCTTGTGATATACAGTACAGAGTGTTTATAAAGTCCATATACAGATCCAAACTTAAATAACTTTGTATGTAAACGAGAGAAACTATAATGTAAATTGTGTATAAAGTCTACGGTGCTAGGCTGCCATGTTTAACTTACTCGTCCCATAACCTGCATGAATATACTGTATATATAAATATGTATCCAGAAAGATGGAAGTGATGTTGTAAGCCTGAAAGTTGTGCCATAATTTTGCTAAAACTATCACACTTCTTTATAAATAAGTCATTTACAGATTATTTTTATGACATATGCATACAAAATTATTAAATTATTACAGACTTAAGGTGCAGACGAACATTATAAACACTCCGCACATGACCCCTAATATTTAAAAATTAATCAACCAAACACCTTGTAAATTTTCTTAGGTAATTATCGTAATAATCAGACGATACATGTAACCTGTGCCAACCAAAACTCACGTATACCCAACCATATAGTGTTTAACCTATGTAATATAACCTCCATCACTTCAAATTATCATGTATCAAATCTTTCTTTAGTCTTCTGAAAGGGAAAGTCTTGGTGAATAGATAGATTTAACTATGATTTTTATTTAATACTTCACTGTGTTTTATTTTTGTCCTCCGAGCAAAATTGAACTTGGTTAGAATGGAGAAACGGAAGCAAGTATCAAAAGGTGAGAGAAGCAGGTGCAACAATATATAAAAACACGATAAAAATAACTATCAATAAAAGAAGCGACATGTGTTGTGTCCCAAGGAGTGGAGTCGTTAATGTGTTGGTGGCAATGGCGGGAAAAACAAGGTAATGGGACTAATCAAACTGAAGAGCGGGCGTGTGGCGTCCCTGAAGGTGACTAGAGACGAGGAAGAGGTCTTAGTGTAGGGGTGTGTCTGGGAGAGGATCAGCCCATCAGTACGACAAACACAACTAGAACAAACTGTATCCTATAACACAACCTCTATTTCCCTCCCTTTCTCTCTAACTTTAACTTTCTCTCTCTCTCTTTCTCTCTTGCCTCCTTCCCTACTTCCATCTATAATCTAGGACGTACTAGCCGACCAACAAACACAGACAGGCTGACACTCTTTAACCAAGGGCTGACCACCGGCTGCATCACCACAAAAAACCTCCGCACAATACTGTACCTCCCTGCTCAAGTGAGGACAAAACAATACGGTGATTGTCTTGTGTTTCCACCCCCGAGGGAGCAACATGTCAGGGGATTTCGCAATTTCACTTCCCAGGTCTCCCTTCCTAAGTGTCTCATTTTTTCCTGCTTTTTCTTTGTTTATCTTTCAGTAAGAGTAGTCGACTGTCTTTTGTTCTGCGAGTTCTTGCTCACTGTTTCTCTTTGCCTTAAAACCATGAAGTGGTCAAACCAGCCGAAGCTTACACACGCCGCGCTGGTCATGTGCTCTTCTTAATCCTCCATGTTACGGGCAGTCATGCTGAAGGTTTAACACACAGGCTCTGTGCTGGTCGAGGCTGGGTTAAGTGCAGGCTGCTGGATAGGGAGTGGGGATGGATCGAGGAGGAGAGGTGGTGAAGGAGGAGTGTTGTTGTGGTGGTGGTGATGGAGGAGGAGGAGGAGGTGGTTGTGGAGGTGGAGGTGGTTATGGAGGTGGTGGTGGTGGTGGTAGGGGAGGGGAGGGTAGGCTGGGCAATGGCCAAGTGAGGATGACCCAGTGTACTGTAGGTCCAGAGTTAGAGAAGACCAGGAGGGAACTTTGTGCAGGTCGAGGTCTAGCTCATGAATCTATCCAGGTCAGCCCTCGTCTCAGTACAGGTCAGACCATTAGATACAGGTCAATGAAGGCCGATGAATGACATATCACCAAACTGGGAATAAGAAGAACAGACAAGACAAGTGAGAGCCTCAACACATGAGCCACCTCTCTTCACCCTCCATCCACCTGGTATTCCCACTCAACTTGTGCAATTTTCCACAAGTTACGCAGTTGCCGAGCCAATTTCTGGGGACGCATGAAGAGTCAAGTAATATCGAGTGACGAAGACAAGCGCCCGGACCTGGGAAAAATATGTGTTGTCTTTAACACTTGGGGAATAAATGTGTTAATGTTATCAATATCTGGGGGAAATAATGTGTTAAAGTCCACTATATCTAGGGAAAAGTGTTAACGTCCTCAACACCTGGGGAATATATGTCCTCAAAATCTGGGGAAACTAAGTGCTAAGTCCTCAACACCAGGGAGATGCGCCCTCACTCCCCAACCCCACAAGAAGGCGCCCTCACCCCCCAGCACCAGTGGACGGCATATTATCTGAGGCAGCAAATTCCGGAGCCCAATAACACTGGCTATAACTTCCATTTTTTTTTAACTGCTCCCAACTTACTTCCTCTTCCTCCTCCTCCCGCCTCTGACTTCCTGGTTGGTATTTGACCAGGAAGAAAATCTGTATAGTATGTTCCTTGTGTTTTTCCCTGTACGTCTGTTGTTTTCCTAATAAATCTTACTGGAGTTTTTTCTTTTTTTTTTACGGGGATTAGCCCACACGGGCACAGGTCAATGACCCACATCAGGGCCTGGGGGGGGGGGGAAGAATATTATAATTATAATAATAATAATAATAATAATAATAATAATAACTAACAAAAATTAATATAAAATAAATAAACTTTATAATAAATAAAAATAAAATAATAATAATAATAGCCATATATAAATAAAAAATTTAAAAAATAAAATGAGAAACGATACAATATACGTATATTGTGTTGTCAATAGTAAGAGAAACAATTGAGACCCTGCAATTGTGTGTAAATGAGGCAGAAAGTCAGATCAGCAACCTGGAACCTGGTCACAATTTTCGTGATGCCATATGGCAGCAGGGTCTACCATTAGACAACACATTATGCTTCCAATATCTTCCCAGGCGGTAGTACCTCCCTGTTTGGTAGCTGCCTACTACCTACTACTGCACTAAATCCTGCTTAATAAATATGTATGTATCTTTATTTTACATATTAAAGCCTCCGACGAGAATTCTGAACTGTCGTGTGTGTGAGAGAGAGAGAGAGAGAGAGAGAGAGAGAGAGAGAGAGAGAGAGAGAGACGCAAGCTCAGAAATTCAAACATGAGAATATTAATTAAGTAATAAATGTAAGAAGTATATATTTTTAATAAAGAAAAAGGACTCGAGAATGAAGACTGTGTTTGAAGAAATCTTATTAACAAGATCTTGACTTACTGCTGTGATCATGACCTCTGCCGTGATCATGACCTCTGCCGTGAACATGACCTCTGCTGTAGTCTAGACCTCTTCTTCATTTTAAAGGTTTAATTAAGAATCCAAACTATTTCACTTCAGCTCAGATTCTTAACTCATAATCTTCTTGTGTCACCGAATCTACTTCATGAAGCTTGAATTATATCTTGGTGAAATATTTTACCTACGAGCATATATCTTGGTGACATTACCTACCTATTTTTTGTCGTCAATTAGACTTGTATTATATGTAAAACACGATCACATCTTGAGGTCGAGTTCAGAGAAAAGCTTAGGTTAGGTTAGGTTAGCTTAGGTTAGGTTAGATCAATAAAAGCTTCACTATGGATGATACACCCTAACCTAACCAATCTTAATCCAACCAACCTAACCTAACCTATCAAAACCCATTTATACAGAAACTAATGTAGGTGATTTTTTTTTCTTTATCACTTAACCCACCTGAGTATAGATCAGAGCGGAGACCATTTTACACATCCTCTCTCTCTCTCCTTCCTTCCTTCAGCGGCGTGACCTCCATTCCCCCCATCTTATTTTTTCTTCCGTGACCTCCCTTTCCTTCCTTTCCTCCCTCACCCTCCTTCTTCTACATGTCCCCCTCCTCCTACGTAAACCCCTCTCCTCCCTCATCCCCTACCCTCCCTTATCCCCTCCCTCATCCCCTCCCCCATGCTATCTGTCGTGGGAGGAAAATACTGGTTTAAACTTTGGATATAAGAGTGTTTAAACCCGACACCCTGGGAACACGTCCTATTGTTAAACGAAGGAAAGTTTTCGTTTTTTTTAAGTGTTTACATAAAACTGATTCAAATACAATTCTTCTGGTTGAATCGGAATAACAGCTGGATATTTTTTTTTTTTTTTTTAGGAAGGATGTGTTTCTATTGTATGTGTATGTGTGTGTGTGTGGGGGTGTGTGTGTGGGGGTGGGTGTGTGTGTGTGTGTGTATGTGTGTGTGTGTAATATCTCTTAATAATAACAGTGACACACACACACAGTCTTCTAATACATACATAAAAACCACACAAAGGAATTACCACCCCCCCCCCCCCTCCCACCCCCCCCAAAAAAAACACATGATAGAAAAGTAAACAAAGAATGACGTCATCCCGGGGAAAATTAATCGTCCACATCGAAGAACGAATGGAAGAGGGGAGGGGGAGAGGGGGGAGGGGAGAGGGGGGAAGGGGAGGGGTCATAAAATTAAATTGGTGGGTCAGCAACTATTTTAATGTTCGAGTTTGACCTCGGAGGCACTCGTTTTGTCAACTCCACATCCGACGATGATCATGAAACCTCTTCTTATATGGCCTTCATATTCGAACTCTGAAGGTGACCTCTATATTTGACCTTGACCTTGGTTACTCCTAAGGGAAGAGGTCGAGAAGGAAAAGTGAAACGACGAAGGGATGGAAAAAATAAAAGCAGTGATGTGGAAATGGAAGAGAAGGAGGTAGAGGGAATTGTGGGACGGAGGGACTAGCAGGAAATTCAGTAAGGATGGGAGCCAAATACGCACACACACTCACACTCTCTCCTGGCACCAATAGAGCAAATAGAATAAAATTTAGCACGCGAAAACCATGAAAAATCGGTGTGTGTGTGTGTGTGTGTGTGTGTGTGTGAGTGTGTGTGTGTGTGTGTGTGTGAGTGTGTGTGTGTGTGTGTGTGAGTGTGTGTGTGTGTGTGTGTGAGTGTGTGTGTGTGTGTGTGTGAGTGTGTGTGTGTGTGAGTGTGTGTGTGTGTGTGTGAGTGTGTGTGTGTGAGTGTGTGTGTGTGTGTGTGTGAGTGTGTGTGTGTGTGTGTGTGTGAGTGTGTGTGTGTGTGTGTGAGTGTGTGTGTGTGTGTGTGAGTGTGTGTGTGTGTGAGTGAGTGTGTGTGTGTGTGTGAGTGTGTGCGTGTGTGAGTGTGCGTGTGTGTGTGTGTGCGTGTGTGTGTGTGTGAGTGTGTGTGTGAGTGTGTGTATTGTAAACACAGAAACTCACGTAGACAGACAAACAGATAAACTAAAATAAAAAACACCACCAACAACAACTGAGAGATCATTATAGCGGTGGAGTGTGAGACAGCTTCCACCTGTCCCTTGCTCATTTACATACTGTGACGGCATTGAGTAGGACAGTGACGTCACAACCTCAGGCTAGTCACTAATGATATTATATTTTGATCTATAAGAGACCGATTATAATTTTAGTAACTTTAACTGTTAGCATTGTCAGTTATACATGTTTGTTAGATACATACTTCGATTTATGTATCAATAAGGTAATGGATAATGGGTTTAGCGCTCTGTAATAAATAATGCAATAATATAACGAAATTACTATAATATTTTTTTTTTTTTACGAATTAATAAAAGATAAATTTTACCTTTTGAATATTTACCTTCCCAAACCACGCCCACTCCTACCCTCCCACGTCTCCCCATCTAACCACTCCTGTACCTACATTCCCACGCCCACCCCTCGTCTGATCTCTAAAAACTCTTCCACGCCTCCCCCCTCTTAATATAGCCACAGTCCCTACATTACTATCATCCCCTTAATCAAGTTACGCCCCCTTTTTCATCACAACATCCCCCTCCCCCCTCCTTTTCTCCCCCATACAGCCCTATACCTCAAGTCTGAGAACCTCCCCTACCCTCCCCTACCCTCACAGTCGCACCACGCCCCTCGCTATCATATTTACGACTGGATTTTCCTCCCATATTATAAGAAAATTATATCCCTCCCCACACACACACACAATTTTTGAGAGCATTAGAGTACTTAAATTTTATCGGTGTAAAAACAGACTTAAAAGAACAAACAAGGAAAGGTCGTCAACACATTACTGTAGATCATGATTATAAAGTTTCATATGAATTAAGACTTACCTTGGGATAAAAAACTCTTATCAACACATATGGTAATTACATAAGAGGCCTTATATGAGGTGGAGAGGAAGAAGTCAAGCGTTTATTGTGGTCCCTTCAGACATAAATGCTTAGGGTGTCGCTTGAGTGTTACGTCATAT
The DNA here is from genome assembly GCA_958450375.1 of Homarus gammarus. Lineage (NCBI taxonomy): Eukaryota > Metazoa > Arthropoda > Malacostraca > Decapoda > Nephropidae > Homarus > Homarus gammarus. The sequence continues at coordinate 1,998,966 of CAUDMG010000359.1, forward strand.
TGAGATAAGTGGAATTTTTAAGTTGAGTTTTTGAGTTTAGTAAAAATTTGGTATTTATAGTGATGTCCTTTGTGTTGTTACGTAACATAAAGATAACACAGTTTTTGAGGTTAGTAATGTACTGAATATATTACGACCTTATCAATATAGACATATGTACAGTATATACTGTGCACTACCCCGGGGATGACGACCACCCACCCGCATTGTAATGCCGGAAGTCGTCTTCGAGGTACTCGATCGATCGATGGATGAAGTAAAGTGTGAAGAAATCTTGATGCCGATGCGTTGATTGGTGGTGCGGGAACTGGACTTGAAGAATAATGGTGGAATTTGGAGGGACTTGGGGTTGGTGGATAGTGCAGAAGAAAAGCGAGGAAATTGGAAAATAGTAGTAGAATGATAGGTCTTGGGGCTCAACCCAAGTGCTTCTGTTATCTCATGTTTGTGTTTCAGCTAAATTTCGTCTTAAGTGTTATATTTATGTCAGGTGTTTGTATTGTTACGAGTTGGGGATTTAGAATATAGTTATACGTCTACCCAGATCCCAACAGGTAACAACAAAAAAAAAACAAAGACAATCGGACTAAAAAAAGGGTAGACAAAGGATGCGAGTTTTCGTTGTATATAATAAAGTACCATAAATTCCTTAACAAAATATTCAGCTTATAAACTACCCTTAACCAAACTTAACCTAAACACGAACAGTATATACATAGTAATAAAACATAGAACAATAGTGAAGCAATGTGGAGGGGGGAGAGGCAATACAAGATTACAAATACTTAAGTGAGGAGCTGAGATGGCTGACGGGCAAGGCTGAGTATGGTAGAAGACGGTAAATAGTCACTGTGCCGTAGGTTTCCAGGATAGGTGATCCTGTGGTCGCTTCCCAGAGTGAAGTGTGTCCTCTCCTCGAATTGGAGCTGACAAAGTAGACTGAGGCGGAAGTGACGCAACAACCAGGATATGGAGAAGGGAAACCCGGGAGTGGTAACTAAGACGAGCCATACTCGTGTTTCGTCCCTAGATGGCGTTGCTCGTGGTGCTGGGTAGGTAGATGAAGACAATCGGTGGAGGGGTTCGTAACACACCCCCCCTCCAAAGACCTTCGTAGCGCGGGCGCGAAGGAGGTGATCACCTGGTGCGTCTGGAGAGTAGCTGCTACATTTCCACTGGAGCTCGGGATAAGGAGTCTGCAATCAGGTTTTCCACCCCCTTTATGTGCCGGACTTGTAGATTATACGGCTGGGTGAGGAGAGCCCAGCGGAGGATTCGCTGGTTGGAGGTCTTGTTGGTTTGGATGAACGTGAGTGGGTTATGGTCGGTGAAGACCAGGGTTGTTTGTGGGCAAGACTGGAGGTAACATTCAAACTTCTTTATTGCCAACACCAGAGCCAGGGCCTCCTTCTCTATGGTCGAGTAGTTGGTCTGATGTTTTTTCAACTTGGCAGAGTAATATGCCACAGGGTGAAGGACATCAGTGGTTGGGTCGGGTTGTAGGAGCACAGCCCCCACTCCGACACCACTAGCGTCGATTTGCAGATGGAAGGGCAAGGTGTAGTCAGGGGGGTGGACTACAGGCTTAGAGGCAAGGAAGGCTTTGAGGCGGTGGAAAGACTGGTCGCACTTCTGGTTCCAGATGTAAGGGACCGCAGAACTGGTAAGGTCTGTGAGGGGTCCGGCCACGCTGGAGAAGTTACTGCAGAACCGACGGTAGTAGCCGCACATCCCCAGGAAGCGCATGAGTTCCTTCCTCGTCCTTGGAGTGGGGAAGGACAAGATGGCTTCAACGTTTGCGTCCTTGGGTCTCACCATACCATGCCCAACGATATGTCCCAGGTAAGTCACCGAGGCCCGGCCAAAAGCAGATTTAGCCAGGTTTATGGTGAATCCAGTCTCTTGCAGTCGTGCAAACAGTATCTCCAAACGCACCAGATGTTCGTCCCAGCTGTCCGACACCACCACCAGGTCATCCAGGTAGGCGAACGTCCCACCTAGGTCTTGAATTAGGAAGTTGATGGCCCTCTGGAATGTGGCCGGAGCATTAGAAAAGCCAAACGCCATAACCAAATATTGAAAAAGACCAAATGGAGTTATAAATGCCGAGATTATTTTTGCCCTATCCGTGAGTCCTACTTGATAATAGCCTTTCAACAGGTCTATGGTACTGATAAATTGGGCACAGCCTATGCTGTCTATTATATCTTCAATCAAAGGTAAAGGGTAGGAGTCAGAGACAGTGACCTGGTTCACTTTACGATAATCTGTACAGAAACGAAAGGTGCCATCGGGTTTTGGAATGAGAAGGCAAGGTGAAGCCCAGGGGGAGGTACTAGGCTCAGCTAAGTTATGCTTTAACAAAAAATCTACCTCCTTTTTCATAATCGATTTTTTTTGTGGACTTAGACGATATGCTGATCGCCTAATGGGTTGTACATCATCTGAGATTAGTTTAATATCATGTTTAAGTATATTGCAAAACCCTGGGAGGTCTGACGTGACTTTAGGAAATGTTGATAATAACTTAGTGAGATCTTTTGCTTGAGATGGATTCAGAACAGAAAAATACTCATCCAAATTGTTGAGTATGTGACTGTTAGCAGGGTTCTCTTTAGGTAGAGGGAAGTCTAAATTCTCCAATAGGTCCATGTCATCTGTCTCCGGCTCCGGCCCTGACAAAACCGTATGCAATACAGGTAGGCTTACAGCCTCTGGGATGTCTTCCTCTGACTGCCTGGAATGGTAAAGTTTCATGAGATTAATGTGAACAAGTTGTGAATCTTTCCTGCTATCAGGAGTATGGACTATATAGTTTAGGGGAGATAGTTTATTGGCATTGATTTGAAAGTGGTCATGGAACCGTTCCAAGCAACCTTGGGACGGTGGGTGGTAAGCCGAAGATGTACAATGGTCCACACTGAGGTCTTTCATCACCTGTTTGAACAAAGATGGATCAGATTGTTGGGCTTTAATGAACTCGTCCTTAATAATGGTCTTATTAGACAGATTTTCTGTGGGTAGTAAGATATTGGAGGTGGTTTCAGGTGAAGAGGGCCCATTTCGCACACTCTGCGACCGGGTGACAGCACAAGATGGGAAAAGATGAGGAATAGTTTCTTTAAGGTCAGTGGTGGAGTTGACAGGTAAGGGAGAGTCGACTGTCTTTATGTTAGGAACCACTAGATCTCCTACCAAGTCATTACCCAATAATAAATGAATGCCGCACACAGGCATTGGGTCTTTCCTAATGGCTATTTGCACTTCCCCAGTAATCAAGGGACATTGGAGGTGCACTTTAGCTAAAGGATAGGAAGAATGGGACGAGAGATCTGAAATTAGAACACTCTCATTTGTAAATGCGGTAGATATATCAGGAATGACGTTAAACAGGAGGATAGATTGTGCTGCGCCCGTATCACGTAGTATACGAATAGGGAAAGAACGAGACCCTTCTATGATTGAAATTTTTCCCTCATAGGTGAATGAAGAGAAGAGATCCTGATGGGGCCTTGCCACATTGGCATTTGCTATTGGTTTGGATTTGGGATCCAGGGAACTACTTTTAGCAATTCGACACTTTGGGTGTTTACAAGTCTGGATCGTATGGCCTGGGATTTTACAGTAAGAACAAGTAAGCTTGGTTGCATCGGGGGGAGTAGGTGTGGGACCTTTCGACCTACCACTCACGCCCCCAAGGTTATCATCAGAGGAGGACCTAACATGTCGGGAAGTACCACGTTCTCTACTGCCCAGTGACTCCACCAACAAAGCGTACGCATCAGCCAGCTCAGCAGCACGCCCTAAATTAACCTCTCCACGCTCCTCCACATGCTTCAAGATGTGAAATGGTATCTTGCTTTTCCACTCCTCCAGGACTACCAAATTTAACAAATCCTGAAATGTGGAGGTCTCTGTAGCCTCTAACCACTTCTTAAAAAACCTAAGCTTTTCTTGAGCAAACTCAACAAATGTGTGTGAAAATGGTTTGGTTAGTTTACGAAACTTCTGCCGGTATCCATCTGGCGTGATAGCATAAGAGGTGAGGATATTCTTTTTTACGTTATCATAGTCATCAGTCTGGTCTAAACAGTTATAAACTCTACGAGCCTTACCATATAATTTAGGAACTAACACTGACACCCACTGGTCCTTTGGCCACTCATTCTTCGCGGCTATTTTCTCAAAAGTCCTAAATGACCCGTCCATATCGGATTCATCAAACCCGGGAACAAGGGAAGAAGCAGTAGCAGGGTTAAAAGCAGCGAGTTTCTCTTTTAATGCCACTTCCTTTGATTTAAACTCCGATGTTAAAGTGACTTCTGTCTCTCTCACCTGTAGTTCTTTCAGTTTAACCGCCTGCACCAACTTGGCCTGTTCCATCCTTTCCTCATGCTCCAACTTGGCCTGTTCCGACATTCCCTCATGCTCCAACTTGGCCTGTTCCAACTTGGCCTGTTCCACTTCCTGTCCATCTTGCTCATGTTCCAACTTGGCCTGTTCCATCCTTTCTTCATGGTCCAACTTGGCCTGTTCCAACTTGGCCTGTTCCCTCCTTTCTTCAGGGTCCAACTTGGCCTCCTGCTCCAACTTGGCCTGTTCCAACTCGAGTTCTTTCATTTTGATTTGGAACTCGAACCTAGCTCGTTCTAGTTCTAAGGGGTCTATTCGTTGTGTTTCTTCTTGAGGGCTAGCCAGACCTGAGGCAACTTCTGGGTGAGGAGGGGTGGTGGATAGTGGTTGAAGTTTCTTGGACATGGGCGTTAATCTGTCAACAGCGGATTCTTTTAAAACTTCTTGTTGAACCAACACTTCAATCACATGATTTTTTAACATTTCCTTAGTCAGTTGCTGTGAAAATGGGATATTGTAATAGTTGGCTATTTCTTTCCATTCTTTCTTCAGGATATTAACACGTAATTTAGCTACGGAAGGATTTTCAATAAAATCCTGAAGATCAAAACCTGAGGTGGCCATTGTTAATAAAAATAGGATAAATTAACTAATGGTCAAAAGCTAAGATAAGTGGATAACCCTAGAAAATATCACGGCAGTGGATAACCAGAAAGTCCCGGAAACTAACCAAGTTATACCTAGGGAAATTACACTTATGATTATTGTTCTTCCGAGAAGATCCTTAGATAAGGACAAGAGACTTGAAAGAGGTAGGGCGTATTACGGCATTAATATAAAGATCCGGATTAACAACCCTGATATACTTGAAAGAGGTAGGGCGTATTACGGCATTAATATAAAGATCCGGATTAACAACCCTGATATACTTGAAAGAGGTAGGGCGTATTACGGCATTTATATAAAGATCCGGATTAACAGCCCTGAATGAGATAATGAGAAAAATAATTGAGGCTTTATAATTATGGGGTCCTGGTAGAGCGGGGCGTCCCAAGATATCACTTCACTCTAAACTAGTAACTATGGAACAGCCTACTCTGGAGTGAGGGTACGGCATTAAACAGATCCGGATTCTTCCCTACACTCGATAAGACTTACCACACGACTGCCACGTGTAATAACAGGTAAGCCTTATGACACTTGGAACCTATTATCCTACGTCTGTCACTCTTACTATACGGTAATACCAATATATGCACACACATATGAAGGAAACTTTAAACCACCGTAAAGCAATTGTAAACAGAAGTGACTGGGAGGGGTAATTAACACTGAGTAACAAGGGAGGAAGGAATATGGTACTTAAGGTCGTGTCCTGTCACGGTCGCCATTTGTTACGAGTTGGGGATTTAGAATATAGTTATACGTCTACCCAGATCCCAACAGGTAACAACAAAAAAAAAACAAAGACAATCGGACTCTAAAAGGGTAGACAAAGGATGCGAGTTTTCGTTGTATATAATAAAGTACCATAAATTCCTTAACAAAATATTCAGCTTATAAACTACCCTTAACCAAACTTAACCTAAACACGAACAGTATATACATAGTAATAAAACATAGAACAATAGTGAAGCAATGTGGAGGGGGGAGAGGCAATACAAGATTACAAATACTTAAGTGAGGAGCTGAGATGGCTGACGGGCAAGGCTGAGTATGGTAGAAGACGGTAAATAGTCACTGTGCCGTAGGTTTCCAGGATAGGTGATCCTGTGGTCGCTTCCCAGAGTGAAGTGTGTCCTCTCCTCGAATTGGAGCTGACAAAGTAGACTGAGGCGGAAGTGACGCAACAACCAGGATATGGAGAAGGGAAACCCGGGAGTGGTAACTAAGACGAGCCATACTCGTGTTTCGTCCCTAGATGGCGTTGCTCGTGGTGCTGGGTAGGTAGATGAAGACAATCGGTGGAGGGGTTCGTAACAGTATGTTTAGCAACTATTACAATTTTATGCCTTTCATTTTCATGTATTATGTCCTAGCCAATGGTGGTGCGTGTGTGGGAGAGGGAGGAAGAGAGGGGGAGAGGGACGAGGGAGAGGGGGAGAGGGACAAAGGAGAGGGGAGGGGAAGGGAAGAAGGAAGAGGGGGAAGAGGATATAGGGATAGGGGAGAGGGAGGAGGAGGAGGGGGAGAGAGGGAGCAGAGGGGTGAAGAGAAGGGGAGAGGGAGGGGACAGTCCAGTACGCCGCCTCTTCCAGATATTTAGATACGGGACAAAATAGGGTTAGCTCTTACGGGGCGAGGATCACCCAGGCTCAGAGTGGTGGAGAGAGAATTAGAGTGGGGAGGAAATTAGAGAGGGGAGAGAGGGGGGAAGAGGGGAGTGGGAGGATATGGACAGGGGGAGAGCTCCACGCCCAGGAAGACAATGCGTGAAATGGCTAAGCTTGGGACGAACGTAATTGGGAGAAATGGGGAGATCAGGTGGAATGAAGAGCTGTGGGAGAAAACTGTGAAGAACGTGAGGGTGTAGGGAGGTGAGGAAAGTGGGGGAGTGGGGAGGTGAAGGGAGTGGGGAGGTGAGGGGAGTGGGGAGAGGTGAGAGGTGTGTGGGGAGGTGAGAGGTGTGCGGAGAGGTTAGAGATGTGTGGAGAGGTGAGAGGTGTGTGGAGAGGTGAGGGGTGTGTGGGTAGGTGAGAAGGAGAAGGATAGAGAGACGAGGATTGTGGTAAATTGTGTAAATAAGGAAGAGGGAGAGAAAAGAACAACAACAACAGAATAACATAAAAGCAAAAAACACAACAATAACAAAACCAAAATAAACAAATAATGAACAACGAAAACTAAAAATTAACCACCAGAACAAACACACGAAAACAAACAAAACAAAAAACACAAACAAACACAACAAGAGCTGACCCCGGTATATACACAGACGAGAGAGAGAGAGAGAGAGAGAGAGAGAGAGACACGCACACACACAAAGTCCATCTGTACATATCATGCAGGGGGTCAACACAGCACTGCATGACATACACACACAATACGTTGCTGGTGGTAGTATTTCATGACTCTCCGGCCGACTGTCATGACCAGAGACCAAACTGTCAACATTACACATGCAACCGAGAGTCTTTTTTTTTTTCCCTTTAGCTTATACGGTATTACGTTGGTTAAATATTTATGGAACTTTTATCATATTCCAGAAAGACTTTTTTTTTTGGGGGGGGGGGGTGTGGGGGGGTGGTGGGGGGGGGGGGGGTTATTTGTTGTTAAATTCGGATCCTCTGAAGATTAGTCTAAGAAGCTAATTATATCTGATATTCAAACACCCTAATGTTATCTGGGTTGGGTTGGGGTCAGATCGGGTCGGGTCGGGTCGGGTCGGGTCGGGGGTCGGGTCGGGTCGGGTCGGGTCGGGTCGGGTGTCGGGTGTGAGGTCAGGTCGGGTTACAAGCTTATACTTCAAACTTTGGTATCGTGGACGAGAATAATCAATAACATATTAATAACAACAACTACAATAACATATGAAAAAAAAAATACAATAACACTAAAACAGATGACCAACACCACTATCATCACTACCACCAACACCACTATCATCACTACCACCACCATCACCACCACTACTACCACCCCACCACGACTACCACGAACAACAACACCACTACCACAACCACCACTAACAACAACAACTGAAAACAAAAACAGACAGTAAATAATTATACATTACAAAAATTAAATAGCGAATAATAATTAAAAAAAAAAATCACTACATCTATAAATAAAACGAAAATAAAAAACATCTCACACATAAATAGTAAAAATAAATAATGAAAAACGCAACACAAAATAGAATAAAAACTGCAACACCCTCAAAAAATACAAAAACACACGACAAGAAAACACACTTCTCCACGTTTGTTTGTTGGTTTAGGATATACTTGAGGTTATGATGGGAACAAACACACACACACACACACACACAAAACACAAAAAAAATCGACAAATTTGACACGGGGGGAAAAAAATGTGTACACAATTCCTCAACAACAAAATCCCGTCTCTGTGTCCCTCTACTGCCGCAGCTTCTGACGTCACCATACACAAATACCTAACTTTTTTACCATAAATATTTACCCAGAATTGTTTTGTTTGTTTTTTTGTTTCATGAATACAATTGTCAACCGCGAGAGATATGGGAGAGGGAGAGAGAGAGAGAGAGAGAGATATAGGAAGGTGGGAGGGAGATATACGAGAGGGATGGGATGGAATGGAATGGGGAAGGTGGTAGGGAGAGAGAGATATATATGGAATGGGGAGAAAGGGAAAGAGCCGAGGGATGAGCTAGGTGGAGGGTGTGGAGGGTAGTACAGTTTTGGAGGGAGTAAGGAGGGGTGGTGGTGGTAAAAATGGGCGGAGGGAAGTGAAGCAGAAGGATGGAGAGTTAAAGAGAAGGAGGATATGACGAAGGAGGGATAATATAGCTTACTAGTAAGGAGTGTGAAGGAACTGTCTATATGTCTGTCAGTGTCTCGTCTTTCACCAAGAGTAAGCTGCGACTGGTATAGGTGGTGGGGGAGGGAGAGTGGGATGGAGAGAGGGAGGGAGGGATGGAGAGAGGGAGGGAGGGAGAGTGGGATGGAGGGAGGGAGGGTGGGATGGAGGGAGGGAGAGTGGGATGGAGGGAGGGAGAGTGGGATGGAGGGAGGGAGGAAGGGTAGGAGTAGGCGTCTCTCTATAACGGGATTAATGTCACAGGTCCTTCCCACTGCCGTCCAGGATGAATGAAAGGATGCAGGTCGTACCAGGCACAAGAGGCTCATCCTAGGATAATCCACGACATCCTCTCCCATTATCCCCAATCCCCCTTTTCCCCTACCACACCTTCCCCCCCCTTGTCCGCCTACCACACACACACACAGTCTCAAGGTCATAGGCTGCTGATCTCTATCCGTTGAAAAACGAACATTAAGGAATGTCCAATTACTCCTGTTGGGTGGTGGAGGGTGGTGGTGGTGGAGGGTGGTGGTGGGAGGTGGTGGTGGTGGAGGGTGGTGGGGGTGGTGGAGGGTGGTGGGGGTGGTGGAGGGTGGTGGGGGTGGTGGTGGTGGAGGGTGGTGGTGGTGGAGGGGGGTGGGGGTGGTGGGTGAGGGTGGTGGTGGAGGGTGGTGGTGGTGGAGGGTGGTGGTGGAGGGTGTTGGTGGTGGTGGTGGTGGGTGGTGGTGGAGGGTGGTGGGGGTTGGTGGTAGTGAAGGGTGATGGTGGTGGTGGAGGGTGGTGGTGGTGGAGGGTGGTGGTGTGAGGAAGGTGTTAGGAGAGTTCAGCCTTTATGATAATTAGTAATTATATCCATATACCTTTACCTGCCAACAAACGAGTATTTACAGAGGGATGTTTGTGTTACAGAGTCTCTTGTTGATGTGTGTTTACAGAGTCTCTTGTTGATGTTTGTGTTTACAGAGTCTCTTGTTGATGTTTGTGTTTACAGAGTCTCTTGTTGATGTTTGTGTTTACAGAGTCTCATGTTGATGTTTGTGTTTACAGAGTCTCTTGTTGACGTTTGTGTTTACAGTCTCTTGTTTATGTTTGTGTTTACAGTCTCTTGTTTATGTTTGTGTTTACAGAGTTCCTTGTTGATATGATTCTGTGGACGAGTGAAGGAGGTGGCAAAAGGGAGGAGAGAGAAGGTGAAAGAGGCTTCTGTGGACAAATGGCGGAGTTTTCTTTCACTTTCCATCTTCACTCACCCATCCACCAACTCCTGGATGAGAGAGAGAGAATATCCTAACATATCCTACACAATACAAACACCACCATCATGTATCTACACTTATGGCACATTAACTCGGTAAACGATCACCACACTGAACATCCTAAGGCAAGACCAACACCACCACCTCTTCAGTGTCACCCAACAATTAGTTTTATCACTGGTTGTCCGTCCCCCCCCTCCTCCTCCTCCTCCTCTCTGGCGTCAACATGGCGGTCACTGTCGAGTCCTATTTGCCACCGGCAAATATTTGTACCAATATCGCGCGTCGCTGGTTGACTGGCAGTTTGTTTCCTCCTCAATGCCTCCTCCTTTTATTACCGGTTATTTTCTCTTTCTTTCTCCTCTTCCCTCTCTCAGTTCCCTCCTCGTCTTTTCTGCAGTTCCACTTCAGCCTCTCATGCGGACTGAGCTTGATGCAAACCTGTCGTGAGTGTTGCTTTATGCGTCTTTGAGGTGCTAGTTGTGGACGCCTCCCGGCCATTCCTTCCTTTGACGGGGCTCTTCCTCTCGTGGGTGATGGCTGTTTATTATTCTGTTTGGTCGAGTAAGACTCCTCGTCCATCCTCATCTGCGTTTAATCTCGCTTCTTGGCCACGTATTTCCATCTGTTTATGGCACCTGTAGTCTATATTTTGCCTCGTCGCATAAAGCACACAGAGGCAGCGTACGATGAGGACCTGTGGCGGGTCATTCCAGTGTAGAGTAATACCAGACATCGCTACTGGAGGGATGGAAGACTAGTCAAACATTAGACGTGATCACTGGTGTTGTGGGCGAGGACAACTACCCAGAGATGATCAAGTACACAACAAAACTTGTAGAAGTGAAGGTTTATCTATTTGGCCACTGTGGCACTATAGTTCATAGCTATCTTAAGGTTTACTGCGGACTGTCAATGATGGTACCCAATTATGAGGTTAATGGCGGTGAGGATACAGCACACACTATACGAAGCCTTGGTTACTGTAGACTATGTAGCTGGCACTGCCCTCTGCAGCATTTAACTCCACTACTGTAAATGTATAAACAAATTTACAAAAGGGTGAACTGGGTGTGCCCTGGGTACGAGTCAGAGATCCTCGAGATAAGAGTCGAATGATGTATCCACCCGGCCGCTCCACCCGGTGTGGAGTACACGAATTATACTTCATGACAGTGAGAGACCAGACACTAGCGTGCCTTACAATAAGGTAATTGAAACTATTAAGTAAATTATAAAATATACAAACACGTCTTCTTAGTTACATTACCTCAAAATCATTTGATTTAATAGACTGTAGTGTTTAAACAAGCTAAAAAATAATAATTCAATATCTCTGTCAGCCAAAAAATCTTCTAATGAAAAAAAATCCTAACTGACAGGTGTTTACCATAGCAACCATGTTGACCAGGGAGCCGCCACACACCTAACTCAACCCAACAAAGCCTTCATTAAGCTGCCAACCCCTTACTTTACTAACAAAAATCTTGAATATTCATCACAAGACCGTCAAACTTCTGTACCTCCCCTACACACACATACCAGTGGTGCGTCCATTACCTCCCCCCCCCCTCTTGTGGAGGTGGGATGGCTCGCCCAGTCTCCTCTCTGCACAAAGATGGCAGTTACTGTGTGATGGCGATGATATAACACAGTCTTTACTTCAGCGGCATGCGTTCTCTTGTTCCAGCCAGAGAAACGAATTTATCGTATGTAGTATGAATGAGTGTGTGGAGGAGGGTGAGTGGTGGAGCTGTGAGGGCCTCGTACATCAAGCCAAGATGGCACCACCCGCACCAACAACACCACTACCCCTAAAAGATGGCGGCTGTATCCCAGCTAACGGGTGGGGTGGGGGGGGGGGGATTATGATAATGATCCTCATAATTCACGTTGTTTGGCAGGACAATGAAGTTAAGAGAAAGTGTTATGATGATGATGATGATGACAGAGGAGGAATATATATATATATATATATATATATATATATATATATATATATATATATATATATATATATATATATATACAAATAATAGTCAGGGATCGAACCCAGGACCTCAGCATGTGAACAGGGATCGCTACCACGGCACCACAAAGGCAACAAAAATCATGAATATTCATCACAACACCCGTCAAAATTCTTCCACACACCCACACACACACACGGAAAACACATACACAATACACTGGTCAAGATCTGATTCTAGTTCAGATAGAATAACACAAAAAGCTTCTTCAGACAAACCTAATTTTATTTTATATACAGGGGCCCTCTATCCTCGATACAAATATTCTTACAGGGGGAAGATGGAGGGGGTAGAGAGGAGGGGGTAAGGGGGAGGGGGAGGGGGTAGAGGGGAGGGGGAGGGGGGTAATGGACAACACTCCTTCCCCTCAAACCAACAGGGATATATCTTCCCTCCCTCTAGTACGTGATGGACATGTTTTCCCCTTACTCCATCGTAAACAAATCATTATTTCCATACGTATTATACAACGACTCTGTGTGTGTGTGTCTAGGGAGGTACGGGGATGGAGGTAGAGTGAGGCAAGGTGGGGGAGAGAGAGAGAGGTTGGAGGTAGGGTGAGGGAAGGTGGGGGAGAGAGAGAGGTTGGAGGTAGGGTGAGGCAAGGTGGGGGAGAGAGTAAGAGGTTGGAGGTAGGGTGAGGGAAGGTGGGGGAGAGAAAGAGAGGTTAGAGGTAGGGTGAGGCAAGGTGGGGGAGAGAGAGAGAGAGGTTAGAGGTAGTGTGAGGCCTGAGGTTAGGTGAGGTTGTGAGGAGAGATGAACTAGTCTTGATGTTCTAAGTGTGTGTGGTGGTGAGACAACATATGCATCAGGAAACACAAGACAGTTTTTAACACTGAGGCTCTAGGGTGTGTGTGTGTGTGGGGGGGGGGAGGGGGTCAGCATGTGTGGTGTGTGTGCGTGACGTGATAGCGTGCATGAAGCGATTGCGTGCAAAACTCCAAATTTAATCCATTAGTTGCTTAAATAAAAAAAGAACGCAGGTAAACGAGTAGTTATGCCACAACAAAAGACCAAACATATTCAGATTATTTAATTTTTTTTCAGAGAGAGAGAGAGAGAGAGAGAGAGAGAGAGAGAGAGAGAGAGAGAGAGAGAGAGAGAGCCGAGAGAGAGCCATCTTATTTCTCCTATTAAATCACCGTGTAATGGCAAGATGTGGCAGAAAGGTTCATCTCCTGTATATTCTCTATAGCATTATTACCTTTTGTTGTATATCATTATAATATTACAACCTTTACCTTTGTTGAATATAAAATAATAATAATTTTTCTTATAATCAAATAGTTTTCTCTCACGTGGATAAACAAAACATTCCTTTATTATGAAGACCTATGGTGCAGCCTCACTGATTAACGAAGCTGTAGAGAACATCCAGTAAATTAATGATATATTCCTACACAACATCACAACATCTCTATAGTCAATAACGGAACACTTTATCACACTCTTGTACCACTTGATGACCGCATGTAGGGTTCGACAACTTACCATACTGTTTGATTTTTACCTAAGCCACCCCTCCAACTTTTCACCCCACTTCTCTTTTCCTTCCTCTACTCCTCCTCCTCCTTCTCATATTCCCCCATCCCCTCCTCCTTTCCCTTCCTCTCTTCCTATTCCTTCCTTTCTCCTCCTCCTCCTTTTCATAATACTTCCCCTCTTCCTTCTTCTCCTCATCCTCCTACTCTCCCCTCCTCCTCCAGTTAGACCTACTTGCTAATGTGGTTTACAGGATGGATGGGGCGGCACCATTACCAAGCGGGAGTGAAAATTCAACCAAGTTCCTCTCTCTTTGATGACAGACGAAAGAGTACAAAGACGATACATCAACAGTAACGAGGATAACTTACTTAAGAACGCGGAAACAGCATTGATTAAGTTAGTTATTTTTGAGTTATCGTTGGATGCTTACTGGGGGAGGAAATGGGGAGAGGGGGGGGGGAGTGGGGAGAGGAGACGGAGCAGGGAGGGAGGAGAAGGGAAGAGCGGGATGAAGGAGGAGGGGGATAGGGGGGACAGGGATGAAGGAGGAGGGGCATAGGGGGGAGGGGGAGAGGGGGAGGATGGAAGAGGGAGGGGGGAGAGATGGAATGAAGGAGAGAGAGAGAGCAGGAGGGAGGGGCCCTGAGTCCAACACAGCGAACACCTATTTAAATATTAAAGTTCGAATTAATGAGGCGGAAATTACTTTGAGTGTAGTGTAATTATGGTAATAACTTTAGGAGTTAAGTCAACGCCCAGAGAATAACTCGTAGCTGCCAGAGATTCTTAACTTTGTCTTGGCTTTCACAGATTCTTATTCTGATTATTCGTTTAACTGCTACAACTACTATTACTACCACTACTACTACTATTAATATTATTATTATTAAAACATTACAATTTTAATATTTTGATAGTTATTATTAGCATTATTATCATAGTTAAAAAGATAAATAAAAAACAACAGATGAAAAAGCAACTAAAAGAGAACAACCACATGTAATTAAGTCATTTTTAATAACAACAACAAACTACAGTTATTTAGGTGGTGTTCCTAAACCACATTGTTCCTAACCTGGACGAGATCTCCCAACAAATCCTTAACATGATTTCTAATCTTTTACGTGATTCTGTAATCCACAACGTTATCCCCAATCCTTCACGATATGCCCAATCCTTGAGGCAATCCCTAATCCTCGAGCAGTCATCCCAGGCCGTGTGTGTTGAGGCTCAGACGAAATTGCATATCAAGGCGTGCATGATAATGAGCCGCCATCACCACCTTCACCCTTACTATCACCATCTTTACTATCACTATCACCACCTTCACCATCACTATCACCATCTTCACCATCACTATCACCACCTTCACCATCACTATCACCATCACCACCTTCACCATCACTATCACCATCTTCACCATCACTACCTTCACTATCACGACCACCACCTTCACCATCCCGGCCACCCTCACTATCATCACTTTCACCATCACCTCCAATATCACCATCACTTCCACCATCACCTTCACTGTCACCACCATCACTCTCACATTTACTATCACCATTTTCACAATTCATCATGACCACCATCATCATTATTTTTACCGCCACTTTAACTAAAACCGACATCACCCTCATCACCACTCCCACCAAGACTACCATAACCATCATCACCTTTACCACAACACCCTCCCCAGCACACTCCCTCAACACCCCCCCCCCCTCCCCCAAACACCCGCCCCCAGCAGCAGGAAGCACCCGGGGCAATATCTAGGGAGTAATGCTCGAGGTTGTCAACACGGGAGGCATAACTCTGAGTGGCTGGGTTCCTCACACCACCGGAGGGAGACGAACAGTGTTATAAGTCTCTGGCCTGTAATAACTGCATATGACACACACTCACTCACTCACTCACTCACTCTAGTACACCTTGCCACACCACACAGCAACACACACACACTCTAGTATACGCTGCCACGACACTAATAATAATAATAATAATAATAAAACACAACAAAGAACCAACTAACCTATAAGTAAACAAAATCCAGACACTCACACATACAAACACCACAAACTCACATCACTCGTCAATAAAGCTGATTACCTTAGTTATCAATACAAGAAAATCATCCATGTCGACAAAGCTACTGAGAGTTGCCCACTTGAGATACAACTGTATTGGCCTATGAATGGGTAACACTACACCAACTGACCTATGATTGGGGAACACTTTCACCAACTGGCCTATGATTGGATAAGATTTTGTAAGATGAGACCTGACTCGTCAATCATTGAGAGGTCATGTTCCCAGACACACAGTACTGTTTAACATGATACAGTTTCATATCATGTTATGTTATGTTAGGTTAGGTTAGGTTAGCGGCAGGTCAAGTGAGGTGAGGTCAGGTTTGGGTGGTTAATCAGAAGGTGAAATAACCAAGGAGGTGACACGCTTATGCTTCACGTGAACTAAAATTTTTAACAACTTTTCTTTCTCTATAAACTTTTCTATTCTGATAAAGTTTGTGTGATTTTACGAGAACAATAAAAAAAAACTTTCACCTGATAAGAAAATCAATTAAAAACTTTTACCACCCAACTACTGTTTCTTTTTATGAGCCAATTATCAACACAGGTACGAGATAGAAACAGATACGAGATACAGGTATTACTTTTAATTATCAAAGGCGCAAATTACCAAGAAGACAGTCAACATCATGGAGAATATTACGAAAATAAAAATAAACAAAAATTCAATAAATATTTTCTGATTAGATAAAAATATGGGCAATGTCGTTACAAAAAAGTGTACATGGGTGAGATTAAAGTTTTCACTGTTTTGAGAGAGAGAGAGACTCCACTAAGTCGATATATATCTTCTACCATTTTCTCAGAACACTCACAGATCCACAATTATACCTAAAACAGTTTCCGGGAACCCTGCGAGACTTGAAATTGGACAAAGCTGTGATGATGAAAGCTGTCTCAATTATAAACACGACAGCGAGACAGACAGTGAGAGGGACAAAGCCGGCAAAATTATTAGTGTAAAAAAAAAATAAACATTTATCTCAGAATTAACCCTGTGAGATCGATGTATGTTCTATGTTCACAAACTAATAATAATAATAATAATAATAATAATAATAATAATAATAGTAAAACCAATAGCAATAATAACAATAACTAAAATATTAAAACACCACCAACAAAAACAATAATGATTTTGCCAGTAACAAGTAAATAAATAATAAGTTATTCAAAACACCACTTTCCAATATCGTCCAAGTTAACCTTTTTCCCTGGATGAGGGAGTGTGTAGGTGGAGTGGGGGTGTGCAGGTGGAATGGGAGTTGTGGGTGGCGGGGGGGGGGGGGAGTTGTGGGTGGCGGGGGGGGGGGGGGAGTTGTGGGTGGCGGGGGGGGGGTGGGGGGTGGGGGGGTGGGGTGGCGGGGGGGGGGGGGGGGGGTGCTGGTGGGTGGCGGGGGGGGGGAGTTGTGGGTGGCGGGGGGGGGGGGGAGTTGTGGGTGGCGGGGGGGGGGGCGGGGGGGGGGTGTCGTGGGCGGGGGGGGTGGGGAGTTGTGGGTGGCGGGGGTGGGGAGTTGTGGGTGGCGGGGGGGGGGGAGTTGTGGGTGGCGGGGGGGGGGGAGTTGTGGGTGGCGGGGGGGGGGGGGGAGTTGTGGGTGGCGGGGGGGGGGAGTTGTGGGTGGCGGGGGGGGGAGTTGTGGGTGGTGGGGGGGGGGGTTGTGGGTGGCGGGGGGGGGGTGGGGGGGGGGGGGGGGTGGGGGTGGGGGGGGGGGGGGTTGGGGGGGGGGGGGGTTGTGGGTGGCGGGGGGGGGGGGAGTTGTGGGTGGCGGGGGGGGGGGGGGAGTTGTGGGTGGCGGGGGGGGGGGGGGAGTTGTGGGTGGCGGGGGGGGGGGTGGTGTTGTGGGTGGGGGGGGGGGGGGGGGGTGTTGTGTGGGTGGCGGGGGGGGGGGGGGGGAGTTGTGGGTGGCGGGGGGGGGGGGAGTAGGGGGTGGGCGGGGGGGGGGGAGTGGTGGGTGGCGGGGGGGGGGGGAGGTTGCGGGTTGGCGAGGTGGTTAAGAGAGGAGAGGGAGTGACGAGGAGAAAGGAGGAGGTGGAGGGAGGAGAGGGGGGGGGAGGGGGTCAGGTGCGAGTTCATTACCTTGGACGAATGACCAATCGTGTGTGCATTGAGGCAACACCAACGCCTCCACCGACCTAGAACGTGTCGTCATGGTGGGGTCAGGAACCACCACCACCACTACCACCCTCCTCCAGCACCACACACCACCACCACCCTCCTACTCCTCTTCCACTACCACCACCCTCCTACTCCTCTTCCACTACCACCTCCCTCCTACTCCTCTTCCACTACCACCTCCCTCCTACTCCTCTTCCACTACCACACCCCTCACCCTCTTCCTTTTCCACTACCACCACCACACTCCTCCTTCACCACTCTCACCACCACCAGCCTTCACCATCACCACCACTCTCCTGCCCCCACCGTGCTTCATTAATCTCTGTATAATTAAATAACCATGATACACATTATTTATGAAACACTAACTAGCTAAATACTTCATTATGAAAAGGTGGGATTTTTTTCGGAATACCTCAGTATATATCACATTATGATCAATTACCCTAACGCTACCCTAACCGAACCTAACCTATCCTAATCTGACATAACCAAACCTAACCAATCATTGCGTAAGCTAACCAAGCATAACCTAACCTAGCATAACTTAACCTAACCTGAAGATTAGAAGCCCCAGCTTTTTTCGCCTGAAGATTAAGCACCCTACCTTACCCTAATTCAACCTAAGCTAACGCTAACCTAATCTTATCTAACCTAACCCCCAGACAGCTTTAGATTAGGACAGGTTAGGTTAGCGCTAAGGTGCTTAATAATCAGGTGATATTATATATTATATATATATATATATATATATATATATATATATATATATTATATATATATATATATATATATATATATATATATATTATATATATTTATATATATATTTTGGGGTGCGCAATCTTCAGTTGATTCCTTTTATCAAACTGTACAACACACACACACACACCAAAAAAAAACCCCTGCAGAAACTAAGACATCACTGGCAGTTGCCCTTGTTGACTTCAGGAAGGCCTTTGACCTTGTTGATCACTGCACTGTTACCAACAAGGCCATTGCACTTGGGCTGCCCACCAACCTGGTCTCATGGCTCACTGATTTCTTGAGTGGACGTCGTCAGGCAGTGAGGTATCAGGGCTCGGTCTCCACATTCCAACACCTCACCTGTGGTGTTCCCCAGGGGACCAAGATGGGACCACTGTGCTTCCTCATCCTGATCAACGACGCTCTATCGGACACTCCTCACAGGTGGAAGTATGTGGATGACTGCACTGTGGGGGTTTCAGTGGACAACACCGCCCTGGACAGGCTACAGGCATGGACTACGGAGAATAAGGTCACCATCAACCACACCAAAACCGTAGTCATGCACATCAATACCGCCACCACTCCAGTGCAAGCCAAAGCAGTCACAGTGGGTGCCCATCCTCTCCAGCTGGTGCAGTCTGCCAAACTCCTGGGTGTAACTATAGACAACAAACTGGACTGGGAGGACAATGTAAATAACACAGTCAAGGCAGCCTTGTACTGTCTCTACATGCGACGACGACTTAGGTCACTTGGGACACCCACGCCAGAGCTGAGGACTATCTAAAACGCCTTTATTCTCCCCAAACTAACGCATGCGTCACCAGCCTGGTCGTCTTCTCTCAACTCCACCCAACAACGTCGGCTAGAGAAGGTACAGAAAAGGGCCTGCAGAATCATGCTCGGAGCAGAATACTCCGGCTACATCAACGCTCTCTCCACCCTGGAAATGCCATCCCTCAGTGACCTCCACCACCAAGCACTGGAAAGGTTTGGCAGCCACTAATGCACCACCCTCGTCATCGCCACCTCCTGCCACCGGCAGCTCCCCACCCACCTCGCGCAGTCCGCCACTACAACAAAATTCAGCCCATAAGAGCCCGCACCGATAGATATAAGAACAGCACCATCCCATCTATTGTTAAAATAATAAACAACTCTTGATTTATGTACTGTACAGCCCTGTAAATGTATTCAACGCATATTATATCACTATGTCTAAATCAAATGTAAGTCTATATATTTTCAGCCACCGGCTGCTACTATATTAATAAACCGTTTATTATTATTATTATTATTATTATTATTATTATTATTACACACACACCTTCACATTAAACACACACAACCCATATACTGTATGTACACTGAATATAGGTCAGTCCATAACTTCTGTATATATTACTATTTTGTTTATTTTGAGTGGTAGGTGGGGGTGGAGAAGTGGTGTTGGGGGTATGGAGGGGGTTGGTGGTGAGGTGGTGGGGGTTCGGGGAGGGTAGTGGTGAGGTGGTGGGGGTAAGGAAGGGGTTGGTGGTGAGGTGATGGGGGTAAGGAGGGGGTTGGTGGTGAGGTGGTGGGGGTGAGAGGTGGTGGGGGTGAGAGGAGGTGGGGTGAGGGGGGGCGGGGGTTATGTGCCCGGGGAGAGTTATCGTCATCATGCGTCATGTCGGTATTAACACTATAAACAACGTGCCCAATTTATGGCCCTGTATCCCGCCCCCCCTTACCCACTAACTCCCCGCCCCACACCATCCTTCAATCTCCCCCCCCCCCTAACATTCCCCCTCCCTCGAAATATATGCGGGAATTACTCTCTCTCTCTCTCTCACAACCAATCTAGGCATTAATGACCCTCCCACGATTAAATGAGTCATTTACATGAGCCATTTCATCTTCCATTCCATCCCGGCCGGTCACCACCTATCCCATCACCTCGCTCCACCACCCACCTGTGTCACTATCCCTTCCCACACCCGTCCTCACCCCCTCTCTATCCACACGTGTCTGGGGAACACTGACCTGGTGCTAAGGGAAAACTGATGTAGGAATATGTTACTGGTGAGAATGATGGCTACAGTCACGACCAAAGCAGAGGGATAAGAACATGAGATCCTTATGACAGGAACGATCATAACCAAACAGTGAACATACTGTAGATACAGCCAATGTATGCATTCATATGAAGTCTGACTGGAAGTATTATTCCCGAGCAACCTTAATCCCACGGGTTAAAAAAACAAATCCAGGAAAAAAGTCACAAGAAAAAGGTCACAGAACCTAACCTAACATAAATTAACCTAACCTAAAAACTAAAGTAACCCAACTTAACTTATTTTATTACTCTAATTGTTAATGGTATTTAAATAAATGTAACTTTTTTCCTGTGAATTTATTTCCGTTCATCCCCCCCCCCCCCCAAAAAAACCTACCGGAAAAATGCCTGTTCTTGAACTCTCCCGTGATCCAAGGTTTTAAGAAAATCAGTCCCTGGCCTTCAAGATTTAAAACGTTCACGTGAAAAACAGGCCACAGACGACACGGATACGACGACGCTCACAGTATAGTAACACCCAGCCAACTTGTCTGACATAATAAAGATTACAAATGATTCCAAGTGAATAAAGTTGTATGAGGAGCAGCAACAAGGTTCTCAGCCCAGGTAGAGTCACACCTTAATAAGAACACCTGGTGGATATTTCTTACGCATTTACAACAGTGATCACAGCTCGAAGCGGTGTCAGTCAGCCTCGAGTCGAAATTCCATTACCAACACGACGGTAAGCCTCGAGGAACCCGACGAATACACCTGCCTAACATCTGTACAAGTATCGGTAAAGAAGGTGATGAGACCTACTTGTACAGCTGTCTTTAGGGGAGGTTTGACACATGTAAAACAATAACAATAATAACAATTAAAATCATCATCATCATCATTTTAATCGCCCGTTTCCTCTCT
This sequence comes from Homarus gammarus, assembly GCA_958450375.1. Classification (NCBI taxonomy): domain Eukaryota; kingdom Metazoa; phylum Arthropoda; class Malacostraca; order Decapoda; family Nephropidae; genus Homarus; species Homarus gammarus. Next base: position 2,020,511 of record CAUDMG010000359.1, read on the forward strand.
TATTATAGTCTTCCTTTTTAATTCATTCATTATGGCCGTTCCTTTTCACTTCTAGTCTCCTCCCTCTCTCCTTCCCCGGGTTCGTGATAGCGGCGCCCATGGAGAAAGCCCGCAGCTCCTCCTACGTCCCTCGAGGCCCCACGAGCGGCTGCCTCAAGGAGTCTCCATGAACACGCCAAGACATGAGTGTTGCCTCGCCTGCCAGCCTCCCCACTCCGATTCCTAGGTGTGAGTGGGTATAAGTGGGTGGGTGGATGGATGGCTGTGTGTGTGTGTGTGTGTGTGTGTGTGTGTGTGTGTGTGTAATAATAATAATAATAATTAACGGTTTATTGAAAGTTATGAAAGAGTTCTGCAGCCCGAAGGCTGAAAATATACATTGGACATAAATGACTTATTACATACATTGACATTGGTGGTTTAACAAAAGCCTTCATTAGAGAAAGGTGAAGGAACATACAGTGAACATACAGATTAATGTTTACAGTGGAGGTCACGTAGATCATGTGAGCTGAGGTGTTGAACAGCAGACATGTAGTGTAGTAACTCCCTCACAGATGGTGTTATGAAGGGCATCACGTGGAGTAGTAGTTCCCTCACAGGTGGTGTTATGAGGAACCTCACATGATGCTGTAGCAACTCATTCAATATGTGGTGTCGTAGCATCACTCAAGTGAGTGAGGTGTGGTCCCAGGCCTCCCTATCGTGGACGGATTAGCACATAGCTGGTGTTGTGGAGTCCCCGGGGGTATCACTGGGTACCTGGGACCTCACTGTGTGAAGGTTAGCTTGGGTAAGACTCCACTGTTACTGCCAAGTTGTTTTTCACTGACTTAAGCACTGATCACCACTATTCAACACTGGTTCCATTCCTTTCCCAAATGAAATAATAACTTCTGGCGAGAACTTGTTGATATTCCGGTGGGGAGGAGGGTTCAGGGGAGGGGGTTGGTGTGGGCCAACATAACAGTTGACGTGGCTGCTGCTGAGCAGCGCCAGGTGCGTCCTGACCCGTCGGTGGTCAAGGATGATTGTGTGTGTGTGTGTGTGTGTAAATAATAATAATAATAATAATAATAATTTAAGGTTTATTGAAAAAGTTCAGCAGCCCGAAGGCTGAAAATATACATTGGACAAAAATGACTTATTACATACAGTACAAAGACATGGGGTAGGTGGGTCGTTTAACAAAAGCCTTCATTACCGAAATAAGAAGGAACATGAACTGAACATACAAATTATTATAGTTTACAGTTGGTGACCCGGGCTGGTCATTGAAACACAAAGGTGGTGTCCACGTGGTACAGTAACTCGTCCTTGGGTTTTGATATGAAGGATCTCACGTGGTCACTACACCATGTGGGGTGGTGTCACAGTACCTCTCTACTCGGTGGTGTTGTGTTATCTCGTAGTCAGGTGCATAGCCGGCCCCCTGTTGTTTCAGGGTGGACGGATTATCACCTGTTCAGAGGATGGTTCCCAGGGGCGCTTATCTCACTGGTGGGTCACGGGTCTCACTGGTACTGTCTAGTGCTGAATTCACTGGCTTAAACACTGTTCATTACTGTTCAACACTGATCCCACTTCTTTCCGAAACGAAATTGTCACTTTTGATTATGTCGATATCCCGATGGTGAGGATGGGTCGGGGAGAGGGACTTGACGAATGGACCAATATGGCCAAGGGGGGCAGCTACTCAGCAAGAGCAGCGCCTGAATAGGTCTTGACCCTAAGGTAGGTGTGTGTGTGTGTGTGTGTGTGTGTAAAATGAGACAGACAGACAGCAGTGATGCATAGAAGATTATACAGACGTTATAGATGCAGTATAAAAGACATCATGTAGAATGCACGAACCAAATTATGTGATTATATAAGAGACTACGGAGTTGAGTGTGGGAAGGGAGAGTGGGAGGGGCAGTAGGTGGCCAAGATAGGGAGTGTGGGAAGGGAGAGTGGGAGGGGCAGTAGGTGGCCAAGATAGGGAGTGTGGGAAGGGAGTGTGGGAGGGGCAGTAGGTGGCCAAGATAGGGAGTGTGGGAGGGGAGTGTGGGAGAGTGGGAGGGGCAGTAGGTGGCCAAGATAGGGAGTGTGGGAGGGGAGTGTGGGAGAGTGGGAGGGGCAGTAGGTGGCCAAAATAGGGAGAGTGGGAGGGGAGTGTGGGAGGGGAGAGTAGGAGGGGCAGTCGGTGGCCAAGGGAGGGAGTGTGACGGGAGGACGTGAGAAAAGGGCTGTAGGTGCTCAGAAGGAGTGTGGGAGGGGCAGTAGGTGGCCAGGAGAGGTATGTGGGAGGGGCAGTAGGTGACCAGAAGAGGGGTGTGGGAGGGGCAGTAGGTGACCAGAAGAGGGGTGTGGGAGGGGCAGTAGGTGACCAGAAGAGGGGTGTGGGAGGGGCAGTAGGTGGCCAGGAGAGGGAGTATAGGAGGGGCAGTAGGTGACCAGAAGAGGGGTGTGGGAGGGGTAGTAGGTAGCCAGGAAAGGGAGTGTAGGATGATGAAGGGAGATTTAGGTGATCACAGACGAGGAAAAGTTATGAAGGTGGTGTTTGAGTTGACGTAGGCGTGTGTGTAGGCGTGTACGCGGGCGTGTACAAGAATGTGAATAAAAAAAAACAACTTACCAAATCAAAGAGTCAGGTGTGTGTGTGTGTGTGTGAGGAGAGCAAGGTACAAATGAGACGAGTTTCACCTTCAAAAATTTCGTACTTACACCTTTATATAGGTCATGGAGATGAGAGGGAGGATATAGTGAAGGAGGGAGAGAAGGGTGAAGGAGGGAGAGAAGAGTGAAGGAGAGAAGGAAGGGTGAGGGAGGGAGTGAGGGAGGGAGGGAGGGAGGGAAGAGGGGAGGGTGAGTGAGGAAGGGAAGGGTGAGTGTGGGTTGGTGGTAAGGGTGAGTGAGGGAGGGATGGGAGGAATGGGTGAGTGAGGGAGGGAAGGGAGTGTGTCAGGAGAGGCGATATAATAAGGCCAATGGTTTTGGTACGGTCGGCATAGTGTGGTTAGGGAGGATGTCCAGCATTACCAGCCACCACCACTACTGACCAAAGGTGTGGTGAGGGAAGTGTCCATCACCACTACTGACCAAAGGTGTGGTGAGGGAAGTGTCCATCACCACTACTGACCCAAGGTGTGGTGAAGGGAGTGTCCATCACCAATACTGACCCAAGGTGTGATGAGGGAAGTGTCCACCATCACCACCACTACTTACCCAAGGTGTGGTGAGGGAAGTAAGTGTCCATGACCATCAGGAAGGGAGGAGGAGGACTCTTAGGGCTCAGTAAGTGACCAAGTAAACAAACAAAAAAAGTGTTGTGAGTAAATGAAGACAAACAAGGCGAGCAGCCACCACCCGGGAGGACCTGCAGCCACCACCCGAGAGGACCTGCAGCCACCACCCGGGAGGACCTGAGGGCTAAATATAACCTGGGGGTGAACATGCTGGCCTAACACCCCCCAACACCATCACGCCCGCAGCCCCGCCAAGATTCATGCGTCACGCACCTAGAGTGGAATTAAAACGCAAATGAGGTAATATAAATTAGGCTAATGGGTAAAAATGAGTTAAATAAGTTGCGGTGGGGGTGGTTAGAAGAAGGGTGTTCCTCCCCCAACAGGCAGGCAAACCCCCTCCCCGCCGAGCTCTCTCTTCCCCTCCTCGCTGAGCCAAGTTAAATGTCAGGGGTCGGCTGGGTGGGGACGGCAGATGTGTTGCCGCACACAGGGACAACACCATCCCTCACATCTGGCAACACTGGCAGAGTCCCGGATGCGCGGGAATACTGGTCGATAGTGTGCCATCTCTCATTTGTTTTTTGTGGGTTCAGTTTCCTTATTACCTTTCACTCCACCTAAGATGAGAGCCTCCCGACGCAGCTTAATCTACTCTTCAAACAATTAGTAGTTCTCTCAGACTGTGAAGGGGACACACACACAGTAACTAAGAGAGTTAACAAGTAGTTATCTGGCTATTGGAGGATAATTCCCAGGGTGATAACGTGTGTTGTGTGAGCCTCGCCTCCCGTGTCTCCTCCACTATATCTTAATTAAAACTTCCATCACCAAGATTTATACTCCCCCCCCCCCCCCCAGTAAAGTGACAGTAAATGATGTAACCAAGTGGTGCTGCTGAATGGACATAAAGGTATTTATTGTAAATGACAATTTGTTGTGGAAAGAATAACAAGCGGAAAACTTTACTGTATAGGAACTGACATGGGGGAATGTAATCCTAACTTAACCAAAATGTTATCCACTTCGTAAAAAGGATTGGATTAAGAAAGACGAATCATTACATCGAGCGGATAATTTATGACATCCAAAGGAAATCAATCATAATAATAAATAATTGCACTTGTTATATCACATTACTTACGAGTGTCTGATACCAAAAATAGATGTATACTATTGTTTATAACTGTGTAACAGGAAATAATGCCAAATATACTTGCATTCAAATATTGAGGTGAAGTAAAATTTATGACTTGACTCAAGTGATTTTGTTTATCTTGAAATCAATGGTCTCTCTCTCTCTCTCTCTCTCTCTCTCTCTCTCTCTCTCTCTCTCTCTCTCTCTCGCGTGTGTGTGTGTGTGTGTTCGAACGGCAAGTCTATAAATATATGTTTTCAAGAGTATTGTGAGTGTAAAGCGTATTACAAAGATTATGAAATTATATACCGGCCAAGGTTAAAAGAGCAAATCAAGGGCGTTATTTTCAGCACACCACAACACAGTACAATACAGTATAACACACTATAACACACAAGAGCACAACACAGTATAACACAGCATAGCACAAAACACTATAATACAACACAGCACAACACTACAATACTGTACAACAACGGCACAACACACTACATCACACACCAAACAACTTAACCGTAAAGGAAGCAGCTCCACCCTTACGTTCTTACACACACACACACACCAGGACAACCAACACTTTCGTCACGACTCCCCAATATCGCGTGAGGGTGTGGAGAAATTATCAAATCATGTCCCTAAACTCATACACACAAAATGAATATGAAACGTAGGATCGAGTCTCAATTTATTTATTTTTCTTCTAAATCCTAGGTTCCGTTGTAAACATGATTGGTGAGGTTCATGTCACGCTATGAAACTTACACCAAAGTTGATTATCTGTGTTGGATGCGATTGTAACAGTGAGGGATTACCAAGAGGGGTAACTATGACGTTGATTTGCATACAAGAAAGAAAGAAAGAAAGAGAGTAAGAATGAAAGAAAGAAGCTCTCCCCGATCAACAATAAAATTCCACCACATAACCTTGAATACCAACACCAATAAGACAATAAAACTCAGTAAACGAAATATATCTGTAAACTCAACTTAGGTCAAGGTAAAAACTGACCTCGTCTTGAAAATTTTCTTTGAGTAGATTACAATTCAGACAATTTTTAGTGTTGTTGACTTGAAAAATAATAAAAATAAAAAATTTCCTCAACTCAACGTACCATCTTGAAAAATTTCCCCAACTCAACGTAACACCTTGAAAAATTCCCTAAATTTAGAGACTGAATTAGACACCAACTACCCGAGAGAAAACCTCACCCTCCACATCTACCCCCCCCCCACAACCTCTCCCCAACTAAACCACCACCTCTCCAGCCTAACCCTCCCCCTTTTACTCCCCCACCAGCAACACCCCTACCATAACCATCCCCTCCCCCCCTCTACCTCCCCGTAATTACAACTGGGAACTAACACACGACCCAGACCCGAGGCAATAAAGCACAGGTAGAGTCAACAGGCCACATTACCACTCTGTAAATAACCTGCATATCTCCGGCCTCCACTCCGTCATTAAGGCAGTGTAAAAGAAAACATATTGGTCATTGTATGTCACGAGGGGTCAGTGAACTCTCTCCGGGGGCGGAATGTTTACAAAACCCAAATGGCGCATATTCTCCCGACAACGAACACCGATGAAGTCTTGTAAATATAGTACCGTTGTAAGACCCTTGTAAATGAGCCCGCGATGTAGGGAGGTCTTGTTAAAAAAAAAAAAAGCCAATATAGACTTGAGAATAAACTCCAACAAAATCATAATACATAGGAGTCCTGTAAACAGAAACCCCCGATATAAGAGACCCATAAAAAGAAAACCGTCTTGTAAACAAACCCCGCTATAGGAGTCTCGAGTCACAACACAACACCATCAAGGAGGTACAAGATCATTTTTATTGCGGGCCAAATAATTAAGATGTGGCCTCCCGGGGCGTGAAGTGTGGCTCCGGTAAGCTTATGTACGGCACTAATTACTACACCGTCATTAGTGTTCCCTGGTGGTGAAGAACACTAATGACGAATACTGTGGTGACGAACACTGTGGTGACGAACAATGATGACGAACACTATGATGACGAACACTGTGGTGAAGAACACTAATGACGAACACTGGTGACGAACACTGTGATGACGAACACTGGTGGCGAACACTGTGATGACGAACACTGTGATGACGAACACTGTGATGACGAACACTGTGGTGACGAACACTGTGGTGACGAACACAAATGACGAACACTGTGGTGAAGAACACTAATGACGAACACTGTGGTGACGAACACTATGGTGACGAACACTGTGATGACGAACACTGTGATGACGAACACTGGTCACTTTCATCTAGAGTCGGATTCATATATTTACAAAAACGGGTAGACGAGGCCATGGTAACGATAGAAAGAAGCACTTGACATGACCCAAACATAACATAACCTGGTGTTTTATGTCCCAGAATATGATGATAATGATGATGGTGATGATGATTATGAATACAGAACTCGGTGTTTAATTGGCACTAATTGATAAACGACTCTGTTAGTTCTTCCAAATATAGGACCTATTGTTTGAGTCAATAATATATAAACATTTTACATCAAAATCAAAATATACAACTTATTGTTTAATTTTAAGTACCAAATAACACATATAGGTGAAACGTGTTCCTGGTAGTTTCAATTCACTAATGTGTTCGTATTGCACAACATGTGTTTATCCTCCTACACCAACCTACCATTATCCTTAACACTGGTATTGGAATATTAAACTCCAGCAGCAGCCATTGACAGCTGTTGCCCCTCATAAATATGGACCACAGCGTAAAATTCAACTTGACACTGAGTGGATTTTACGTGATGGTCTATGTTGAAGGTTAAATGGGGTGTTGTGGTGGGTGTTATCTGGTGAAACATAAACACCTGTTATTAACGACTGAGCCTGGCGCCATGCAGGTGTGACCCAGGGGAAGGGGGGTGTCGTGCAGGTGTGACCCAAGGGAGGGGGGTGTCGTGCAGGTGTAACCCAGGGGAAGGGGGTGTCGTGCAGGTGTAACCCAGGGGAAGGGGGTGTCGTGCAGGTGTAACCCAGGGGAAGGGGGTGTCGTGCAGGTGTAACCCAGGGGAAGGGGGTGTCGTGCAGGTGTGACCCAGGGGAAGGGGGGTGTCGTGCAGGTGTGACCCAGGGGAAGGGGGGTGTCGTGCAGGTGTGACCCAGGGGAAGGGGGGTGTCGTGCAGGTGTGACCCAGGGGAAGGGGGGTGTCGTGCAGGTGTGACCCAAGGGAGGGGGGTGTCGTGCAGGTGTGACCCAAGGGAGGGGGGTGTCGTGCAGGTGTGACCCAGGGGAAGGCGGTGTCGTACAGGTAAGACCCAAGGGAAGGGGATTGTCATGCAGAGGACAAGTAAAAGCATTAAGTGACGTCGAAAAAAAATAAAGATAAAACAAACTGTAAATCAACTCACTGTGACAACCTTCGTACACAACCCCCACCATCTCTCCTACATATGAACCTGTTCCCTAGATCGGTGTCTCCAGCACGTTATTCACTCCACCACGGTTCCCTCTTACATGCTACAGCAATTTCCCTGCACAATGACGATGCGAATGACCCTGGCAATTGGATCATCCAGACAAAAGAACCAGCCACCCAATCCTCCCCAGCTGGCCAGAGTAAAGTGTTCACTGAGAACAGCTGCACCCTTACCCTACACACAAGCTTCCCTTCCCTGATGTATCGTAACCCAGGGTAGGAGTTGAGTGAACGTTCGTCTAATATACCTTCAATAAGCGTGTCATTGCGGACTGGAAGGGAGCGTCAGGCGGTAGTGATCACTTGTACTGGCATCAAAGCGTCAGGTAGGAGGATCCAATACATTTGATTGAACAACAAAAAAGTGTTATACTCGTACCCTCCAGCCACCTCACACGCTTATGAACTGTTGGGCGACGGAATCAACTCAACATATAACCTTCAGTACATTTGTGTTGTGTCCGTCCGTGAAACCTGTGGATCATAGGGTCCTCTGTGTGTGTGTGTGTGTGTGTAAAAAACAGTGTAATACCAACGTTAAACCCCCTGAACTGACTCTTGAATACATACAACAGTTTTCAAGCAATCTTCCTAAAACGAACCATAGACGAACACACAAGACAGACAAATGGAATGCTATAGCCAGTTACGATATATCCCCCCCCCCCCCCATGATGAGCGGGGAATAATACAAATTAGATCAAACTTGCCTCTAGGGTTCGATTAAGACTAAATTTAACTATTAGACTCTTGCTACTGTGCACTTGTAGCTGAGCATAAGTTCTATAAAAAAGGAATTATTTATAAAAAGTTAATAAATTGCACTTATTCACCAATTTATTAGTTTTATTAATTGTGTATACAGTATATGTCAACACACACACACACACACACACACACACACACGAGGCATTAGGGAAATTCGTAGCATGATTGGTCTAAATGCAGCCAATTGAGCGAGTTAATAGTCGTACTTTATTTTGGTGATTATACTCTGTACGTCAGGGCTTTGTGAGTCGCCTAGTACCCCTGACCAACCTTGTTACAGGTACTGCCTGAAATATGACATCTTAGGCCCTCAAATCCGCAAGTATTCTTAATGAGTACTTCCCGATGACGACCAAGTACCTCCTGATGACTACCAAGTACCTCCCGATGACTACCAAGTGCCTTCTGATGACTACCAAGTACCTGCCGATGACTACCAAGTACCTGCCGATGACTACCAAGTACCTCCCGATGACTACCAAGTACCTGCCGATGACTACCAAGTACCTGCCGGTGACTACCAAGTACCTCCCAATGACTACCAAGTACCTTCTGATGACTACCAAGTACCTCCCGATGACTACCAAGTACCTCCCGATGACTACCAACACAGGAAGACTTTAATATACATTTCCACAAAGATGTTTACTAGTTTAATACGTTATTGTTATAAGTTTAGGGCAATTTACACACACAACTCAATATACCAGGCAACAGGCGATTTGCAAAAGTTGATTACCCACGAGGAAGGCGGGCTGGCGTATAAATAGTCCGTGTAATAGAGTTACATGAAGGCGTTAGTGTTGGGGTGAAGAGAAGCGACGTGGGGCGAGAGTTAGGGCAGGCACACAGGTGTAGTGGGCCAGATTAAATTAAGAGATGACTAAGTGACAGTCCCCTGCTAGGGTCTTGTAATGGAAGGGCAGGTGGGATTAAAAACCGGGGCTTCCTGGTGCCTGGGAGTAGGCTCACTTGTCCTTTCGTACTTTAACTTTATCTCTGTGTGTGTGTGTTTGTTTTGTCTCAGTCCAACCTCATTTTCTCCCTCCTATACCCCCCCCCCCTCCCCCTAGTCACAGGGGTCATAACAATGGCAGAAACTTCACACCGGCCTCCAAGACACAACTACCCACCCGCGTTGGCATGACTGAACTTACAATCATTGAAACTCCTGTGTGCAGCGACAGGCCATATCCACCCCTCCTTCTAGATTCCCTTCCCCTGGGGTCCTACTACCTACTTCCTGCCTTTCTGGTACCAGTCCCCTAGTCCCTACCCCGTAAGACCCTTAACTCCGTCTCCTTGAGTCAAACATCCGATAATTCGACCCCTGAGATCCGTTCGCTTTGGCCAGCCAGCGCCCCCGCGGGTCCTGTTCTCTTAAGACCCGACAAGACCCCCCACGATCCTCCCACTGGGACCTGCTTAACAGCCTCTCACTTCTCGGCTGTCAGGAGTGTCTTGGGAAGCGATTAACAGCAAAGAGTAAACACCGACAAGGGACGGCGAGCTTGTTTTAAGAGACTTAAAAACGAAAACACAGGTAAATGGTGATACAGAGAGAGTGACGGGAGAGGGGGGGTATGACGTAGAAATACCGGAACCACAACAATATTTAGATTTTCTTGGGGCACAGACAGGTGATAGACGCATCGTTGAGTTGAGACATACGATCGAGTCTTATTCACTCACGATCAACAGAGAACTAGAGGAGAAATTGACAGCTCATCCTCGCCCCCCTCGTCATCCCTCCTCGCTACTGCTGCCTCACATGAGTTGGACTTTAAATTGGAATATCTATAGTATTCCGGAATGTAATTATTGCGAGTTTGGCATTCTGGTCCTCATACTCCTGTCTCCCCTTATCCCTCCCTTCCTCTCCCCTATTCCTATCCTCACCCCACACGTCATCACATCCCTCGACAACCATCAGTAGTAATGGTCGCATTCAAGCACCCCCCCCTTACCCCTACTCTCCCTTTCTTATGTTGTATTCCCCTGCACTTTCGCCCTCCATCATCACCATCATCTTCCTCCTTCCCTCTCCCCTCGTTTTCTTTCTCGTGTTTACTGGAGATTTAAGCTAAAGTTGTTCCTCTCTCCACCTGCACTGTCTCCACTAGCCTCACTCTCTCTCCACCTCCAGTCTCTCCCACCCTCTCTCTCCAGTCTCTCTTACCCTCTCTCTCCACCTGTACTATCTCTCACCCTTTCTCTCTCCACTTGCACTGGCTCTCCCTCTCAATCTCTCTCCACCTGCATTATCTCTCACTCTCCCACCACCTGCACTGTTTCTCACCCCCACTTTATCCACCTGAACTGTCTCTCACCCTTTCTCTCCACCTGCGCTGTCTCTAACCCTCTTCACCTGCGACTGTCTCTCATCCTCTGTTTCTCCCACACGTCTCTCCCTCTCCTCTCTTGTTATTATTCACTTCTCTTCTGCTTATCGTCTTCCATTCTTCTGTCCTTGGCATTGTTCGAACCCTCTTTTGAATAATCTCTCTCTCTTCTCTTTTTCCTTGACGTCTTTGTTCTATCATCTTTTATTTCCAAGTCTGTCTACATTCCTCATCCCCCTCTCACTTCTTTCTCACTGTTGTTGTTATTATACTCGTATTGTCGTTATTACTATTAAAATATTATAATGATTAGTTTTTGGTTTCGTACACATAATTGGCAATGCTTTCGTAACAATTTAAACAGTTGGAACAAAAATTATCCAAAAATGGGCTCAATTTCGCTATTTTTTTTTTCAGGCAATTTCACCTAAAAATCGGTATCACAGGTAAAAATCACAGAAACGGGGAAATTGAGCCAATTCCCATTTACCAATTTATCTCTATTTTCTATTCGTAATACCAAGCAAAACAGCGAGGTCAATTACGAGGGTTATCAGGAAAGTGACCCTCCCCCCATTGTCGGGTCAAATCAGATCAATTAGGCGTATTGTTTCAATAGGTATTATCCATGTACGGAGAGGCGATGGGGTGGGGGGGGTGATGGGGTGGGGGGGTTGATGGGGGGGGGGGGGTTGCATGCTGATGCTAATGACACTGACTACGGTTTACCTGTGTGTATATAATTACTCTCTCTCTCTCTCTCTCTCTCTCTCTCTCTCGATATGAACCTTGCAGTCAAATGCGATATAAGGAAAGTCTAATATTATTATTATACACATAAGACGGAAAGTTTACTTAACCCCTTGAGTACGATAACTTGACACATTTAGTATGATGATTTGACCCCTTGAGTATGATGACTTGATCCTTGAGTATGATGACCTAACCCCTTGAGTATGACGACTTGATCCTTGAGTATGATGACCTAACCCCATTGAGTATGATGACCTAACCCCTTGAGTATGATGACTTGATCGTTGAGTATGATGACTTGACCCCTTGAGTACGATGACTCAATCCGTCGACTTTTCTCCTTAGAAGTTTCTCTTATTTAACACCTCTTTTATTTCCCTGTTCTTCTCTTCCACACCAATGCACTTTTCTCTAATTTTTCTTTCATTAGTTTCTTGTGACTTCGAATCTTATTTTTCTGTTTTATCTCCTCCTTTTCTGGTCTTCCTTTATTCCTCCTTCCTCACCAACTTCCATCCTCCTCCACCGACTCTCTTCCTCCATCCGATTCCCTTCTTCCTCCCCCTCCTCCACCATCCCCCTCATGGTGGTGGGTGCAAAGCGTGACAGTGATGGAGCGACACCTCTCACCAGCTTCACCCTCAGCTCCATCATTGCCACCCCCACCCACCCCACCCATCCTTGCCACCCACTATCCACCCCACCCATCCTTGCCACCCACCATCCATCCACCTTTGCCACACCCACTAGTCGTTACCAGACACCTACCTTACCCAACACCGACACACCTACATCCCGTACCCTCCACCTCCACCAATAACGCTTCTATCATCCTCCTACACCACCACCACCACCCTCCTACACCACCACCACCACCCTCCTACACCACCACCAACCTCCCTTCACCACCATCACCTCCCTTCACCACCATCATCGCCACCATCACCACCAATGATCTCTCCACCACATCTCTCAACAAACACAACTCCTATTTCTGTTTCCCTTTGTGTCTTAAGGTTTTATCAAGATCACATGTCTCTCCCTTTAACACCTCCCCCCTTCCCTCTCCCACTTCTATCTCTTATCCGTAAGTTTATCAAATTTGTCTTTATTTTGGATTATTTTCATTATCTATTTGTATTTTTTTTAATATTATATTTTATAAGCCGTTTACATTGTCACTTGGTCTAAAATTATGTGTTTTTATTATGGACTAGTTTCATTATTTATTTTATTATAGTTGATATACTTGATATTTTAACTGTCTTAAGAGTTGGGCGAACACTGAATACCCGCGTGAACAAGTGGTGGACAGACGGTCGGGCCGCGAGCTGTATGTTGGGTGGACGGTTAGGCCATGGGATTTTATTACGCCTAATGATGGAGATTTACACCAAGGAATTAATCTTTTTTTACCATACTATTGACAACCAACCAACTTTTAACAAACAACATCTGCGAAGGGTGGAATAATAAGTTTACCAGTCTTCAAAGTCATGTTAACCCCACAGGTGGTATCCATCCAACGAAGTGGGTCAAGAAAGCTTATGATAAACTCCAGGGGCGTGTTCACAACTTGTGGCTGGACAGGAAGGAAGGCAGATAAACCATCCCAAGAGCTATTCCATGGGATAAGCCACAATCTTCGTGGAGGACAAACAAGTGTTGAATGTAATCGATTTTCTATTTTTTATTATATACACGCGTTAAAAGGTACACTTAAGTTACCTGATCATTGAATACCAGCGTTAAAAAATTACACAGAGGTCACTGCATACTGAATATCGAAAACCAGACCTCAAATTTACAAGACAAATATTCAGTCTCCCAGCTCAGAGGAGAGGATAAATGTTTATTCAATGAATCTATTAATCTGGATAGATAAAGTTTAAAAAAATACAGTAAAGTTTGTATCTGAAATCAGGGTGAGCGTCCTTCCTCCCCCCCCCCCTCCCCATGGCAGTCAAAGGGTGTCAGGTCAGGTCAGGTCAGTGTTAAGAGAGGGGGAAAATAAGTCGTTGCATCGTCATCATCTTCAAGAGGCGATAGTAAGATCAAGGTGTTGGATGGAAAACACTGATCTCGTGAAACAGGTCTTTTGACGTCAATACCAGTTATTCTACATCAAAAGGCGTAAGGGTAGGGGAAGAAGAGACGAGTGAGGAGAGTTAGTAACGTGAGGAAAGTGAGGACGATTAGGATGATTAGGAGGCAGAGAAGAGTGACGAAGGAGAGAAGGGCGAGGATTTGTGGTTGAATATGGGTGCGCCAAGTCCGTAGACTTGCTAGTGATAAATTTGTTTTTAAGGGCACGCCTCGCACAAGGCGCGGGCGATTAAACCCCAAGGCGGAAGCGCGGATCGGGTTACCCTCGTGTCGGGGAGACAGTCACCAGTCACCGAGCTCGCAGCAACCGATGGATGTATATTTCCCACCCTCGTAGAGGAGTGGCGGCGACAAGCTCATATGGCTGTAGCCGCCTCAATATGCGTTCAACTTGTCGATGTATCTGGTATTCTTGCGATTCACATACCGACACGCAGGAGGGTTAAAAAGGTGAAAAGGGCGAGGAAGAAAAGAAGTTAGAAGGGTGACGTAGAGTTGAGGAAATATTCTAAAGTGAATTAGGGCGTGGTTACAGGACATGAAACCGAGAGTCAGCATTAATGACACTAAATCCGCTTGGGATAACGTCACTAATGGAGTACCCCAAGGCTCAGTACTTGGACCATTACTATTATTATATACATAAACAACATAGATATAGGCGTAGACAGCAACATAAGTAAATTTGCTGACGACACTAAAATGGGGTGTGTAATTAAATCTGACGAGGACTCCGCAAAACTACAGGAAGATCTAAACAAATTTTTCGCATGGTCTGAAAAATAGTAGATGAAATTGAATGTGGAAAAATGTAAAGTATTTCGCCGAGGAGATGCAAACAAAGAAACCAGATATCAGATGAACAACGTTGATATAGAGAAATCCGACTGTGAGAAAGATTTTAGGGGTAATGATAAGTAGGAATCCAAAACCAAGTAAACAATGTGTATTTGCTCGAAACAAGGCTAACAAAGTACTGAGGTTCATACTAAGAAGTGTTAGTTACAAGACTAGTGAGATTATCCTAAAGCTATGCCTTGCGCTTGTGAGACACCTCACTTGGATTATGGAGTTCAGCTTTGGTCACCGTACCACAGAATGGATATCGAATTCCTAGAAAGCATTCAGAGGAGGATTACATGACTAATCCCAGGCATTAGGAACCTCGAGTAGAGTAAAATATTAAAGCACCTACATTTACACTCCCTCGAGAGACGTAGAGTGAGGGGCGATATGATTGTCAGGGTTAAACAAAAGTGATTATAACAAAGGTACTTAAACTGTCCAACTAGGAGCGAACTCATAGTAATGGTTTTAAATTAGACAAATTTAGATTTAGGCGCGAGATAGGTAAACACCGGTCTAGAAATAGAGTAGTGGATGAGTAGAACAAGTTACCGAACATCACCATTAACTCGAACACGCTGGACAGCTTCATATATAGGTTGGACGGATATATGAGCGATAAGGGTTGGGTTTAAACGGGGCTGCCTAGTATGGTCCAATAGGCCCGCTTTTCTTATGTTCTTGTGTGAGAACCGAGAAAAGACTAAGGAGGAAGAGGAAGGTGAGAGGGAGAGAAAGGTGATGATGATTAGGAGGACGAGGAAGGTGTGTCGTGTTTTAAACAGCGTGAAGGGTAAGAGAGACACACACCTGGGGCAGGAGGCAGAGGTCGAGGGTGATATCAGAACTTTAGTGTCACAGGACTGCCATTCATGTTAAGTGGTGCCAAATTTTCCCCTCGTCTCACCACTGCCCTAAACCACCAGCGTTAGGTTAGGTTAATTAAGCTGGGGTGTCAAATATTCCGGGGTTCCTTCTTTTGTTTAACCGAGGAACAAATGTTGACCCATATGGCAACACCCTCCCTCCCCCCACCCCTTTTATAGCGAGACAGAGAACGACCTGACAATACCTACCCCCCTCCCCCCACCCACCATATACTATGAACAAGACAACCAGAAGAATTCGTCAAGGAGTTTGTGCCTTCATTTTTTACCCTTTCTCCTGTGAATGTTGGCTCCTCCCCTTCCCTGTCCCCACGATCTCTTCTCTATTATTCCCAGCTCTCGCCATCTTCCCTCACCACCGCTGCCACCCCTCATCTCGTTAGTCGCCTATCCCTTCCCCTCACACCCCATCAACACAAAACACATACATTCACCCCTCTCTCTCTCTCTCTCTCCCTTCACCCGTCATCCTAGTGAGTTATTAACCCTCACCTGCCAATCAGTATCATCTTCAGGGTGGACACACTTCCTCTTCCTCCTATCTAGGTATGTGACACTCTTTCCCCTCCTCCTCTGACCTCAAACAGTCACTCTTTTATCCTTCGTATTACTCCTCCCTCTCCATCTGTCTGACACACTCCCCTACTTATGACACTCCTCCCCCCCACCTGCTCCTCCTCCTCCATCGTTGACACACTTCCACCACCCGTCACAAACCTCCCTCCTTCCCCTTATCATCACCCTCCTCCTCTTTACCAACACAGACTGGAAAGAGGGAGAAGAGAAGAGAAGAGGAGGACACAACACGCACACAGATCCACTAATGAGACCTGACCTGGACCTAATCTGACCTACACCTGATATGATCTGGATCTGGCCTGGACCTAATCTGACCTAAACTTATTTGTACCCTATGACCGCTCTCTTATTATCAATCACGCCTAAAAGTATCAAGGTAATTCACTCATCAGATGTCTTCAACTTTATCTATATTCCATAAGACATATTTAACCCCCTTACCGATGCCTTACACCTGTTCAGAACCAATGTGTAAGAGACGACTATGAAAGTTACAGGTGTGTAGTGTAGATTACTTGAAAATTAGCCCAACCTAACTTATTTTACCTGAAAATTAAACACCCTAACGCTACGTGAGGGAGTTAGGTTAGATTAAGATTAGGCTAGGTTAGGTTAGGCTAAATTAGTCGTTAAGGTGGTTAATCTTAAGGTGAAATGAGCTAATCGTCGGTGATCATTGAGCGTTATATAAATCTGTCTGGGTCACCCATTTCATTTGATATAACAGGTCATAGCTCAGGTATAGAGATTTATCAGGTAAGGGGAAAAAATACAGCGCCCCCTAAACTGATGTATGGCTGTCCACTGGGTGAGGGCTGAGGGTGGACATGAGCAGGTGACTCACGGCCCGATGCGTCACCCATCAACGGAATGATGCGCCAATTCTCCTATAACTGGATTCCATTCAGGTAGAGAAGTGTGGGACAGAAATCCAATAAAAGGTGATATGCATAGTGGTCGACCTGCGGACCATTACCCAGCATTCATCTTGTCCTTGGAGGTCGACGCTTCACGGCACCCCGCCCTACCTCGACCTGACCTTTCATGACCGCTTGATCTTAGCTGACCCTTCATGACCACTCGCCCTGACCTGACCCAACGTGACCAACCGCCCTGACCGGACCCAACATGATCACCCATCGTGACCATCTTCCTTATGGGCGTCACACACAGCTACGGTCACCTTGTATCCAACACGGTTGACACGCCAAACATTAAAAATCTCCAGGTTCTTAATAAGAGGGAGGTCATGTACGTAATCCCACTCAAGAATTGACCATTGCTGGCGAAGGGTGAGGAAGGGAGAGTAGCGCGAAGGGTGAGGAAGGGAGAGTAGCGCGAAGGGTGAGGAAGGGAGAGTAGCGCGAAGGGTGAGGAAGGGAGAGTGGCGCGAAGGGTGAGGAAGGGAGAGTGGTATCGTATGGGTAGTTTGTTTGTGGGAGGGTGTGAGAGGGAGAATGACCTCGTGTGAGGAGTAGTGACACACAGCGAGAGACCTCCTCCCCTTCACACAAACACACACACCACCTCCTAGCTGGTCCATCTGGCCGCCTCTTGCGTGTTCTTACCACTAGCTGACTCACCTAACAACCTGTCCACCTACACTAATTTTTCTCCACCTGGTGTCAGGTGTGTCACGCCCTCACGCTCACCTGTTTCATCATCATCATTATTATCATTACGAATAATATTATATTTATCAAGAGGTCAAATGTCAAGGGTAAATAAACAAAAATTACCAGATTAACGAACAAGTGAAATGTGGGGAGCGTTGACCGTAGACTTACACAACAGTAAATTCTATCGCCGAACTCGATGACTTTATATGTTACTTTCGATCCATCTTAAGACACATTCAAGTTTACTACCACAGACCTTGTGCAACAACACATCTTTATTTATTTGTTATTCCCCACAGTTAAACATAAATGATTATCACACCAGTAACTTATCAATTTAATTTTTTTTCTTAAGAAAGTGAAATGAATATATACTGCAGTACTTCATAGCTGGGATGGGATTACAAAAACAAATCTTCCCTTTCAGGTAACATAAATAACGCAGTGATGGAATGCGAGAAATAATGTGCCGCTGCCGACATGATCTGTATAACAATGTAAATCCGTTGTATATGTATAGAGTGTGCGAGATAAACAAGAGAGGCAACAACACCACCCACACAGACGTAGAGAAGTCTTCCACACACGACACACAACAGCGGCCAGCTTATTCTGTACAGAGACATAGGCCCAGGAGGAACCCAGACACCCCCCCCCCCCCCACCTCCGTCCCAGCCACACTCGGGCGGGTCCATTATTGATCAAGACCCGCCAGCTGTCCCCGGGTTGACGAGTAGACTGTTCGGGGAGGGTGTAACTTCGGCCACAAAAATAATTGACCCAATGAGTGATGCAAGAGGCAGCGCCCTGCCCACAAGAACGAAAGTGCACACGGTTAACACGCCATAATAACGTGAGTTGTTCTGATAAAACCTCTAAACATAACAGATGTTGCAGTAAATAACTATGTTTCCCTCGTACAATATAATATAAACACTGAAGTAACCAAATCATATGAATATATCTTACCTAATTAATCACAGGTCAACGGTTGATTGTTAAAAGATTAAAAAGGAATTAATTTAGCTTTGATGATATTTTTTATTATACTATAATATAGAGAAGATAAGTGGAGGAAGAGGACGGAAGACTTGAACACCTCACAAGACGTCAAGATTCCCCCAAATATGACAGTATGCAAATAAATCGTGGAAACCTTCCTTCACGGTCTGCTCGTCACTCTCACATAAAGCTTCAGAAATCGAGTTGGTGGGTCGGTCGTGACCACTTTACTCTGACATATGGCTGACGTGGATATTGTCGTCATATATACTGTTTCTTCCCTGGGCAGCAAAATGAGTAGGTGGGATTAACCGTATTAAAGCCACCATTGAATCTATCATTAATCTCTTATAATTAATCCTCGGGATTATAATTATCCGAAAGTTATTTGAAGCTTGAAATAACGTTAAAGAGTTTTCATAAAAAAAAGTGATTAGAAAGCCAAGAAAAATCAGAAATTATTCTCTTAAATAGTGTCCAGCTTGTTTCCGAAAGTTCTTAAGAAGACAAAAAGGAACGGAGTATTTAAGAGACCCGGTCTTTGCCATCACTACTGAAATATTTAAGATCACGTCTAATCAGTAACAAATTTAACATGTTGGTTTAAATTTAACTTCTATAACTCTCACAATAAACGAGGGAGAAGATTAAAATATTTCTCACCCGATCCACAAGACATAAATTTGCCATAAGTGGAACGTCAAGTTGGACCTCGTCTCATTTTGTTCCTTCATCGACTTGTTGTAATAACCAACACTAAATCTGCCCTGACAGGAGCGTTCAGTGGGGAGGCCCTTGTTACTATGGTACTGACAGGTGAGAACATTTACCTCAAAACTTGACCAGTTACTAAACCCATTCGTCACAGGAAGCGACAGCGAGACGCGCGTGACCACACAGGAATACTCCTGGCCATCGTCTCCCACACAACACCTGCCAACGACGACTCCAGCCACACACCGGAGACTTACACGTTAAACTGCTCACACTAAACTAACATGACTTATATTACACCTGTGCTCTACCTGGCTCTACTACCTACACACACTGCGATTCACATAACTAGACGAAAAAATAAATAAATAAAATACAGTCAAGAAACAAGCTAAGAAAAACACTTGAAAAACAGACAATGAAACTTATTATTCTTTAAGCAAAATTAAAGATTATCAGATGTACAATGAAAGACAAAAGTCGTGTCGTGAAATTTGGTGGAAACATATGCCAACCTTTGGTCCGCTCTGCCTTGTGGTAGGGGGCTCTCATAATGTTTCACGAGTTATATTTAATCTTCGGACTTTTGTCTTTGATTGTACAGTCACTCAAAAACCATCTATTCAAAATTGTGTTGAAAAAATACGACACAACAGACGAAATATTTTGGCAACACTACAGAGACAACAGGAGTCGCAGTGTTCATTCCGAAATTCATCGACCCCTCCCCCCCCCCTACCATAGAGATAGTTTTTTTTGAGACGACTATAATTCAAGAAATAACTGAAGGTTCTTTGGAAATCCACAGCTTCAGTTCACAGATAATTATTAGACTATAGGTAAAGTTAGGAGAAAATTTATTATTAATTCTGATGACGAAGAGAAGCTGGGGGTTATTGTTAGTAGGAAAATGGGGGGAGGGAGGAGGAGAGAGAGAGGGGGGAGAGGAGAGAGGGGAGGAGGAGGGGAGAGAGGGGGGAGGAGAGAGGGGAGGGGGAAGAGGAGACAGAGGGGAGGAGGAGGAGACAGAGGGGAGGAGGAGGAGACAGAGGGGAGGAGGAGGAGACAGAGGGGAGAAGGAGAGAGTGGAGGAGGAGAGAGGGGGAAGAGGAGAGAGAGGGGGGAAGAGGAGAGAGGGGCGGGGAAAGAGGAGGAGGAGACAGAGAGGAGGAGAGAGTGGAGGAGGAGAGAGGGGGAAGAGGAGAGAGAGGGGGGGGAAGAGGAGACAGAGGGGAGGAGGAGGAGGAGACAGAGGGGAGGAGGAGGAGGAGACAGAGGGGAGGAGGAGAGAGTGGAGGAAAGAGGGGGAACTAATCATCAGACTAAACCTGAAGTGTTACCCGATAAACTTTAACGTTTCCCACTTGAAAACATAGAGTAAGATTTAGTTTAAGAAGTCACCTCCTGAAGTGGCCTGACCCCCCCCCCCCCCCCCCCCCCCCAGTTAGTACTTCATGTAACACCAAAATTCTGAATAAATAAATTCATTGGATTCGACCCTCAGGGTTGCCAGAATATCTTCCAGAAATAAATCGTAACTTTCCTAATGTCTTTTTGTAAATTACCGACTCAGCAGTACGGAGCTTGTTAGTGCGCCATGTCTTTGTGGGTATTTTCCTGGAACCACCAACAATTATGACGGTGTGGGATATTCTTTGGGAACTGAAACCAATTGAATATATATATATATATATATATATATATATATATATTAAGGAATTAAAATCAATAAACCTTAGTGATGGTCAGTTCAAAACTGATAATATGTTACATAAATTTATTTGTCAGTGGCCCAAGGTTAAAAATGCTTTAAAAACCTTTGATCTAGATGCATGATTATTATTTTGTGGGTCCCCTTTTTTCTGACCTGACTTGACTAGTCACGTCACCACCCTTCTCTTAAGCTCCTCTACGTGTGTGTTGGTGTGGGGATTAGTGGATGTCATCATTTTGACCTGACCTCATGTTTTTAGGTCACCCTGTATATTTAAGCCTCTCTGTCCATGTAATCCAGTTGCCTCTGAAGATGTCTTGAATAAAGACGAAAGCTAAGGTACTCCGTTGTTTCCATTTTCCCGTGTGATTTTATCAAGATATATATATATATATATATATATATATATATATATATATATATATATATATATATATATATATATATATATATATATATATATATAAAGATACAATCCAAACAAACAAACAAAAAAACACATACAAAACGTATATAAAAATAAATATTTGATATATGCGACAGAGAGAGAGAGGTGTGGGTGAGGGAGGAGTACAGGTTCATCAAGCCAGGGAGAACAAGTCATAAATCTGGTAACAGGGGTTGGAGGGCCACTAATGACTGGCACTGTTGTGGGTGGCACTCCAGCCCTCCCATTGGCTGCAGCTGCCTCGTAATGACAACATTTTTCTGTCGGGTGATGAACCTCGGGCCGAGAGGAAATTAAATGCGCGCATAATTAATTCCACTTGTGCCAGTTGATTGAGAATTAATTAGGTCTTTGTTTACCTTTTTTTCACAACATTCGGGTTATGATAACAATACAAAGGCCACAACACTGCATAATTAACAATACTTCTGTGTTAATTAAGTTGTAATGTACTACAAAGCCGCCAGGTGCAGTGTTACGGTGGTATTGTCATTGTGTTGCTGAAGTGTCATCTCTAAACACTCTGTTGACCCACATTGACCTCATTTTTAAAGGTTTTTGTGTTTAATTGGATGTTTTACACTTGACCTAAAGGTGTTGGTATGTGAGAGACATAATTGAGACAATTTACATAACCTTCAGGCAGACTAAACAAAGAGGTCACTTATCTACCATGGTACTCGAAGCTGTACACTGTAAGGTTAGGTTAGGTTTGGTTCTAAGCAGGTTAGGGTAAGGTCTAGATAGGTTAGCTTAAGTTTGGTTAGTTTACAATCGTATGCGACCTATTCTAAAGTTGTATTATTCTGTAAAAAAAGTTTATGGCTATATACAGGGTATCTCCCGGCCTGTGTTTTGTGACGTAATTACAAACGTTTCATACAATATCTTTCTGAAGTCATCTTAAAAGTCATAAACTTCCATTCCCGGTTACTCTTCATCCTCTTCTTTCCCTTTTTCCCTTCCTTCTCGCCTTTACTTTCCTCTTCCCAATCCCTCACTCTTCCACCACACTCCTTCCCCCTCAGAGCAGACGCCAGTAACAGCGTCAAAGCAAATCCGATCACCTGGAGAGTGGAGCAGCCTGGGTATGTGGAGGGAACCACCCACCCGTGCCTTGTCCACCATAACCTCCACCACCATACAGCTCGCTCAAGACACTCACACAGTATACACAGAGCTGCTGGCGGTCAAAACGCACACAACATCCAGTACATATGGTTGTTGGCGGTCAGAACGCACACAACATCCAGTACACATGGTTGTTGGCGGTCAGAACGCACACAGCATCCAGTTCACACAGCTGTTGCCATCCGAGCGCTAAGTTGAAACAGAGACAGATGCACCTTGCAACAGGACAGGACTAGTGATAATATATCAAGCCGACCTCCAGTGAATCATCCTTCCAGTTGCATGTCCGGAGATTATATAACACAGTGGTGGTGGTGGTGACGTATAACCCGCCACGGGGACAATAGCATCAGAGTGACTTCTATTACAGTTATGAGTATAGCTGCTCACTTGATGACAAGGTGCGTGACGTGGCATGTCCAGTGTGACGTGGGTAGTGACGGGAAGTGTACGTGGTGCGTGCGTGTGTGTGTGTGTGTGTGTGTGCGCGCCCGCTATAAGGAGAATTGCAATACGTAGCAAACACTGTCAGGTTGTTAGTGACGTGTTATATGTACAGCATCCACCAAAACTTTTCCAAAAGAACGGACGTACAAAAGAGAAACATCATAACTAGTATATTCCCCCACAAAACTTTCCCTCAATAGATTTAAAACATCATGAACAGTAACATTCATATCAGCAACCCCAGAAAACACGTTTTTTTCCACCATATATTTTAACTATATTTATTCTGTTACATCAATGTTTGTACAGTTTATTGGGGTTTATTTCTGAGTCTGCCAAGAGATTTTCCAGTCGTCTCATCGCACGGCGGACCAAAGCTAAGCTGGGGTGTAGCAGGACAGCCCTCCGTGCTCCCTTTCCACATACAGTATAACCATTCATCGCGAGCTCTTGTTAAAATGCAGTATGTCACCTCACCCTCACCCCACCACACGCTGTTGGAACACCAGAGAGGGACGCGTGATTCAACACAGGCCACCAGTACAACACACACACTAGCCACTACTCTTATGTTTCCTACCACTATGAGTTTGACGAACGTGTTGTTGCAATGTTGTGATCAGAGTGGCTCCCTGGTGAATATTCTTCCCTATGATGCTAAACAATATTTTACACGGATGTTAAGTTATATCTCATACGGATGCTGCTGCTTATATATAAGTATGGATGGATGTACAGTAGCTAAAACAACTATCGGTGCATACTTTGTGGGAAACAATATGAGACCATGGACGATAAATTTTGGTATACGAGGGCTGTTACTAGTCACACGTAGAATTTCGGAGCATATCGACCCCCACCTGCACAGATAGTTGTTTTAGTTACTGTACATGTAAGTATATATCCACATATATAAACTCATGAGTGAAAAATACCAAGCACACAAAGCAAACACTGGTATACTGCAAGCACAAGCGTACACACGAACCAAATCATAAACACAAAAGTCACAATAAAAGAACACGGACATAAAGATACACCACCTCACTATATCCAGATTACATAATAGATATAGATTCACTGCACCGTAATCCATGACCACCGCAAGTCTTCTATCTTGTTACACTAAACGTACACAAAAAACAGACAAAAAAGAACGGTTTACTAAACAGGTGAACGACCCTCAACCCCCTCACTCTCCGACCCATCCTCCCCCCCCCTCCCCGACCCAGCGAGGCCAAAGCACTATATACCGTTAATCTGGTCTCGATTTATGTTATGGTAGACCGGGTAATGAGATATCACAAACACGGCCTGGACCCAGCGTGCTTATTTTTCTCCCACCCAGCCCCGCCCCGACTCCCTGCCCCCACTTCCCCGCCCCCACCTCTCCCTAGACTCTACTTCGGTCTTCTAATCTCCCCCTCTCCTCCCCCCCAAGCAATGTTATCTAGTGAAACATAAATACAGTGTGCCATCTAACTTATTACCCTGACGCCGTCCAGAAATAACCCTAGGCTTCTCATCTATCTTTTTATACGTAAAATATGTAATACTGATTAACACACACACACACACACAGACACACACACACACACACACACACAGACACACAGGTCACAAGATACACGGGAGAATTGACTAGAATCCGCTTACGTGATCAAAAGATTACAGGTACGACTTGATGCGGCTTTATCTAAACAACTCCCTCCAATATCGAGACTAAAATGTAATTACAGTTAACATACGAATATATACAGTAAAGGTATATAATAAATACTGATATATCATTCACTTCATCGCTATGTCCTATTATATCATCATTACTTAAGTTTCGCATAACCATAATTAAAAAAAAAATAATAATAAAGAAAGTTAAAGTATATATAAAAAAGTTACTTATGAGTGGTAATCAGGACAAAAGGCAACCGAGAGATCTAAGGTACAAGACAAATGGCGGGATTACAGAGGATTCCTACCATGTATTAGCCAGCACATAAGCCGGATATAACTACACACATAAGACACGGACGAGCCAAAGACGATACAGTATTAGTCTGTATATAAACGCAGATGGCATTATCATCTTCACGTTGGGAATTATATGATTAAGTTTCAATAAATAACCGGGAGTTTTAGATGAGACCAGGCATTAGGAAGGCTCAGTGATGGAAGGCATGAGTATAGTGATGGAGGGTAACAGTGATGGAGGGCATGAGTATAGCGATGGAGGGTAACTGGTGGAGGGCATGAGTATAGTGATGGAGGGTAACAGTGATGGAGGGCATGAGTATAGTGATGGAGGGCAACAGTGATGGAGGGCATGAATATAGTGATGGAGGGTAACAGTGATGGAGGGCATGAGTATAGTGATGGAGGGTAACAGTATAGTGATGAAGGGTAACAGTAGTGATGGAGGGTAACAGTATAGTGATGGAGGGCAACAGTATGGTGATGGAGGGTAACAGTGATGGAAGGCATGAGTATAGTGATGGAGGGTAACAGTGATGGAGGGCATGAGTATAGTGATGGAGGGTAACAGTGATGGAGGGCATGAGTATAGTGATGGAGGGTAACAGTGATGGAGGGCATGAGTATAGTGATGGAGGGTAAAAGTATAGTGATGAAGGGTAACAGTAGTGATGGAGGGCATGAGTATAGTGATGGAGGGCAACAGTGATGGAGGGCATGAGTATAGTGCTGGAGGGCAACAGTATAGTGATGGAGGGCAACAGTATAGTGATGGAGGGCAACAGTATAGTGATGGAGGGCAGGCAAGCTTGGAGAGGTAGAACGGACAGTATGCGAAACGTCCGCCTCAAGGAGTCTGTTCTTTACCTGTCTGCGGATGGGAAACCCTGGCTGCCTCTCCTGGGACACACACACACACACACACGGTAAACTTGAAAATGTTTATAAGACGTGCACTCCCGCCTTAGTGGAAAACTTCAATCGGGCAGACGGACGGATAGACGGAAGGATAGACGGAAGGGCACAAAGTAAGTAACCCCCCCCCCCCCACCCCGTCCGATAAAAAAAAATAAATCTAGTCGGAAGTGGCACACAATTTTCCTGCGTCAAAATGAAACACACAATTTTGAAACCCTCCCAGGTACCAGAGCTGTGGGTATAACAAGCATCACTAAAGACAACAATCCGACGTCACAATCAACCAGACCCAACGTTTACATAAGACCATCATCACCACGACCTAACCACCACCTAACTCAACGACATGTGATGACTAGTGTAGATCCGTGAGGTCGTGTTCTCGTCATTAACGAGTCAAAAACTACCTACAAGCATTGAGAAGTCCAAATATTATACCTGTACCCGATATCAGCAGAAATTGGATCGGTTAATTACCTACTCACGTGTATACTGTACTACTACTACTGCCGTACAATAGGCGGAATGACGCTCTCTCTCTCTCTCTCTCTCTCTCTCTCTCTCTCTCTCTCTCACACACACACATATTAGAAACCAAAAATACAGAACAAAACTTAATGGAATTTTTTTTTGTGGCTAATTAAAACAGTATTGGCACAACTTATTAATTTACGAATGAGTAAACACTCTGGATGAGAGAGAGAGAGAGAGAGAGAGAGAGAGAGAGAGAGAGAGAGAGAGAGAGAGAGAGAGATATAAAAGTCTTTCATCTGGAACAAAAGCGACAAAACACATTCTCTCCAAAACAAAATATATAAAATAACACTGTAAAGGTTTTTGCTTGACCATCCTATACTATTTTTGTTAAGGCTGCGACCACAACACGACACATTTTTACCAGTCTGAAATGTAAAGGTTAGTTTGGAATCACACAGAAGAATAATCAGTCAAGCCCGTGTATGTGTGTATGTATGTATATATGTATGTATGTATGTATGTATGTGTTTTCTTAGTAATAATAATGTACCTTAACTATACTGGAAATTAGAGTGAAAAACATACACACGTCATAGGGTAAACAACCGCATCTAAGAAAACGAAATATTTCCTCTTGTTTTTATGGATAACTTATGTAATTATATATTTCTGTCACCGGTACTGTATGTAAGAAGTGTTTGGTTTTGTTGATAAAAAAAAAGTAAACTGTATTTTAAGTTTAATATTTTTCTTAGTGTATAATAATTTTCGAAGTCATATAATACAAAATACTTACTGAACATAAAATAAATAAATAAATAAATAAATATATAAAAATTGATAAAACCTCGGATTATAAATATTACGAAATGTGAAGAAATAAGAGGGTGAGGTGGTGTAGGTACAGGGCGGTGATTTATTTACAAGACCTTACCAACAACACTGATGAAATGTTTAGGAGGATGTGAGGTGATGGTGACGCCCTTCACTATACAAGTACATATTACTTACTGTACTGTATGTAACCTTCAGCACAACAGTCCATCTCAGAGGCATTGATGTATTAAAAAAAACATATAAATACATTACTAAACAATTAACTAATTCTCCTCCAGCCAACACATCATAATGCATTAACGACGTAAAAACTGCAACATAAAATTCACAACGTTACTTAACACAAACATTTGCCTAATGGACTGTATGATATATTTTATTATTAGACAAAAAAAAAAATAGATTCTTGTTCCATTACATAATTACCTCACGTGATATTTAATAATGTTAAATATACGTATGCACCTCATCTCACCTGTTCCTCGTCTCCCATCACCTCTTCCACCTTTCCCTTCCTTGTCAATGTGTCTATCTCGACTATCTATTATTCCCCTATACAATAATTCTCCAATACACAAACTGGTTATTAAATTACCACAGTTATTTTTGTCAATTATCAAACACCTTTTATATCCTCCTCAGTTCGTCCTCACCTACACACGACACAGCCAAAATCCTCAATAAGAACACACAGTATAGGTAATGCACATAAACTGTACACATAAGGACGGCAATACACCCTCCACCACTATCATCAGTACAACCACCACTATCATCAGTATAACCACCACTATCATCAGTATAACCACCACTATCATCAGTACAACCACCACTATCATCAGTACAACCATTGTCATCAGTACAACCACCACTATCATCATCAGTACAACCACTATCATCATCAGTACAACCACTATCATCATCAATACAACCACTATCATCAGTACAACCACTATCATCAGAACAACCACCATCAACATCAGTACAACCACTATCATCAGTACAACTACCACTACCACATCCTCCGCTAACTACCCACCTCCATCAACCAACACCACAATTCTTAACACTAACGAGATAGCTTCCTACAGCGCCACTAGCAATATGCAGGAGGGGAGGAAGGGAGAGGGAGGGAAGGGAAGGGGGGGGGGGGGAGACACATAAGCCTTCCTTCCATATCCTCCCAGTCATATTTACATGCAAATCTGACGGGGGTGTGAGGGAGGCGTGGCGGGACTGAGCTGAGAGGCAGCGAGTGGAGGCGGTGGTCACGTGCTGGTGGCCAACTCTTGCTCTCCTCAGCATGTAAATCCTGCGAGGAGTAATTTAACGAGGTGTGGAAGGGGAAGAGGGGGTAACTGTGGGAGAGGGGGGTTATTGTGGGAGAGGGGGGTTATTGTGGGAGAGGGGGGTTATTGTGGGAGGGAGGGAGGGAGGGTTAGTGTGGAAGGGAGGAGAGGGGTGGTTAGTGTGGAAGGAGGGAGAAAGGGGTTAGTGTGGGAAGGAGGGAGACAGAGGGGGGACTGGAATAAGAGAGACAAGTGTTGCGACCTTGGACAAGTTGCCAAAAGACAAACGAGAAGCGAAAAGAAAAACAAAAGAGAGAGACTGGAACATGTTTACTGTTTCGTATTCAACCAGATTATTAGAAAGTTGCTCAGGTCGTATAACTCACACTGTGTACTGTTTATGAGTCGTGGGGTCAGGTTTATATTTTCGCTGGCGCATTTAGGTCATATGGCAACACACCTTCACCGCGACCCACTATTAATTCAGCTTGCATGAAATTCTAGAAAAAACAGAATTGTAGATAACTTTAGTTTTTTCTCATATTACACTTTGTATTTAAATAATAAAAATCTCTGCTAAAGTAAATATAAATTATGTTTGTAGACGAGAGGTGTTTTCTTAAGCCAAACAGATGTCCAAGATGAATAAAGTTCACGAGAGAGAGCGAGCACAACATACTGTGTAACACGTCCAAAAGGCCCGTGGTGTATTACAGAGAGTATATATATATATATATATATATATATATATATATATATATATATATATATATATATATATATATATATATATATATATATATATTTCATGTAAATCCACAATGAAAACGTGGATAAGATAAATCTTGATAAAATCACACGGGAAATTGGAAACAACGGAGTACCTTAGCTTTCGTCTTTATTCAGTTGCCTCTGAAGATGTCTTGTGTGTGTGGTAATGTATGGACTGTAGTGTAGGAGAATAAAACTAGAGCAAATATGACAACAGTCACCCCCCCCCCCCCCCCCCGCCTCTGGCACTACAGTGTATCAACCATTTTTGTCTATTTCCAGGTATGGTGACGGGCGGGACTCCAGCACTAGCCAGCACCTGCTATTGTGAAAGGTAGAGTCTGGCATCATTATAAGGGCGGGAAGGGTTGTATTAAGCTCCTCATTAACAAAGGATTCAATAAAGTAAGTTAGCTGCAGGTGCAAGAAGTCTTTTGATGCTCCTCAACTCGTGTCTGTAAACGTGGCGGCTATCAGACTGGGTAATGTCACAATGGAAACCAATATTTTACCTCCGTCTTCCTGCCGCTGCCTCAGGCATCTCCTCCCTAACTTTTTGCTTTCTGTTTATTCCTTGGTATAAAATACCAATATCTTAAAATGGTATGCAAATTCATGGGCGTTTATATTCTGGATTTCCTCTCTACTCTCCCTCCTCAACACCCACAATAACTCTCGCGTTTTAAAGTAAAAAAAAAAAAAAAAACGGACCACATTTCAGCTTCATTTGTCTATTTCTGCATCAGACAATACTGCTCTAAATGGCCGGAGACTCGGCAGCGCTGAAGGGAGCTCAGGCGCTGGTGTTCAAAAGAGGGCCGCTGCAGTCGACGAAGAGAGGTGGAGAGGGAGATGGAGATGGAAGGGGTGACGGAGCGAGCTGGAGGGGGTGACGGAGGTGGAGATGGAAGGGGAATGGAGGGGGAGGTGGAGGTGACGGAAGAGGACTCAGCAAGCAGCGGTGGACGAGTCTTGGACAGTGATTTACAAAGATGAGGAGAAAGTTGGGTGAAGGAAGAGTGAGGGCAAGGGTAGATAAGGTGAAAGTAGTAGCAATGGGAGGGAGGGGAAGGGAAAGGCAACGAGACAGGTGGAGAGTGAGGAGAGATGCATGGGTGACGGAAGAAATAATGAGAGAGAGGAAGAAGGATGAGGGAAGTGACCAATAAACAGTGTTCAGGTATACCTCACCTCTAGGCTCTACATCCTACCTGAGTCTCCACCACTACCCCACCCTACCTGTTCGCCCCATCAATGGATTCCAAGTTGGTAATGACCTCGTTAGCGCCGCCTCAGGTACGCTCAACTACCATCAAACCGAAAGTGACTCGTGACGCTACAATTCCATTATATTTCACAAGACTGGGAAGACGTGAGAGAAATATCACTAAGAAATACTTAATAATATCAAGGGAGTAAGCAGTCGGAAATACCACTCACTAAATATTGTTACCGGGTTGAACAGTGAGAAATATTGTTTAAAAAGATTCATATTCGTCTTGAGAGTATAGTTCATACCCCTTGGCCATAACAGGGGGGAAATTACGTGAGAAGTGCGTGAGAAGAGTGAAAAATATCCGACATATATTAGCAGCGCCATCAGGATCAGTCATAATTAATTTATCTCCGTTTCTCTACCAATTTCAGTCTCTCTTATTTGTCAGAATATAAATATAGTTAAACCTAATGATGATTTCCTAACTTTACTGGTTCGCAAGAGAGACATACTAATTAACCTTTAACATACAGGTATATAAAATGACTGACTTTATTTTCTAAACCCATCAGGTATCATAAATATATTTCAACTAATTTACTGGGTTCATACTGGAAAGATATTCACAGTGTAGTCGAGCAAATGATACTGAGCGTAGTGTGTGTGTGTGTGTGTTAATCCTCCCTCCCTATCAATACCCACTCCCCCTCCTCTCTCACCACACTCCTCAGTCTACTCCTCTCTCATCTACCCCCCCCCCCCTCACACACACACACACTTAAAAAATAGTAAGGCATGAAAACAAAAAACACGAGAATAAAACAATACAGTAAATGTCCACAAACTCCCGAGTCGTCGCTCCAGACCTCATAATGACGACTCTTGCGGCGGGAACAAACTTGAACAAAACAGTAGAGGAAACACACCGCTTATGGCTTGATACATACGTCCTCTTCCTTCCTTATCTCTGGCTGAGGGAAGTCCTTTGGCGTCCATTCCCGGAGATGTGTTTTCCTGTCAACCATTTGTTCTCGTCATCACTACAGTATATTGTTTTGTTGTACCTTTTTTTTTTTTTTTTTTTTTTTGCCTGAGTGCCGTTCATTACCAGCACACGACGCCCAGAATTCCCCGTCTCGTTTAGGTTAGGATTACGGGACGTTCTTGTTGGTGACAGGAAATGTGGTGGCGGAGGAACGCTTCTTTAGTTGTTGTTGATTTGTTTTTTGTTTAACGTAGACAAATTTTTCTGCTAGGTTGAGTGATTATTTTTCCAAGAATCGCAAAAAATCAGACATAGACACAACGAAATCTCTCTCTTACAAACACAAGTACGTGAAAACAAACCCAAATCCAGACAATTGTAACAGTCAACTATAATCAATAATTATTAAAACAAAAATTTGGTTAACATTTATAAAATTTAGGAACCTGTTACATATCTAATGAAGACACAAACAGACTAACAGATTGAGCCTACTGCTGTATATCCCCACGCTCCGTTAGTGCTACGAAGGAGGGGAGGACACAACAACAGAAGCATCAGTGGCCATAACCTTGACTATGGCCCAAACACTAAATCAGGGTCGCCACACAGGGAGAATAGTGCCCCCTTTTATGGCTGGTGAAGGGCGAGTGAAAAAGGGACAACATGAACTGGTATATCCGTAGTCACCGGTGTCCGCTTACTCATTGACTCACACACACACTCCTGTACTGACTCACTGACTGCCTCTCAAACACCTAGGTTGACTCACTGCCTCTTACAGCCCTGGACTGACTTACTGAATTACAGGGCCAACCAACCCAAAAACAACCAAACCTAACCTAAGTAAACCCAAACCAACCCAACCTAACCAGACCAAAATCAACCAAAATCAACCCAACCTAACCTAGCCAAACTCAACCACACGAAACAAGACCCAGCCTAACCAAACGTAACCAACTCCCTCTACTTGTGTGCGTGTTGTCACCTTAGCTGTTCACTGGGAGACAACACTTCTGCTAAGGACGTTATCCTCACTTAATCGGGAACGTCGGCACCGTGGACAGACAGACAGACAAACGTAAAGATACAGACAGCAGGATAGATAGATAGCTAAACAGACAGACAAGTGGATGGACGGATTGATACACGAACAGATGCATAAACGATTAGACAGAAAGACAGACAAAAACACAGAAGTCTTGTGTCCACAGTGGAAATATTCGGCATGCATAACCACAGCCCAAATTCAATTGAAATTCTGTGTAAAATAATTTTTGAAAAGATACTTTATTTTTTTCCCAGGAGCCGCCGAGTCCTCAAGGCCGCCGTTCCAATGACTTTTATAGAAAAAACATACATACATACATACATACTCGAGGGTTAAATCATCGTACTTCAGGGTTAAATCATCGTACTTCAAGGTTAAATCATTCTTCTCATGGGGTTAAATCATCGTACTCGAGGGGTTAAATCTTCGTACTCAAGGGGTAACAGCGTAAATGGGACGCCGAAGAGAAAGTGTGTCCTCGCTTATATGGTGGAAGGAGGGGGAGAGGAGTGGGAAGGGGTAGGGGGAGTGGGAAGGGGTAGGGGGAGTGGGAAGGGGTAAGGGAGGGGAGAGGGGGAATTACTCACGTCATCAGCACGGGGCCAGCTCGTTAAACCAAAAAAAACAAAAACAAGATCTTGTTATTGTAGAGACAAGTGGACAGCCATAACAAACCAAGATGAAAATGGAGAGAGAGAGAGAGAGAGAGAGAGAGAGAGAGAGAGAGAGAGAGAGAGAGAGAGACGTGACTGGCTATAGAATACATGAGGGGGAGGGGCAGGAGGAGGAGACAGATCAACAACAAGAGATTAAGTCGGGAGAATGTCCCTCACGTCGCCCTTACTCGAGACACATCCGGGTTTGGGATAATCTTTCTTCTCCAGAATGGTAGTAAAAGTTGGAGGGTTTTAGTGGTCCTCGAGAGATATGAGCAACTTTCGGGAGGCAGCCGACGAGAAAACGACGACAGCTGATGCCGAGGAAGAGCTAATTTTATGGTTTTGTCGGAGGTCGTCACGGATGGCTTGTCAGTGTTGGTTGAGGCCAAGAGGAGGAGGTCGGGGAAGGCGAGAGGCCAACATGAGCACACGAGAAACATACAATTTCCGGAATCACGTGAAGATTAGCCTACCAGCTTATTTGACCTTATGATGAAACACCTTTAACTCCTAAGGCTATCTGGCAGGTTAGGTTAGGTTAGGTAAGGTTAGGTTCGGGTGGTTAATCATAAGATAAAATAAGCTGGGGGTTAATCTGACGAAAACAGAGGCTATATTGAGTATTGATCATCAATAATGTTCTATAAATACGAAGAAAATGGCAAATACTTCAAAAGAAAGAAAATAAGTGGAGGCTGATTATAACGTTGGGGCTGTCATGTGCCCCTTAGTGCGCCAGTCTCTAGACCAGCGGTTCCCAACCTCAGGTCTCGACCCAAATCAGGTTCGTGGGGTGTTCTCAGTAGGGTCGCGAGGGCCCTCAGACAATTTTAAAAATATAATACTGTATTTATCATAAAGTCATAAACATTCAAGCTATATAATATACTATATGCCTGAGGATCAGGACACCCTATTGTTGGGAAATTTAGGGTTGCAACCAAAAAAAGTTGGGAACCACTGTCTAGACTCTAGACCCTACCTTGTTATGTTAACCTGCAGCGTGTGTGTGTGTGTGTGTGTTTCCTCATCATATCTAGACAACCTGGTGACCTGTCCCCTTCAGGTTAATTATCACAGCAGTAAGTGTTCAGGGTTGCGTGTGAGGCAGGGCCGGGGTGGGGCCACACACCCCTGGGAAGATTCTCTCTCACACACACTCGAGTGTTACCCCTCACACACACACACACACACACACACACTCGGGTATACAGCCTTACGTAATTTGTAATCAGATGAACCTGTAATTACGCTTCAGTGTCACCGACTTTCTCGAAATAACTTTAAATCCGACGGTCAGGTTTGGGTGTATTTCTTAGCTAGTTTACATACTGTTTGTCAATTCATCATGAAGACATTATTTCGCTATGATTGGTTTATTAAGTTGTTAGATAAAAAATTAGTACGACTTTTATTGTCATTATTATTATTATGGTCATCATTCACAGCTTCGCCAAGCCAAATGAAAGGTTTATATAATTAATTTTCTTTCCTTTTTGCTGAAAAATATTTAATGTAAGAAGTTGTGTTGTTTCCATATAACCTTTGACAGAAGACCTAGAAATTGCAGTATTATCAATTATTCCGAGAAATTTGGTTGTGTAAATGAAAAATAGATAAAATATAATCCTCATAAATCATAGGTTCCCAGTCCCTACATTACCCACCAACCATGTCACTTCTGCCGTCTTATATAAAATCAACATAACTCTCTGACCTCCAGTATTCAGCTAAGGCGTATTGAGTTGTACCGTCACCACTCACCAACCATACTTGATTAACTCTTCAGTGGTCTTCACATTATTTACCAGTACTATTTTCATCATATTACTCACTTGTCTCCCGCGGGAGGAAAACAGGACACACACACACACATCGTACTATATAAAGGGGCATTTAACCCTGAGTCAAATATCAGCTGTTCATCGTCGACTACATTAAAAACTGTACACCAACCTTATCGGGAAAATCCGTAACAGGAAATCAAATCAAAACCACTGATTCATAGGTCATCTCTCTCTCTCTCTCTCTCTCTCTCTCTCTCTCTCTCTCCAGGTGAGGGCGCAGCACCGTGACCCAATCAGCAGGTACAGTGTGGGCGGAGGCGACGGCCATGTTTGCCTCGCCACACTCACACTGAGGAACTGGCTAATTGGTTTGTTTGCGAGGCGTCACGAGACACGACAAGTCGGGTCAACGAGGACAATACCCCTTTAACATTACCAACAACAATTATATATATAACACCCCCTCCTCCTAAGGTATTCTCCTACCATATTTCACTAACCCAGAATGGTAAGACTAAGCATTACTTGTACTTTCTTAATTGTTTTTATCAAATCTTTTAGAAGAATACAGTACTCGGTGTAAATTTTGAGATTCGTTGGCAGCGTTTCCGAAAAAAATAAATAATGTTGAAAACTCTGAACTCCTGGAAACGGGTTGAAACGTTTCTCGATATCTAAAATTTCCCTTTTAAGGATTTGATGAAAAATAACACCTATGACCTCACAAGGTACCTCATTTTTACCCCCGAAATAATGGGTTTGATTCTTCTAAACTCCGAAAGAGAAACGTTATCTCAAGCTCCTGCCGTATGAGAAGTGCCAGGAAGGCAGAGGAACGCTCATCTGGTGAAGTTTACAGATAGCTGCCATTATCTGGTAGTGGAGGACGCCAGGCGTTATAAAGTGCTCGCCCTGGCGTTGCTGCTCCTGGTTTACGTCACTACGGTTGAGAGCCAAATAGGGGGTGTATGACCGTCGTGGATTTAAAACAAACACACTCGTCCTTCTCATCACATGTACGGTAGTTGCTTCATCACGTACACTCGTTCCAAAAAGTATCTTAAATGATTGTGTGTAAGACAATATGACATAACGAACGAATAGGAGTCGGTGTTCATTTTGAAATTCATTGGACCTCTCCTAGAAGATACTTCGTGGAGTGAGGGATTACTATAATAACTTTACGAGGCCTTTAAAATACAGATTTACTGAAAGAAGACCAAAAAACATCACAGTTATGAAGACAACTCTCAGTGTTCCCTCCGCAAGTTGTCGGCTACAGCCCTCAGTGTTCCCTCCGCAAGTTGTCGGCTACAGCCCTCAGTGTTCCCTCCGCAGGTTGTCGGCTACAGCCCTCAGTGTTCCCTCCGCAGGTTGTCGGCTACAGCCCTCAGTGTTCCCTCCGCAGGTTGTCGGCTACAGCCCTCAGTGTTCCCTCCGCAGGTTGTCGGCTATAGCCCTCAGTGTTCCCTCCGCAGGTTGTCGGCTACAGCCCTCAGTGTTCCCTCCGCAGGTTGTCGGCTACAGCCCTCAGTGTTCCCTCCGCAGGTTGTCGGCTACAGCCCAGGTTCACAACGGTTCCCCAGTGAAATTCTTATTCTTAACTATACAGGTGAAAACACGTCTGACTCTCAAACTATAAGAACAATATCGTTAAAAAAAATTGCATTCTCTCGTCCCACTCACGACTTAGATCACACTTACGACCCGTTGAGAATCCGATCCAAAGAGGGGTGGGTACAACTATGACAACGGCGCCTCTAACAAGGTAAACAGAGGGTGTTATGCATGGTAATTACATTTCTTGGTACCGGAGAGAGAGAGAGAGAAAAAGAGAGAAGGGGAGAGACACGAATCGCACCCCGAGCTGACGTAAAGACCGGAGAAGGGCTGCCTGGCTTCGGGGGGATAGCGTGTAGGGGGATAACATTCTTGCCTTATCTCTAGTTCATCACAGATTTGGGGGATTTTTACTCCCGTTTTCTTACAGTAAATCACGGTTGAATTCAATGTATGTCTTTGTTGCCCCAATAACCGCATTATGGCAGAGATATGTTTTCTATTTACCAGTAATGATGTAATATTTGTTGTCAGAAGATGAGAGTGGTCGGGCACGAGTGTTCCTCCAGGATCTAAACGTGATACGTCCTCTGGGAACTAAATGGAGGAAGTAGGTGACCAGGAAGCAATATGAGTTTCTAGAAAACATTATGAATGGCTAGGGTGAAGCTAAGTGGCCAGGAAGCAGGTTGAGTGGCCGGGAGGATACCGGTGGGTGGCCAAGAATAAGGTTGAGTGGCTGGGATGTAAGCTGACTTCCCAGGAAAGAGGTTGAGTTGTGGGAGGGGGGGGGGGGGGCGAAACACCAGTGAGTAGCTGGGACGGTGGACGGGTGAGTGACCGTAACAAAACACTCCCACGCTGACACCACTGACAGCAGTTGGTCTGTCTTCCTCCCCAGCCAGCAAGGACACAAATGCCCGTATCTTAAATATCAGCACCAACACCGCTAACACACTTATTGAAACTAAGCCTGACAAACGTTCGCCTAGCTTCTGCCCACAATGACGAGGTTTATGACACGACATTACCACAAACGTTGACACCACCAGCAGTAACATCCAGGAGCGTGGGCCGTTACCTGCCTCCTCTGGACCGTCTTCGTACTGTAGGTAGGTTAATGATATTCAGGGCAACAAGATGTAAACACGACGAGGGAGGCGCCGTCGTCTCTCTCTCTCTCTCTCTCTCTCTCTCTCTCTCTCTCTCTCTCGTGTAGACAGTGTACGTTTACGACCAGAGGGGTGTATGTGTGTGGGGGTGAGGGAGCTGCTATGAGATGGGTGCTTGAGGGAGGAGCGAGTCAGGGCGCGGTGGGTGTGATGAGAGAGGGATGGGAGAGGCAGCGTGCAGGGCGGGGGTAAGTGGGTGAGGGAGAGTGGGCGGTGGATGGGGAGGAAGACCCAACGGACCCA
Organism: Homarus gammarus; assembly: GCA_958450375.1. Taxonomy (NCBI): domain Eukaryota; kingdom Metazoa; phylum Arthropoda; class Malacostraca; order Decapoda; family Nephropidae; genus Homarus; species Homarus gammarus. The sequence continues at coordinate 2,058,637 of CAUDMG010000359.1, forward strand.
CGAATTAAGGTCACGGAGTCCGTTACTCTTGTCGACAGTCCATCAGATTTAACTGGAGAAGGAAGGAATACTGTAATACTGTGTGTGTGTGTGTGTGTGTGTATTTGTGTGTATGTAAATAGTTGTTTAAGGATATTTGTGTCTGAGTTTTGATTTCTTGATGGCAACAGATACACTTTATCGGAACAAGAAGAATCAAGAGCTTTATTTTAGCTCGGCCATAACCCGCACCAGCCGCCACGCCACGCTAGTAAACACCTCCGACCTCACCTGTGTTTACACCCTCCTCCACCATACCACCTCTCTCACACCTCCTGTTTAACCCTTTGATGGTGATAGTTCAACCCTTTAATGATGTTGGTCTAACTCTTTGGTGTAAATGGGTTAACCCTCTGAGGACATCGTAATCAAGAGTCAATATATGAGTTACACACAATAGCTCTTACGTTTAGAGTCCTTACCACAGTCTCAAATACGTGTACAATACAAGATTATCTCTTACTAGACTAACAGCATTTTCTTAACCTTGCATTTACTTTTTACTTATAAAGTGACATAGCTGACATCCTCCACCATACTACACGCTCTTCCTAGACTTAAATATCACAACACACGCTATGCAAACTTAACCTTCACTGAAATTTAAACACGGCCATTAAACCCCGAAGATTTTTAGAAGGGAATTAAAGACGCCAATTTCACCTCACACGAGACGACATATGTGAGTAACACCTCACCACCACAACTGACAACCTTATCTCGGGCATTTTTCTGTCAGTCACTCGAGGAAAAAAATGTAAAAATCAGTTTGGAAATATCAGCATGAAAAAGATTCAATCTAGGAATATCGACAGGAGAAAAAAATCATCTAACCACACCTCCATTTTACCTATCCATCCACGTCCCCTCCCACCCATCTAACGCCTCTTTCCCGCCCATCCACGCCACCCTCCCACCCCTCCACTTCAGGCGCTCAGAGGGAAACTACATCTGAAAGTTAAGATAACCTCATAACAGTGTTGCTGAGTTGTGACGTGTTTATGGCGGACTGGCGAGAAAGGTCAGGGTGGCGAGAAAGGTCAGGGTGGTCGAGAGAGGTCAGGGTGGTCGAGAGAGGTCAGGGTGGCGAGGGACGGTCAGGTTGGTGAATGAAGTTAGGGTGATGACTAAGGTAAAGTCAGAAAGTAGAACAAGGTCACAGGTACAGGGAAGGGTCAGACAGTCACAGAGTTCACGGGTTGTATCATGAGGTAAGGGCTGCTAGGAGAAAGGTAAAGCGTCGATTGGAAGGTTATAGTTCCTCAGTCAAAGATCGAGAAATGTAATTGATAAATATTGTTTTCTGTGTCAACGTGACGATGACCTGAGCTGGTTACTGGAGGTCATATAGTAACAGTGACCTCTCATAGTAACCGTACCCAGAGCCTTACAAAGAATACATTCCTAAAGAGTTTTATGAAAATTGTGTGTAAAACAGAAGACCCCGGTGCCCTGCTTACATTCTTTGTCTTCAGCCAAACTCACTACACATCCTGACGGGGCCGAACGCCTTCTCGTCGTCTACAGCCTCACAGTTTGACGGCGAGACAACAAAAGGTAAACAATTAGTATCAGATAACAAATATAACACTCCTCACCACCACCATCTGTACATCCCCCTACCCGAGATACAGTTACACCATCACAACAATAGTGACAAACAACAACAGGATGCCGGCGAAACAAACAAACAGTTTCAACCTCGGTGAGTTTCTACGGTATTTCAGGCACAAATTACCGTTGTTGTCATCTGCCGTTTATGGGGGCAGTGGAGGTGGCAGCTATCGTTGTTTCAGTATTCGCTACAACATATTATGTAACCACTGCCGTTACTATTGTTCCAAGGAAGTGGTACAGCAGTTCATCTGCAGAGGCGGCTGCTGCTGCCGGAACTTGAGGTGCTACAACTTGTGGGCCCACTTCCACATCCCTCAGCAGAGGTACACGGAGTCTTCCTGGTCCCTCCTTCACAACTTCCCTCATAACGACCAGCAGACCCGTGCCTCCATGACGGGCCGGAACCATCACTCACCTGCAGGAGTCTCCCAGCTGCTCCAAAATTCCACTTACACGACTCTTCATAAAACGGGTCCCAAGAGGAGGAGGTGGGGGAGGAGAAGGAGGAGGAGGAGGAGGAGTTGAAGAAAAAGCACTGTTCCCGAAATGTCTGGATGTCCATTAGTCCTGTCTGGTCCATGATGCTGATGTTATAATGTTATACAACGCTTCTACAACTAAGGCCAGGACAGGTCAGGTCATGTTAGGTCAGATTACAGCAGGTTGTGTTAAGTTAGGTAAACTTATTCTAGTCATTACGAATTAAAAACTAAGCGATTATCCTCCCGATACTTGACGAGTCTCCCACAGTACTGGACCACTTCACCAAGACAGTGTATATCTAATATTTCACGCAGTTTAAGCATAACTCGTCTATGTCTCCAGAGAAGTAATTCGTGATATTGAAGGTAATTTAAAGACAAATATCTTAAGATCTACAAATTAATATATAATTAAAAAAGGCAACAAAACAACAACAATTACAACAACACACTTACAAAACAACAACAATTACAACAACACACTTACAAAACAACAACAATTACCACAACACACTTACAAAACAACAACAATTACCACAACACACTTACAAAACAACAATAACAATTAATGCAACACCTCATTTAAAAACAAACAAAAACAATTATTACTACACTAAACTGAAGGAACAAAATACAATTACAACACAATACAAAAAAAATTAAAATAAAATAAAATATAAAAAATAAATTAAAATAAAACTTGAAGATCGTCAAAAAACAGATATTTTTTTTTTTTACCCCAAAGAAAGAAAATCCTTGAGCCGAGGAAGTGAGTTACAGACCTGTGTGTGTGTTTTTTTTTTCCTGTCAGTATCCTATACACTTAAAAAGAAAAAAAATCCTTCTCATCCTGGGAAATCCTTTGTCTAACGTCAGGATTTCCAGCTGTAAACTTGTGGTGGAGAGAAAAAAGTTAACGTCTTGGAAATCTTCGCGCGAGAGAGAGAGAGAGAAATGAGCAAGATAAAATGAGAGAATGTAAGAGAAAACGAAAGGGAGAGAGAGAGAGAGAGAGAGAGAGAGAGAGAGAGAGAGAGAGAGAGAGAGAGAAAGAGAGAGAGAAATGAGACATTGTGAGAAATAATGAATGTGAAAGAAAATGTGAATTAAAAAAAAAAGAATTACTGAAATGAAAAAGTTTAAAGAGGTCATTTGCGTGTGTGTGTGTGGAGATAACGCGTAAAACCCAACACAACACGTACAGCATCTAATGGTGGACGAGTCAGCTGCAGCAACACACACACACACACATATTGTTAAGTTACATGCGCGGTAACCCAGACAGAAATAGCAACAACAACAACAACAACAATAATAATAATAATAACAATAATAATAATAATAATAATAATAATAATAATAATAATAATAATAATAATAATAACAGTGGAATAATAACAATAATAATAACAATAACACAACAACACACGTGGAAAATATCAACAAATAACTGATATTATCAATCACACCATAACACAATACAACATAAGCCACAATACAACACCACATAATTACAACACACAACACAACAAAACCGAAGTACAACGTGTGTGGGAGGCTACTGTGAGTACTGTACCCAACTGACAAAAAAAAAAACATTACTCACATAATTGTTTTCAAGTAAGACGTCAATCGCCCTATGAAACAATGTATACTTTAATAACATATAATTTAATCCCCTTATGAGATACTCTTTATAACTATATTGAATTAATCCCCCTTTGAGATACTGTAGCAACAATGCAAATTCAGAATAACGTAGTAATTATCACACTAACGAGCAACAATTATATCTAATACTACATGTGAGTAAATTCAGTAAAAGCTTTAATGGCAGGAGCAGTTGGGGGAGCCTGGTCACTCGCCCGATAATGACGCAATAACATAAACATTACCAGAGTCACCAACACACCCGACGACTCAAGGCAACAAGCTGTCATAATAACCTTTTTCTTCAGTGTTAAAATTAAGCCATCGTGTTTAAAAAAATATCGACCTGACGAACCAAATACACCCACAGACTGACATACACGATGACTGCTACACCACCCCCTCTCTATCGTGGAAATAAACTGTAACAACGAAATCCTGATATAATATAATTTGGTAATATTAATAGCAATTCGTTATTACATGAACTAGGAAACTGTAATTTTATCCCGATTGAATCCCGAGGGGTGTAGGGCGGCCGGAGACGACTGTACTGTACCGGTAGGGGTCGTGTTCACCTCGTAAGTACAAAAAGAGAGGTGGGTAGCCGGTAATGGCCCCGGACATCGTTCACAATTTATGGTTGAGTCGAGTAAAGATTCTCAATACGCAGGTTTTGTCAGACTTCCACTCCCCCCCCCCCCTCTCTCTCTCTCTCTCCCCCACCATTCCCAACCAGCCCATTCCCACCACCCTCACCACTCCCACAACAGCCCCTCCCCCACCACACCCTCCTTTTTGTGTGAGTGTGGGAGGGAACGGTGACTGGCGGTGTTGCTGATGGTGGAAGATTTACTGTGTGTGGTGTGTTTGTGTGGTGAGTTCCGCCGCCAACAGAGATGTTCTGTCAAAAGCTCTTGAGATGAATGAAAAGTCGTGGGTGGTGTTTGCAGCTCACTAAGTATTTTCACTCCCGGAAATGTGTACCAGTATAGCCACCACATGTGTAGTTGTCTATGACTTGAAGGGATACGGGGAATAAGCCTGCCAGAAGTCTTTATACTGGTCGGTGTATAGTTGTATAAACACGCCAGCTACACACAATACTCGGCATGTTATCAAGCAGAGGCAGACGTCTCTATTGCTGGCGTTGTAAGGATTTATGTGAACACAAATTTGGGAGGTAGTCAAGAAGCCATTTGATGTTAGGAGAGAGACGCGTGGTGGACAATAAAAGATCAACATGTAGCAGCGGTGGTACTGGCTGTGTTATTTACCCCAGTGGCCAATGCGTACAGTATGTCTCACCTGATGGCAGTACAGAGTTAGTAGAGTTAATTAATCTCCATCGGGCAGTCAGTCACACTAAATGGATAGCCACTCTAGTCCTCAGCTACGGCACACACAACACTATACATAACACGGTGTAGTATATCACAATAACATAACATCGTCGCAAGTAACCATAAATAACACAAATAACAGTGTAACACAACATCGTCATTAATAACACAGTACAACAGAACACCCCTATAACATAACAGTGCCTATGTTTCGTATGCGGGCTGGGCGAACAATTTACTAATGGGTTTCAACACAGTTATGCACAAGACTTTCCCCCAAGCGAGTCTAACTACCTAACTCATCCTGGGTGCCAAAGTACACCCCGAGCCACTTTCCCAGGTTAAATTAACAGTGCGGAGTTAAATTGACAGTGTGGGGTTAAACTGATAGTGGGGGGTTAAACTGACAGTGCAGGGTTAAACTGTATCCTTCGGTTTAAAATTTTCCTGTACAAATAAGATGTTGCCGGCGTGAAGGGCATACTGTATGTTGCTTGAGGAAAATTAACTGAGGATAGTTTGGCGTTGCCTGGAGAGTGTTACTGTAGTGTTGTACATGCAAGGATGGCACGTGCTGGAACGGCACGTGCAGGGACGGTACATACAGTCGGGGTCAGAATTCCACTCCCTCCCAAACTGAAGCAGTATCCATCCCAAATGAGATAAAACAAAACACCCGCACCAGAAGAGCCAGGTGAGACTCATTCCCGTGACTCAGTTTCACCACAGGAGCGAACTTTTTGTCCGTGACTGTACAGTGATGGCACGGAACTGTGGAGGAAAAAATAACCAAAAGGGCAGAGGTAGTAGAGTCAGTGCTGACCCAAGTTAATACCTTCAATGTATTACCTATATAAAACTTCTATATGTTAATCCATAATTTTCAGGCACGAACCATGGATCAGTTCATCACCCCCCCCCCCCCACCCCTCTCTCTCGCCTCGTGATGCTCAGTTATTTATCAACATGACCCACCGTATCATGGCTGCGTGCAGTCTGTTGTCGGTCATGAGGTGCAGCCATTGACCCTCTCCAACGTCCTGATGGAAGAGGTCACGGCTACACAGTTCACAAGAGCTAGACACTGAGGCATTACTGATATCCTTCCACAATCTTGCATTTCCACGAATTAATTACACGGATGACCCACTTAAGCTGTTTAAAAGTGCTGAAATCTACAAACTCTGCAGTCAAAAAATTTCATCCCCTGAATATACATCATTTAATATTCCATATTCTTCAGCGTTTCACCAAAAGTTCCACGCTTAGTAAACTATAATTTTCTCCCTGTGGGCGGCGTGGTCGTGCATATTCAGCAACATCGTCCTAAAACCTACATTATCTGCACTTCCTACGATTCGCCACGACCGATAGGGGGTAGTGAAGGAGGGGAGGGGAAGAGGAGAGAGGGGATGGAAGAGGAGAGAGGGGGTGGATGAGGAGAGAGGGGGGGGTGGATGAGGAGAGAGGGGGGTGGATGAGGAGAGAGGGGGGTGGATGAGGAGAGAAGTGAAGGAGGAAGAATAAAGAGGGAGGTGGAGGGGGAAAAGGAGAGAGGGGTAGGGGAAGGAATGACAACTCGACAACAACAACAAAATCACATCGAATCTGTAACACCTCCGCTATTACACTCAACCGATTCCACATTTAGTATTTTATCCCCAGGACGTGAAGAACAACCCACTACAATCATTATCTGGGCCACTGGGATTAAAACAACAACGTACACAAACAAATCCCGATACTGTGCACCGTTCATCAACTCATGACTCCACGCTGCCTGTCGATAGGTTCACGGAGGTCGGATATTTGCTCTCTAAATAACATCTTTCTGAATCTGATTTTGTGTTTGGTTTTCGAACGAGTGTCGGGAATTATGCCTTCAGCTGTTTGTAGGACTAATACCTCTCTCGTTAGTTAATGTTCAATACCTCTCTCGTTAGTTAATACTCAATACCTCTCTCGTTAGTTAATGTTCAATACCTCTCTCGTTAGTTAATGTTCAATACCTATCTCGCTAGTTAATACCCAATACCTCTCTCGTTAGTTAATGTTCAATACCTCTCTCGTTAGTTAATGTTCAATACCTCTCTCGTTAGTTAATGTTCAATACCTATCTCGCTAGTTAATACTCAATACCTCTCTCGTTAGTTAATGTTCAATACCTCTCTCGTTAGTTAATGTTCAATACCTCTCGTTAGTTAATGTTCAATACCTCTCTCGTTAGTTAATGTTCAATACCTCTCTCGTTCGTTAATGTTCAATACCTCTCTCGTTAGTTAATGTTCAATACCTCTCTCGTTAGTTAATGTTCAATACCTCTCTCGTTAGTTAATACTCAATACCTCCCTCGTTAGTTAATGTTCATCGTCCATTAATTCAAGTTATCGTTACTGTAATAAAAATTTTCAGGAAAGAACCTTTCTCTTCTTCTTTCTCTCCTGTTTCACTTTTCCTTCACTCTTTCTCTTTTCACCTTACCTCAATTTCTCTTTCGTCATCCTTTCCCATTCTTCCTTCTTTCGCTTTCTTTTCAACTCTCTTTTTTTCTACATTCGTTTTATCTTTTTAACTCCTCCATATCCGACTTTCCTTACGTTCCTCGTTATCTTTCTCTCCTAATTTCTTACCGTCCCTTCGTTTTCCTTCCCTCCACCATTATCTCTAATTTCGTTTCTCTTTCCCTTTCCTTCACATTTTCCGGTCTCTTTTCCTTTCTCTTTATCCCCCTCCTTCCCTTTCTACGCCTCAATCAATCTTATTCAGATTTTGAGGACACACACACACACCGCGGTATACTGTATTGATTTATGGTAATATGACTCCACGTCGATCACTTTGACGAGGCGAAAATATCAAATAGTTGACTGACTGACTGACTGACGAACTAACTGACTGACTGACTGATTGATTGACATATGGCTGATTAACTTTAACAAATATAAATTCTGCTAACCTAACCTAACCTAAAGTAACTTGCGTAACCTAACCTAAACTAGCCGAGGTAATTTAACCTTATTCTATTCCACAATGATTAACCTAACCCCTCTAGGTTAGGTTAGATTAAAAATGGATGATCTGGCGGTCATTGGCGGTATAGTTGGGTTGGTTTGGTTTGGGTTGGGCTAAAAATGGGTGAACTGGCTACCACTGTTCACTGGTGTCGGGGTATTTGTGTTGATGCCAAATGCTTCACTTGTTCAAAATGTCTCCAGCAGTCTAAGAGGTTGACAGAGAATGATGAGAAAACAAAACCTAATCTAACCTAACCTAAAAACAGATGATAGATTAAATATACAGATAAAATATACATCTGAACCGTATATATATATATATAGTTTGGTGGTGTAAATTTTCCCCTGTACAGTAGCTAATAAAATTCGCTTGGTTTCGCACCGCCAGTCCATCCACCTGTGAACGGGGACCTAATTATACAGTTGGGGAAGTGAAACTGGTCGAGTAATATTGCCGACCACACTGCCTCCTTGTGTACCGAAAAGAGCCGTAGTGTAGTGTATCTTAAATGACCTCAGAAGACCGCCAGGCCTACTGGACCCACTGTTAGGTTTAGCGTTGGAAGGACTCGTGGACTTATGTTCGAAATGTCACTCACCTAACATGCTCCTAACAACACCTCAATAACACACTCACATACCAACACACTCACATACCCACACACTCACATACCCACACACTCACATACCCACACACTCACATACCCACACACACTCACCTAACGTGCTCCTAACAACACCTCACACTCACATACCCACACACTCACTAAGACTCCTTCAGCCACTCACTCAGCATATGTAGGAGTGTGTCTACGAGAACAAATATACATGTGTGGTGAGGGTGGGGAGTGTAGTGGTGAGGGTGGGGAGTGTAGTGGTGAGGGTGGGTGGGTGGGTGGGTGTTTGGGTGGATGGGTAGGCTGATGGGGTCAATGAGGCGGAGGTAATGGTGGAGCTGGGCTGAGGGGGAGGCGGCCAATGAGAGTGAAATGAAGGTGGCTAACGAGGTGGAACAGAGAGGTGGTGGAGGTACTGAGAGGTGGTGGAGGTAGTGAAAGGTGGCGGAGGTACTGAGAGGTGGTGGGGGTACTGAGAGGTGGCGGAGGTACTGAGAGACGGTGGAGGTACAGAGAGGTGGCGGAGGTACTGAGAGGAGGTGGCGGAGGTACTGAGAGGTGGTGGAGGTACTGAGAGGTGGCGGAGGTACTGAGAGGTGGCGGAGGTACTGAGAGGTCGTGGAGGTACTGAGAGGTGTCGGAGGTACTGAGAGGTGGTGGAGGTACTGAGAGACAACAGAGATACTGAGAAACACACATCCTCAACCTTTCCCAGTACGTTTTGCCTTCCTAATAAGCTAATAATAACAATAATAACAATAAATAAAAATAATAATAATAATAATAATAATAATAATAATAATAACAATAAATAGTAATAATAATAATAATAATGTCCTCTCATCAACAATCACAAAAATAAACGTTTAATCTGGTAACGTTTTCTTCACCAGGTTAAATTATCAAGTTTGGTGTTTAATATTCTTCTCCCCCCTCATTTACCTCGCCTCTTGTCTCTAACTACACCTTCCTCCTCCTCCTCTTCGTCTTTCTCCTACACCTCCTCCTTCTAGTCTTCTTTCTAAACCTCCTCCTCCTACACCCTCCTCCAGTCCGGTCATCAAGCCACCCCCTTAAACTACCAATAACCTCGCTAATGATCCAATTAAGTTCTTCCTCTCACACTTACTGCATCGTCCAATCAGCAAGCTCTCCTCTGAAATACTCACTACCGTTTCTAATTACTAAAATATACCGTCAACTGTTAGTTCACATCCACAGTCTCTCACCATCACTAACCTCTCCCCCCCCCCCCTCCATCAAGTTCACTCCCCAGGTTCACTCCCTAACGTCTACTCCCCAGGTTCACTCCCTAGAGCCTACTCCCCCTCGTCTACTCCCTAACTCCATGTCATTTCGCGCCCTCAGGGACCGTCTTACCTAACACCCTCATCAGCCATCCGTCCTCTCCAATCATCAATCTCTTATGCCTAAATTCCGGTCCCGCAAATCCAGTTACCGGACGAAGGCTACGACTGAGTCATCAGGAATTTCCCGGGTGAAGAAGATGCTACACCACGCCCCCGTAATCAGAGAATCTTCGACTCTATTGTCTTTACCCTTAGCTTATATTTTCTCCCTCGCCATTACACGAGTCGCTAATTCCCCCCTCCCCCCCCTCCCATCCCTTGACGTGAACGTCCAAAACGCTCGAGTCCTCTACCAAGGTCATCCGGGGTTGACTTGGGTCTAACTTCTTACGTAATACATTAACGACCTGAGACGGAAGTTGTGGGGAGGATCATCCTATGTAAAGTAATGTATAGCTGGGGAATCTGACACCTTTGACCTTCTGCTGTGCTGTTTCGACCTTGTGGTAAATATAAAACAATATATATATATATATATATATATATATATATATATATATATATATATATATATATATATATATATATATTATATATATATATATATATATATGTGTGTGTGTGTGTAATATTTAGAGACGTTAGAACAAAAATGACCGACCTGCCGAACAGGAAACCATAGGTAGGCCAGCCTGAAACACTCACGCCTCGTGGCGAGTAAAAACAAAGCCTCCAAGCAATGCCCTTAGTCGGGGGGTGGAAGTATTTTGAACTAGGCCTATAGAAATTTAAATGTACTTTACCGAATTAATGTAGACACGGTTCATGAAGTTAAAGGACAATCATAAGATTTAAAGCTACTGTGGCTAGTTTCCCAGTTCAAAATATGTTACGTGTGTCCCAAGAAAACTAATAGAAATACGCGAATCGATGACGTCATGGGGGGGCAGGCGAGCGCCCTGAGGTATGCAGGCGTTGGCCGTTGACCGGGCCTCAGAAGTTCACGGTCATTGACCAAGATGGACGTCTAACTACAACGTGGAAAACGACAACGTGGTCTCGTCCCTTTCCGTGCGTTCATCCATGTTGCAAGTAAGTCCGTATTCGATCACAGACAGTGTTTACATAGGGCGGAGAATAATTTAACAGTAGTTAACAAAGTACTCCTTTTGCAGGGTCACGAGACCCCACTTGGTTGGTGGTGATGGTGGTTTGGAAGACATAGCTGGGAACTCACGGGGTGGAGACCCACCCGGCCGGCGAGCAGACAGGTGTCCCTACCTGCCAAACTACCGTGACTGACCGCAGAGCTTGGTTGTGGTCGATCTGATTCATCGAATCTCCCCACTTAGACTCGTACAACACCACAAGAACCACCCACACATCTCCTCAGTCAGTGAAAAATCTTACTAACGGGAAAGTAGAACCCCCCCCCCCCCCTCAGCTGGGCAGGGTTCACCTGGTTGTACTGGGACCTGTCCATGAAGTACTGGGAGTAAGTCACTCAGTGCAGACTGAGTGCATGAAGGGTCACACGCTAGGACCGGGAGTTCTAGTGGTTACATAGACATATTCATCTCCCCAGTATTGGGTGTATGTGATTAGAATAGCCAAGTCCAGGTGTGTAGTCAACGCTCTTCATGGTTGATTGCACACGTGGGACGTAGAAGTTCCTCTTAAAAAATTGGTGAAAGGCTTTACCACCTTAAAGTACGGGTGCATTCTGAACTTGTGTGTGAAGCATGTTACGGGTGTTGGTGGAGAAACACTCATGATTCCTGAACCTAGAAAGAGTAATGAAAAAACAGCAGATTACCCGTCTGCCTGACGGGTTTCTTGTAAATAAGAACATAAGAATGGAGGAAACTGCAGCGGGCCTATTGGCCCATACTGGGCAGTCCCGTTTACACCCAACCCCTATTGCTCATATGAGCATCCAACCTATGTTTGAAGCAATTCAGCGTATTCGAGTTAATGATGATATTTGGTAACTTGTTCCATTCATCCACTACTCTGTTTCCAAACCAGTGTTTACCTATTTCACGCCTAAATCTAAATTTGTCCAATTTAAAACCATTGTTACGAGTTCGCTCCTGGTTGGATAATTTGAGTACCTTTGTAATGTCCCCTTTGTTTAGCCCTGCCTTCCATTTATACACCTCTATCAGGTCGCCCCTCGCTCTACGTCTCTCAAGGGAGTGCAAATTAAGATGCTTTAACCTGTCTCTATACTCAAGGTTCCTGATACCCGGGATTAGTCTTGTCATTCTCCTCTGAATTCTTTCCAAGGATTCTATATCCATTCTGTAATACGGTGACCAGAACTGGACTGCGTAATCCAGGTGTGGTCTCACAAGAGCAAGATACAGTTTTAGGATGACCTCGCTAGTCTTGTAACTAACACTCCTTTGTATGAACCCAAGTACTTTATTAGCCTTGTTACGAGCAAAAACACATTGTTTACTTGGCTTAAGGTTCCTACTTATCATTACTCCTAAATCTCTCTCGCAGTCGGATTTCTCTATGGCATCGTTGTTCATCTGGTATCTGGTTTCCCTGTTTACATTTCCTATACTGAGTACTTTACATTTGTCAATGTTGAATTTCATCTGCCATTTTTCAGACCATTCGAAAAATTTGTTTAGATCCTCCTGTAGTTTTGCCGAGTCCTCGTCAGATTTGATAACACGTCCTATTTTAGTATCATCAGCAAATTTACTTATGTTGCTGTCTATGCCGATATCTATGTCGTTTATGTATATAATAAACAATAATGGTCCAAGTACTGAGCCTTGGGGAACTCCACTTGTGACGTTGCTCCAATGGGACTTAGTGCCGTTAATGCTCACTCGCTGTTTCCTGTCCTGTAACCACGCCCTAATCCATTTAAGGATGTCACCTTTGATGCCATGAGCTTCTACCTTTCTAATTAGTCTTTCGTGGGGTACTCTGTCGAAGGCTTTGCTAAAGTCGAGATATACCACATCATAATTGTGCCCCTCGTCCACCGATTCGAAAACTGATGAAAAGAATGTTAATAGATTAGTTAGGCAAGAACGTCCGCTTGTGAAGCCATGCTGGGAATCATTGATCAATCTGTGCTTCTCCAGGTGATTTCGAATAGAGTTTGAAATGATTGCTTCCAGTAATTTGCCTACTATTGATGTTAGACTGATTGGGCGGTAGTTAGAGGATAGTGATCTATCCCCCTTCTTGAAGATCGGTATTACATTCGCTATCCTCCAGGATTCTGGTACTACACCTGTTTTTAAGGACATGTTAAACAACTTTGCTAAGGGCATACTAAGCTCTTCCTTACATTCCTTTAATACTCTGGCAAATATCTCATCGGGACCAGGTGACTTATTAGGCTTTAGTTTGTCTATTTGCTTACTAACATCGTTACTAGTCACTACTATCTCACTTAATTTGTTTTCTTCACTATCTCTGAATAGAGTCGGTGCCTCGGGTATCATGTTTAAATTTTCGCTGGTGAAAACTGTTGAAAAATATTTATTCAAATTATTGCTCATTTCTCCGTCGTTATCAGTGAGCTCGCCGGAGTCTGACCGTATTGGTCCAATCTTTTCTCGTGTTTTAGTTTGGTACATTTGGTAGAATCCTTTGGGGTTTGTCTTTGCCTCCCTTGCTATCCTTACCTCATTATTCCTCTTTGCTTTCCTTATCTCGGTTTTAACCCTACTCGCCAATACCCTATAATAGTCCCGGAGGTGAATTTCGCCACGATTTATCCTTCTACCTATAGCCTTCCTTTGGCCAATGATGTTCTTTAAATAATTATTTATCCATTTAGGGTCATTGTTGTTTGATCTGAGTTTTTTGTATGGTATGTTCTGCCTTTGTGCATTAAGTAACTCACTATTTAAATTGTCGTGGAACTCGGCAATCTCAGATCTAGTTATCAGGTCGGTGTCATCTGTCAGGTTCACGGCCAAGCGCGACACCCCCTCTCTCAGCTGCCTCTTTAAACTGTCAAAGTTTGCCCTTCTGAAATCTGGTACTTTAGTGGAATTTTCCTTACGTCTGCCCTGAAAATCTAACTGGAATCGAATTTCTTTGTGATCGCTGTTTGCAAGTTCGTTCCCTACCTCGACATTGCTAATGAGGTTTTCTCTGTTTGACAAAACTAAATCCAATATATTATTACCCCGTGTGGGTTCGGTTATATGTTGACTTAGGAAACAGTCCTGGATTGTCTCGAGAAAATCCTCTGATTCTGAGTTTCCCGTAAGGTCGGTCCAATCTATTTGGCCAAGGTTAAAGTCGCCTACTATACAGACTTTGTTGTGTATGGAAGCCCTGCGCATTTCATCCCAGATAAGTCGCTCATTGACTCTGTCAAGATTGGGGGTCTATATATTACTCCTGTGATTAATTTTTCCCGACCGTCGCTTAATTCTATCCAAATTGTTTCTGTATTCCTCTCAGTTTTTATTTCCTTATTTATTTCACACTTCAGTGAATGCAATTACATCGATTTCTTCGGTACATACCAAGGCCCTAATATCATCCATTTTGTTTCTCATACTTCTACTGTTCGCGTAATATACATTTAAGTTAGTCGTGTTCTGAGTCCTTCCCTTACCGCGTTTAGTTTTAAACTCCCTGTCTAATTTAGTTATGTCATCATTCCTAACACTATTTCCCTGTAATCTTTCGCCTTGTTTACCCGCTCCCACTGCAGTCTCCTCCACCCCCGTGCCCCTATGTTCTCTTAGCAGTTTAAAGACTTCGATATCTTTTGAACTGCCCCCTCTAGAGCCCCAGCCAGGGTTGCTACTCCATCCCTAGACAGGTGCACCCCATCCCTAGCATAAAGGTCCCTTCAATGCCTGCCACTTGGCAGGTTAGTAGTTACAACCTTCGGGTTCTGTGTAGTTAGGACAGTTAGGATAATAGTATTTTGTGGGTCATTCCAGACAGGCTATGAGTGATCCATGTTCTTGTGTAGTATGACTAAATTAGGATTTCTATTCCTCAGGGATTGCTATATAATTTTGTCGGATGCACTTAAGGCATTTTCACCGATGCAAGTATTTGTTTAATGTTTTATATGCCACTAAGTGATGTAGGGTGTAAGAAGGAATTGTTTCAGAGAAGTTCCTCGTTCTGGTGTCTGTATTACTGCTGCATTATTAGTCCTTTTCAGATGCAATTAATATTTTTTAATAATTTTGTTGATGCCATGTACAACTTTTGTTTGCCATTGTAGTGTTGTAAGCTACGCTTAGAAGTACTCCAGTGCTTGTGTACAATTATTGATTCCATCTGTAGTGTTGGAAGGAATAGAAGTGTTATCTTTTACCAGTGAATCTCATTAACCCCAATCACAGGTCAATTCCACGGTTACGGAAAATACTTTTATTAATTGTGTTTGTGCTGGTTCGGTATTCTCTGAGGGGAGCTTCCACTGCATTACCATCCACTGTAACTCAATAACCCCAATAGGTAGAATTCCAACCGGTTACACACACACACACACACATATATATATATATATATATATATATATATATATATATATATATATATATATATATATATATATATATATATATATATATATCACCCAAGAGTTTCCATCGTCGGGTTGATAGAATATTATGATTCTCAATTTTAGTTCACATTGTCAGGCGGAAACTGTAATGACGGAATTAATTAGAAAAATCACAAAGACATAAAGGTGTCCCAGGTTTCTATCATGGTGTAATATGTTTCAGCAAATATTTATATCAGCTCCTTCCTCCAGTGACTTGGCGGGACGAGGCGGGGCGTGGGGAAGGCCCGCGTGTGCGTGCCAATGAACGTACAATGAGGTGCCTTACCGAAAACATTATTTACATGCCAGCCTCGAGGGTGTTGTGTAGAGGCACGTGAAAGGGCACGTTAACTGGCCGCCTATCCCCATAAACACCGTCCAATTACCAGCGTGAATTCATGGTGGCATTTTACTTAATCCTGGGACCTCGAATGCCCCTCTAGCTGACCCACTGACCTGACAAGAGAGCTGATGGTTAGTCTTATATACCTCCAGGTCCACCTAATTGATCACGTTACCCCCTAAAAGGATTTCTCGAAGGCCAATGACGCCACATGTCAAGTTTTAATGTTCTATGACGTCAGAGATGAGGCATTTATATCTTATGACGTCAATAGGCGAAACATTTATATTTTGTGACGTCAGAGATGAAGCCTTTATATCTTATGACGTCAATAGGCGAAACATTTATATTTTGTGACGGGACGTTATATTGAAGCGTGTTTGTCGGTATCGTCTGACCCATGACCACCACCCCTCCCATCACTGACCCTCACCACCACCCTCCTATTACTGATCCATCACCACCCCTGCCATCACTGACCCACCTCCACCACCCCTGCCATCACTGACCCATCACCACCACCCCTGCCATCACTGACCCACCTCCACCACCCCTGCCATCACTGACCCACCTCCACCACCCCTGCCATCACTGACCCACCTCCACCACCCCTGCCATCACTGACCCACATCCACCACCCCTGCCATCACTGACTCTCCCCCCCCCCCCGCCAACCACTGACCTGTCTCCATCCCTTCCACCACTGAAAAATCTCCACCTCCCCCACCACTGACCTGTCTCCACCCCTCCCACCACTGACCTACCTTCACCACACACACAGTATATATATAACCTGACCCTAAACTGAGGACAGGAAAGAATATGTTTTGTCTCCAGGACCAAAATGGCTCGAGCAGCACCTCCCTCTCCCTACCTCTTATATTTTTCCCTCCTACACAGGCACCAGAGTGAACTGTACCAAGGACGATTCTCTTTGGCTCTTCAGTGACACAAATATTTCTGTAAAAATCTAAGCACGAAAAAGAAAATATAGTTATGATACCTTAAATAACAGTAAATCATTAACTAATATATGTTCAGTAAATGTGACCTCCAACCACCTCAGAAATCAGTCGTCTGGGTCATACTAAGTGGCTAAATATATCTGTGATCATCATATACAGACCTGACCTTGAGAGAGATATTCACGCATGAACTCTTCAACACACGGTAAGACACAGACAGATAATATAGACACAAAGACTAATCTACAGTTCCATGCGGACGACCATCAAACTCCAGGATCAGATTAATACTTAACACATCCTCGACTCCGAAAGCGACAATAACCAAACCAGCCGCCGACGTAAAAACAGAGAGCAGAGTGCTTCTTGTCAACAGCCGCCTCACTGCTCTGGCAACTTGCACCAAAAGAGAAAAACAAAAGAGATTCGACTAATTTTTTGTTTTTATGCTTTTTTGGCAAGTTGACTTTACACGGACGGAAGGAGGGACTCGGGGGAGCTAATCCCTCACTCCCCTCAGGTGTTGTCACTGGCTCTCCCACTATATAAAGACCTTAAAACTCCACATCCATTTACCCACGGACTGGTGAGGTCGCCCCAGAGCTTATCTACGAGGTGACGCGTGCACAGCCCACCTGGATTATCACACACACACACACACACACACACACACACAGTCCTATCATCATACGAGCTAAATTCCTGACAAAATACAGGAACTGATAAAAGAGGAAACAGGTATTGAGTCCAGGTTATTAGCATGGAGATGAGCTACTACCTGTCCTGCACTACTGGGAGGGTCAACACGGCCACCAGAGGCTTTATAATGAAGGCCTCTTGGTTTAACTTCCAATACGGCTCTTTTATGAATTACTGAGACGATGATGATTATAGTATCAATAATACCTGCAATAATGCCAACAGCAATTAAAACAAGTACCAATAATGTTAACAACAACAATAAAAATATTAATGAAGTAATACATTTAACAACAAAACCAAAAATAATAATAATAATAATAATAAAGAAATTATGAAATAGTAACAACTTAAAAATGAAAAGAAGAAAAGAAAATAACAATATTGGTGTAAAACATTACAGAAAATTTACCTCACCCAACAGCAGCTACCATAACTCAACCACACCCAACATAACTCAACCACACCCAACATAACAGCCGCACATAACATAACAACCACATTTAACATAACATAACCGCACACTCCAGAACATAACAGAACCCAACATAACTCAACCACACCCAACATAACTCCACTACAGCTAACATAACAACTCCACATCCAACATAGCACAACCGCATACAACATAACACCACAGCCAACATAACACCACAGCCAACATAACATAACCACAGCCAACATAACCGCACACAACAGAACGCAACAGCACCTAACATAACAACCGCACTCAACCTAACTAAACCGCACCCAACATAACTCAACCGCACCAAACATAACTCAACCAGTTAACATATCATAACCACAGCTAACATAATATAACCATACCCAACATAACATAACCGCACCTAGCATAACTCAACCACAGCTAACACAACCGCACGCAACATAACAAAACAACCACATCCAACATAAAACAACCGCACACAACATAACACAACTGGACCCAATATAATACAACCGTTCACCAACATAACACAACCGCATACAACCTTACCTAACATAACAACCACAGCCAACATAACACAACCAACACCCAACATAACACAACCAATCATTTCCTGTGGTATGTGGACACCAAAATAAACAGACTCCAGTGATTGCCGTAATAATAGCGCTGGGGAAATATAATCACAACATGCACACAGTTTTATAAAGGAAGACTTAATCAACTGTTACGTGCAGTTTGTAATGACGATGAGTATAGTTATCTAATGAAAGCTCTGTGTGTGTGTGTGTTTATTGTGGCCAGGGTCTGTCATGTGTGTATTTGTGTGTTTGTATATGACAGTGTCCAGGATCTGTGTGTGTGTGTGTGTGTGTCTGTGTGTGTGTGTTTATTGTGGCCAGGGTCTGTCATGTGTGTGTTTGTATATGACAGTGTCCAGGATCTGTGTGTGTGTGTGTGTGTCTCGTTACCTATATTTTAGAATGCCTGAGAGACTTGTACAGGTCATCGTTACCCCTGACCTTATTACCAATGCTTCCTTGGTCACCATCCCAAACTAACATAACCTAAACGAAATTACCAAACCCTAACCTAACCTAATTTAACCTTACCTAAACTAATTTAAATTAATCTAACCTAAATTATCCTACCCTAACTCAAAGTAAGCTACCGTAACCCAACGTAACCTACCGTAACCCAACGTAACCTACCGTAACCCAACGTAACCTCCCCCATTTCAAGAAAATGGGTCAGGTAACTTTTTCACCTGTAATATAAGAACACAGGTGAGCAGCATCGACCTGTGACCCACCTTTCCGAGATAAAATTATGTTGTGCTCAGTTAACAAGTAAAACTTCTCCCGAAAATTTGTATTGAAAAGTCGGCAGAAACCTCCTTTCATGAAAGTTCTTTTAAACACACACACACACACAGTCTTCGTTAAATATATCATTCTTTTCCCATTAACATAAACAAACGCAATAAATTCTCCACGATATAACGAAAAACGAAAGAAAAAAAATTATCTCATGGTAATTAAAATACCTAAAAAAAAATAATAATTAACTTCGTCACTCCTCTCAAAAAAGTTAATTAATTCGAGACAATCACCTGTCAGGTAAATATGGCCTCTGCATAATTTATAATTTAGTGTTTACATATTGGTGAAGTTCCTTATTTTTGAACACGGAGCCAGAAGTTGAACATATTGAACACCTGACAACCACGACACATGTTGGTGATGGTAGACTAGTTAATGGTAGAGGTTAGTGATGGTAGACTAGTTAGTGGTAGACGTTAGTGATGGTAGACTAGTTAGTGGTAGACGTTAGTGATGGTAGACTAGTTAGTGGTAGATGTTGGTGATGGTAGACTAGTTAGTGGTAGATGTTGGTGATGGTAGACTAGTTAATGGTAGATGTTGGTGATGGTAGACTAGTTAGTGGTATTTCTTTTTACTCTCTCTCTCTCTCTCTCTCTCTCTCTCTCTCTCTCATATAATGCGCTAGTCTTACATGTGCTGTAATTCTCACTTTCCCCAAAAATGAGAACTACGTAAAGTTTGTCTCTCAATAATTCACGAGGAAAAACAACGTTAATAATAATAAAAATAAAGAGAACGAAGTCGTAATTAGTAAAGGAATAGACCCCAAAAATATTCAACTGACAATAACAAGAGCGTATCCCACCCAACATAGCGACCACCCCCCTCCCCCTCCCCCCACCACACACACAAAGGTTCTGACGTCATTCCCCTCCCCCTTCTGGTGCCATAGAGAGCATCACCTGGCGCCACCTACACCTGTTTCCCCATCCTCAGGTCGTTCACCCAGAGCCTAATTGACGTTAGTGGGTGCTCTCACCTGGATAGTGTCTCTGATGCGGTCTGTCTTGCCACGTTTAATAACACTGAGGGTGACTTGTGGTGGTGATTTTACTGGTTTGGTTCCAGATGTTGTGTTATTGATTGAAGGAGGGGGATCAGAAGCAGGAAGAAGTGCAAGGAGGAGGGAGAGGAGGAGGAGAACGATCAGAAGCAGGAAGAAGTGCAAGGAGGAGGGAGAGGAGGAGGAGAACGATCAGAAGCAGGAAGAAGTGCAAGGAGGAGGGAGAGGAGGAGAACGATCAGAAGCAGGAAGAAGTGCAAGGAGGAGGGAGAGGAGGAGAACGATCAGAAGCAGGAAGAAGTGCAAGGAGGAGGGAGAGGAAGAGAACGATCAGAAGCAGGAAGAAGTGCAAGGAGTAAAAGGAAAATGAACAGCAGCAGCAACAGGAGGAGGGAAGGTAGAAGACGGAAGAGATAAACAAAAAAATACAGTTCCAACATCACAATAGACGCCAACGAAGAATTTTTTTTTCCTGGAGAACAATTAAGTAAATTGCAAATTGTTCTTGCACACGCTAACGTTGACAAGGGCACACACACGTTCAGTTGCCAAAGCGCATGTATGTGTGTGTGTATGTGTGTGTGGACGATGTTATTCATACTTCTGCTACTGAGTCTACTTTTAAACGCAAGTCACCGCTGTTACTTTCACGCCAACTGCCACCATGAATACGACCGAAGCTGTTCCTACTGCTCCTGCCTCTGCTGTACTTCCCGCTGTTGCTGCTGCTCTGACACTGGACACGACCCACCCTCGCTGTGCCCCGGATGACACTAACCATGATAAATAAGCAAGCTATCTAGCCCAACAGTGCCTGGCCTCTAGCGATACGTCCCTACTGCGAATTATATTAGAGAGAGAGAGAGAGAGAGAGAGAGAGGATGACTTCAGGTGGTGGGTTTAAAGGTTGGGAAGAAATATGCCTCTCCATCATAAGTGAATTTTCGTACAGTATTTAATGGTCAGCTATAAGATTCAGAGTTGACCAGATGCTATAGATTTTAGAGACCATAGACACATTGTTTACATCTCCTGTAAGCACATAGACTATTAAATTGTTATAGACACTTGTATGTACAGACACTGTGACGTATGCTGTCCACAAACACACGCTTGTGAACCTCGGAAATAACATATCATGCTAATTACGGTCTCTCTCACTTCACACTGTTGTCTACACTAGCTTTACAGTCACCTGTTTAATCACCTTTCCCTCACGGTATATTAATGACGTAATAATTAAATACCTATAAATCATGACTAAACAAGTACTGGAGACCTCTCATTACTGTATAATTGCCTCGGATGTATCAGTCATAAATGAAAAACGAGAGCCAGAATTTGGATATAATTATGAAAGCTTTATAAAAATTATATTATACACAAATGAATATTGTGTTAAATATTTGAGCAAGAGTTTTACAACAAAGATGTTTATGTCGTTGACAGCCCAGTAGAAGCGGCCCTTTAAACCAAAACTATACAGAAAAAGTAAAAAGACATAGTAATAAAAATTATGAGGAGAAATTAAAATCATCAGTATTAATCCCGTAATAATTATAACGTAACTTTTTCGCTGTATGAACCTCATTGTCTGAGCAACACTCGCACTGTAACTCACAATTGACCTCTTTTCCTAATTCTTACATCCAGTTAGTAGATCTAGAATTATTCCATACATGACAAAAGCTACCAAACAAGATTAAGCATTGCAACACGTAACACTACTCTATACTCCATGAAGAAATCCACTTACAAAGTAACGAAGTACTCGACAAAGAAGTACTGTAGGCAGCACCCACCTCACGCCACTCGTGACGAACAA
Organism: Homarus gammarus; assembly: GCA_958450375.1. Lineage (NCBI taxonomy): Eukaryota > Metazoa > Arthropoda > Malacostraca > Decapoda > Nephropidae > Homarus > Homarus gammarus. Next base: position 2,080,937 of record CAUDMG010000359.1, read on the forward strand.
ACAAAAAATCAAAATGTGTACTTACCAACCAGTTAGACTTTCCCTTCCTGTTTATATCCTTCCCCAGACGTCGAGAAACAGATTCCGATAGATTCTTAAGGAACTCAGTGTCCAAATTAGTCCACTCTTCACGGATGGCGGCCTCCAGCTTTGGAATTGACACCGTATCACTCCCCTGCAGAAGTCGCTTGATGATAGCCCAGAGGTTCTCAATTAGATTAATATCAGGTGAATTACCTGGCCAGTCCTTAATAAAGTTCGCATGACTATCACGAAGCCACCCAACTACTGACTTGACAGTATGACAAGGTGCACCATCCTGCATAAACGTGTTGGCATTGCACTTTAAAAATAACCCGAGCAAATAATCACACAAAAGCTCCAAGTAGTTGTACTGATTAACCGTTTGATTTTTTCGACAACACAACCAAATCTCCTACACCTAGTAACCAAAACAGCCCCACGCCCCCAAAGAGTGAGGATGTTTAACAGTGTGGCAAGCTATTTAGGGTTCGGCGCATCACTACCTTTCTGGCGGTAAACGTTGCCATTTACAGTGAAGGTCGCTTCATCACTCCATAGCACGTGTTTCCACTTAGACGCAGGCCATGCTTGATATTTCTTGCTAAAAGCGTACCTACGTTCTTGTTGCTTAGGGGTGGTGCGTTGCTTCTTCCGGGGGCGGTAGCTGCGGTGCTTCAGGTCGTCGTGAGGCGCCGGCGAACGGATCCTAACTGAGACTTCTCCATTTAATCTTGGATTTGACTCAACTTGCTTTTTAATTACTATTAGAGAACGCAGTGAAGTTTTGCTGACCCTCCCAGGGCGTGTAGCATGGACCGGTGTTGCCACCCCTCCTTCATCCTTGAATTTCCTGATCCAACGTTGTACAGGTCTCTAACTCACCAACAATTTTCGCAATATCCTTCACTGACTAGCCTGCCTTTAACAGACCAACCACAAAAGCAATCTGTTCGTTAGATAAGTGACTATTCCTTACCATAGTCGTATAAGATGCCAAGGGGAGTGGACACCAGGAGGCAAAATTAGGGACAAGTGCACACACAAAAGCAATCACCGTCTCACGACAGCCAGACAAACACTAGCCACAAGGCAGTGGGCACGCCAACACTCCTGAACCCCTGCCAGACGTACGACGACTGCTGTGACTCTTACTCAAAGGTTATGGTCAGTTTCTGCCAGAGCAGTAGTCGCTCGACCCCCTCCTGCCTACTTCTTTGTCGAGTACTCTATCTCTCAGACGACCACTGGTACAATCAGTACTGGCTAGCATTTCAACATAAACCAAAACTGCCAGCTCTACATCCACCATTATGGGCATCCCCGAGCAGGTGTTGTAGGCGCCTTGAATATGGGTTGTTCAGCAGTCAGCACTCGTCCTGAGTGTGTGGTCGCTAGCAAACATTGTTGGGTTTGCTCATATTGTTTCATTGACACATGGCCTGGAATATTGGTAAAATTAGACATTGCTCGACACTATTTCTCTTATCTTACACTTGTATTGGTGTGGATGAAGTTACTTACAGGCAAGATAGCCCCTTAGCCTTGAAAGAGGATGTAGAAATAGTATTATCTAGGTTCGCCCCGCGGGCGTTCTTGTGCACCTAGTCCTCGACTGTTGTGGTGGGAGTCTTCCCACTACATTCGGCTCTGAAATGGGCCGCTCTCCTCTACCCTAGTTTAATTGATTTAATTCTCTCTTGTTTGTGTTTCTTTCTGGTGATTAGCTATTTAATCATGTTCTATAAAATTTCTTCACACTTAATGAAAGGCAACCCCTCACACGATTATTAGCTAGTTGCGTTACACACGAACATACACAATGGTTGACTTCAAAACTTGCTTATCATTCTTTTAATAACTTAATCTGTAGGAGTTTGGCAGCTTTTGCTATAAAAAATTACGATGGTATAAGTTTCACAATTACCTAAGTGTGTCTAGGATGTCATACATACTCTAAAGGGGCCTCTGACGTCACAAGAGCAGGCAGTGGTTTACATAAACAACAATGCCTTGTGCCCGACGCTCGATGACTCGGGGATTTTTACCGGCTTGTTTATGAAACTTACGTCTCTAACACCTCGAACTCTGTGTTAAGACTGAGATACACTACACAGTGTTTTTATAAATAAACTAAACTAAAACACGCTGGTGCGCAAAGTTCAACGATATAAAACACGTCACCCCTTGACTAACGTCACACTCCTCCAGTATGATGATCTAACCCTTTGAGTGCGACGAATTCAACCTTTTGAGAATAATAACTTGATGACTTAAGAGGTAATGTTATAGGAGTCAATAAGTTAAGAAGACTTTGAAATGATAATATTCAAATCTAATACATCATCTCTCCACAACATTGTGTTACACTGTGGTGGTAGGAAGGAGAGCCACAAGCCTGAGGATTTTAACTACTAAAGAAAAAGGGTAAAGTCCAGAGGAACAGAACAGAACATTTCTTTTTCCTGGTGATGGATGTTACCAGCTGATCATTCATGACCCAGCACCGAGTATGACATGGTATCACCTCACGCTAGCAGCCAATAAACCCCAGAAAAAAGAGACGGTGATAATGGTGTTGGGGGGGAACGCGCTCTGGCGGTACATCCAGAAAATACACTTTATTGATTTATTCGACACCAAACACAGCTTATATCTCCATGTTGTTATATATTGTCTCTGAACTACAGCAAAATATATATGAAATTTTAATATACCTGAAATTGAACTTTATATTACAATAATGTTCGGCAGAGTTCATAAAATTTTATATTCACTTTTACTGAAGTACCACAGACGAGAGTGTAACTAATAAGTGAACCTGAATTACGAAGAGGAAAAAACACACAAATTAAAAAAAAATGTAACAAACACATTATTTTCGTGACAATAAAAGCCGAAACCCTATAAGGTTCTTGTGTTATAAAACCGCAAGTGGTTGATAATTATGGTACACGATGTATAAAATAAGGCTTTATAGCTTAATAACACAAGGGCGTAAATAAGAGTCTCACACAAGGACACTTAACAGAGCTTTACACAAGAGCCATGACCGATAATGCTTAATCGCTCTCTCTTTTTATCTATCTATTCATATATCTATCTATTTACTTATCTACTTGTGTATATCCTTATCTATCTATCTATCTATCTATCTATTTAAATCAGACAAATTTAGATTTAGGCGCGAAATAGGTAAACATTGGTTTGGAAATAGAGTAGTGGACGAGTGGAACAAGTTACCAAACATCATCATTAACTCGAATACGCTGGATAGCTTTAAACATAGGTTGGATGGATATACAGTATGAGCAACAGGGGTTGGGTGTAAATGGGACTGCCCAGTATGAGCCAATAGGCCCGCTGCAGTTTCCTCCATTATTATGTTCTTATGTTCGATCTATCTATCAATCTCAAGGGGAATTAAACGCACCTTAGATAATAATCCCGAATCGTCACTTTGATCCTGTTGCAGATGGATGACTGTCGGGAGGGCGACCTTACACATTAACTACTGTAATGAACTTCAGAAATAAAACTTATAATGTCTTCCAAATTTCACCACGGTAGATGATACAGAACTGAAATAAATAAAAAAAACGTATTTAAGTTTATTTTTATTGATGATAATCATTTTGATCTTGATTTGACCCTTAGAAATGAACTTGGGAATATTTACACAGGTTAACCGTTATATTTTGTTTCACGTTACGTTTTCTTTAAATATCCCTTATTTTAATTTTCAAACTCTTCTATCAATTACCGAGAGATATGACTAAGTTTAAGACACCACGTGTAAAATATTGTACTTTCCGCCAGTGATTTATATGTCGATCTTTAAAGACGTTACTGGAATACTTTAGTGTGTCAAGATAAAGCGGCAGCATTTACACGATATATATATTATATATTATATATATATATATATATATATATATATATATATATATATATATATATATATATATATATATATATATATATATATCCATGACGCCCCCCGCCTACCACTGATCTCCAAGGAGCCTAAGAACATAATTTTTTTTGTTTTAATTTCCTGCAGTGTCTCCACCTTTATTGCCTGTCTAGATTCAAATATAGAAACAGGGAGTTGAATTGACAGGGGGTTGGGTTGATAGGGGTTGTGTTGACAGGGGTTGGGTTGATAGGGGTTGGGTTGATGGGGGTTGGGTTGACAGGGGTTGGGTTGATGGGGGTTGGGTTGACCGGTTGATTTGACAGTAGATGGGTTGACAGGGTTTGAGATGACAGAGGTTGGGTTGATAGGAGTTGGGCTGACAGGGGTTGGCTTGACAGAGTTGGGTTGACAGGGATTGGGTTGAATTGACAAAGGGTTGACTTGACAGAGGGTTGACTTGACAGGGGTTGAGTTGACAGTAGCTTGCTGCCCTAGGGTTGACTTAACGGACCACTATATATATATCTGTAGCTATTACGGAACTGCTTGAAATAAATTAGGAACTCCCACACTACGGTAACAGAGTAGCCCGGACATCTCTCACTCCTAAATCAAGTTTTCTCTTCTCCACACTAGCGCACCATTTATTTATTTGGTTTTTAATATATTCAAATAAAAAATGTGCCCAATCCTTTGCGCTCCGAGGTTAAGAAAGAGACTTGCAGGTCTTCCAGTCCTCAGCAGCCAGGGTGGGACAACGGGTGGTCATCGAACTAGTCTGGTGAAGGTTGGGAGGTCAGAGTAGAGTTGCTCTGATTTTCTATTGGCAAACCTTGCTCGAGTTATCTTCAAGACACCCACCACCCACCCATCCCACCCCACCCACCACCCACCCACCCCACCCCACCCACCACCCACCCATCCCACCCCACCTACCACCCACCCATCCCACCCCACCCAACACCCCCCCCCACCCCCACACACTAAATTATAAATACATATCAACCATATTCTCTTCACATTTTGTTCACTATCCATACAACTAACAAATATTTTAATCATGCTACAAACACACGGATGATAGAATTAACCTGTAAACATTCTCGTAAATGTTTAAATACAATATAGATTAAAGGCAAACAAAGGATATGTTTACATTCAACGTAAAACAGCTAAAATGTTATCATATAGAAGCTACAGATAACACTATTGTTAAGTTTCGTTTGACAGTAGTTTTGCTAAAAGTTTAAATGAAAATATACTGCAGACACATTAATGATATGTTTAATATATTCAAATATGAGTTAAATAAAAGTTTAAACAAAAAAAAACTAGGGACAAACAGATAATATTGCGATACAAACATTACCATCACACAAGCACTGACACAACACAAACACTACTATGGTACAAACAAAACCATGAAACAAACATTGCCATGATACAAACATTGCCATGATACAAACATTACTATGACACAAACATTACCATGACACAAACATTACCATGACACAAACATTACTATGACACAAACATTACCATGACACAAACATTACTATGACACAAACATTACCATGACACAAACATTACTATGACACAAACATTACTATGACACAAACATTACCATGACACAAACATTAACATGATACAAACATTACCATGACACAAACATTACCATGACACAAACATTACCATGACACAAACATTACCATGACACAAACATTACTATGACACAAACATTACCATGACACAAACATTACCATGACACAAACATTACCATGACACAAACATTACTATGACACAAACATTACCATGACACAAACATTACTATGACACAAACATTACTATGACACAAACATTACCATGACACAAACATTACCATGACACAAACATTACTATGAAACAAACACTACCATGACACAAACATTACTATGACACAAACAATACCAGATACAAACATTACCATGACACAAACAATACCATGAAACAAACACTACCATGACACACTACCATGACACATAATCAGGAGGTGACACACAACACACACGTAAACACCATCATAAATAAACCTCCTTCTGGTGCCCGTCTTCCCATTTTCTTTGTGAATTTTATTTATTATCTCCATTTTCTGTGGGAGTTTTAATTTACGTAACACACATAAATATACACACAGTCACACGCCCAGAGAGAGAGAGAGAGAGAGAGAGAGAGAGAGAGAGAGAGAGAGAGAGCAGACGAAATTGATCTTTTGTCCCACTGAATTAAGACCCAAACTATTCCAAGGCTAAATTAAAGGACATATGCTAAGTGATTCCATAACAACTTTCTATTCATTATCAAATCTATTTTCATCATTCAATCATAAACAATTCTAGTCCACTATTGCACTTCCACACCCTAAAGTTCATCCAATAAAATGTCCATCACATTATAGCAAGTAATCGAAAAGTCTCTGTCCACCAACAATAATTACCAGTATAGTCATTTACCTTACCCCGCTTATAGTAAATATAGGTATAACAATATAATTTTAACCACTGCAGGTGCACAGAGATTTTTCGATCATTATATCACTACCGAGTTAAGTGAATATAATACTTGTAAAAAGGTGAAGCAAGAATGTGTTAGACGAGAGTGAAAGTGAACGCCAGACGCTTCTCATCTCCCTCACTTGCATGACCACACCATCTCATGACGCGGGGCAACAGCTGGTAATATCACACACCCACACCAGTCTTCTGCTTCGCCTCTCTCTGTGTGCCACCGGATGATTGTGTCTCTTTTTGGCTTCAGTTCAAGGAGGGTTGGGTTGGGCTGGGTTGGGCTGGGCTGGGCTGGGCTGGGTTGGGCTGGGCTGGGCTGGGCTGGGCTGGGCTGGGCTGGGCTGGGGCTGGGCTGGGCTGGGCTGGGCTGGGCTGGGCTGGGCTTAGGTTGTACAATAAAATCTCACATTGAACCTAAATGCTATTGAAGATGAGAACAGAACCCTGTATTTAAACCTAAAGATCCTCTATGTTAGCACAACAAAGTAAATTAGAATAAAACCCTTTACCTAATCCCCCCCCCCCCCTTAAACCACCAAAATATAGGGGGAGGAAGAGGGGATGAGAGAAGAGCCATCAATTATAAGAGGCAGCAGATGAAAGGAGATGGAAGATTTTAAGGCCTATGCTGCAGAGTGAAATGTGGGCCAAGGTTGGAGGAAGAAATCCAAACTCATGGGTTCCGAGCACATCCGGGAGCCGACGTCGACGGAGGTTGGGTGGTGGGTGGTGGAGATGACAGGAGGAGGCTGGGGGTATTGATCGTGGTCCAGCTCTGACCACTAACAATATTCACATGTCCTGGGCCCTCCTTACCCCCTGTGTTTCCTCTTATCATTGCTGACTCTCCCTGCCTTTAATTTGCGTCTTCCATTTTTGCGTCCTCTTCCTCCTTCTTCTCCTGTTATTAATATTTCATTTCTTTATGGTACAGGGTAGTCATATAAATTAATTCAGGAATGTCTAATGCCACCACAGTTGAAACATATAAATGATTTTGCTGTTTCGTCTTTGTAACGACACGAATGAATGTTCCTTCATATTGTAGTCGATCGTTTTAAAAGTTATTACAGAATAACAGGTTTGAAATACATTCTTGTGCAGCTAACTGATAAAAAAAAAATACCGCCTTGTACGTGACAAACAAACCTTAGCGTGACAAACAGCTGAAGTGTATGTGTAATTCAAGACAACCCAAAACTCAAGTTACTTTTTCTCTTACTCCCCGAAGAACCAAAGAACCCGGACCCTCTGCCGCCGTCTAATCCTCTCTACGAGCACCTCAGGTCCTCTACACACAAGGCCATCATAGCCAGCCACTACACGGGGACCTCCCAGAAACCTAGACGCGATTATTTTTTATTTATTTTTTCCTGAAACAAGCGTAGATTATATAAAAAAAGGGGAGGGAAGGGGTGAGATATATACTTCATAAAAACTGATTACTTATTGATAAAAAAATAATAAAAAGTATTTTATTTTCAAATCACTGAAAAAAAAATTACATTATTTCTCTCCCATCACCAACATTTTCGCTACAAGTCTCTCTCTCTCTGTCGTAGTTACCGCCTCACAACCGCCTCTCCACCGCCTCTCCACCGCCGTTGCCACCACCGCCACTAGCTTTTAACAAGAATGTCTACTCCCACCTATCCATCACTTCCATCCCACCCACCCATTACTTCCTCCCTCTCACTCATCCATCACTCCCTCCCACCCACCCATCATTCCCTTCCACCCATCCATTACTCCCTCCCGCCCACCCATCCATCACGCCCTCCCACCCATCCATCACTCCCTCCCACCCATCCATCATTCCCTCCCACCCAACCATCACTCCTTCCCACCCATCCATCACTCCTTCCCACCCATCCATCACTCCCTCCCACCCATCCATCATTCCCTCCCACCCATCCATCACCCCCTCCCACCCATCCATCACTCCCTCCCACCAATCCATCACTCCCTCCCACCCATCCATCACTCCCTCCCACCCATCCATCACTCCCTCCATCACACACACCCACACACACACACGAATCCGTCTTATTATGCCCCTCGGAGCCGTTCCGTCGTTCCAATTTCCCTTTTATTAAATATTCAGCCAAGCTTTTAGGAGGACAGATATTCTCAGAGATATCAGTGGCAGATTATTTTGTCACATGTGCTAGTGATTACCTCAGTGCTCTATTGGAGGGGATGGTGGGGGAAGGTTGGGGAGGGTGGGGGAAGGTTGGGGAGGGTGGGGGAAGGTGTGGGGTGGTGGGGGGGAGTGTGGGGTGGTGGGGGAGGGTGTGGGATGATGGGGGGAGGTGTGGGATGGTGGGGGAAGGTTGGGGAGGGTGGGGGAAGGTTGGGGAGGGTGGGGGAAGGTGTGGGGTGGTGGGGGAGAGTGTGGGGTGGTGGGGGAGGGTGTGGGATGATGGGGGAGGTGTGGGATGGTGGGGGAAGGTTGGGGAGGGTGGGGGAAGGTTGGGGAGGGTGGGGGAGGGTGTGGAGTGGTGGGGAGTGTGTGGGAAGATTAGAGAGGGTGGCATTGTTGTTTTATCATCATCGTCTGGAATTCGTCTTCTAATATCGTCCACAGCTTTAGGGGAATGTTGGATATTCAGGTGATTTTGAGGTCATACTCGATGTTCGGCCTCCAGTCGTTAGGTGAAGGTGTGTGGCGAATATCTAAGGTACATCTATAAAATAAACTTCCCAAATTCACACTGCTACGCTGTATACTGAATAAACCTGCTTACAACCTCGGGCGACGCGGAAATACTTGAGGACGGACGGACGAGAGAACGAAGGACCAACAGACAGGAAGATGACGGATGATCAGACAGGTGTATAATCAATAATCCCCTCGTGATCTGTCTATAAGTGCAGATGCTTCGTCGATAACCAATGACCCTAACCTTGGCAAATATTACTATGCCATAACACCTGACCATATAAATGACTACATGCCAAATCTGTAATCTGATGGAAACTATTTTACATCTACCATGAAACTAGTCTACCATGCATTCACAACCATCACCTACCTTCCCGGTGCGCGGACAATGACAGAAACCTGGCTGTTGTGGACACATACCTGCGGGAGAAACCAACATTAACTCAGAGGATACAAACTGGTGACACACACACACACAAGCACACAAGCGCGCACGCACACTAACTATGCCTGCCCTCTGATCAACACCTGCTGCTTAGTTATTATTATATTGTTCTTTTCCTATCGTGCTTTTGGTTCTGGTTGTTGTGGTTGGTGCTGTTTTATCGGTGTGGTTAGTAGTGGCAGTGGTGTGGTGGCGGTGGTTGTTGGTAGTTGTGGTTACTGGCGTCATTATTTGCTTCAATGTTTTGATAATGTTGGTTGTCTTGCTGTCATTAATTTTCTTACCTTATTTTTTTCTTATAATGTTGGTGAGGAAAATGATGGTATTTTTTGTTATTATTAAAGGTGTTGTTAGTATTCAAGGGGTTAAACCACAATATTATAAACCCACTAAGTAACAAATCAATGCACACACTAAATGGGCCGAACATAACCGCATCAAAAAATCTCCTCGTGTGCTGTTACGAAGCCGAAATAGTTTACGGCGAGGGTTTACTCCGTGTCACCTTAATGTCGACTCATCCAATGGCTGAACACCGTAAAGTCACGAGACAATATTACCTAAGGCTGGCAGTTCAGGGTATTGGAGGGGAGGTGCAGCAAGATGTGTGGTGGGGGTTGCGCCGCTGCCGCCACCCGACACGAGAAGCCAATGCCTCCATATTTTCTCTTAACGCCTCACTAAACGACACTTCACCGAAATGGCTGCCAGTTGGGGACGATGGCCACAGTGTGGGATGGCACTCGTGAACAGCGACTCCCAAAACAAACACACATATAGTAACTACACATACATACAAACATACATACAGTACATACATACATGCATACTCCTACTTTGCTGTCACTGGGAATCGAGTATGACGATCAATCCAGCTATGATACAATGATATGAGTTATTAGGGATGTAACCTAGGTTGGTGAATTGAGGTGACTAAAGAGGCCGATGCGGGACCGGCAGAGTCGATCACAGATGTTGCACATGTGGGGGGCTACATCTACTGCGGGAGGGGCGACAGCAGCGTCTTTCCGGCGTTGGCGCTTGTCTGCCTCGTTAGGCAGTCGGGCTAACTCGAAAGTATTGACACCTTGTATATACATACATACATACATACATACATACATACATTGCGGATCGTATTCCGGGGTAATGGTTAGCCAGTGCAGTTGGCGAGCTGTCCAGTGTACTCGGACTGTTCCGTGACACTGGGTCATGCAGCTCGTTAACGTAGGGTGTGGTTTTTGTGTTGGCGACAAATTCACGCCTAGGAGGCCCTTGGGCCGGCCATCCTCGATTTCGAGGGGCTTCCATTATTATATATACATACATACATACATACATACATACATACAGTGACTATAGACATCTTGCCCAGTGTGTGTTGATAGTTTTTACCCATGTTTTTCTCACAGCCAGGTAGATCAACACTAAACAAGTACACCTTGAAATTCAGAAGACAGGTGAGTGGAGCTGGAGTCCGTGCACTATGGACTCTCCTGTTTCCTGGACAGTTGTGTGCACGGTGGACTCTCCTGCCGTCGTCTCCAGACTCTCCCTGGACAACTAAAGTCCACGTTGTCTCTTCTTTTGTCTCTGGACATCAGTGTGCATGGAAGACCAAATCCCTCAATTTCGGTGGAGGCGATATCGTGTGTTTTGTGTGGGTGGTGGAGCCATGTGTTGTGGTGGGCGGGTGCCAAGGGAAGCCACTCTTTGATATCCAGGAAGCCTCTCTTAAGACCAAGTATCTTTAAGTCAACCATACGCCTCCTCTCTCTCGGCGCCTTATGTAGCAGACTTTATGAGAAGGGTCCAACTTCGTTAAAGATGTTTTCTGTTATTATCCCCCGGTGTCTCCAGTTATGACTCTAACACACCACGTCCCTAACACTTCTCTATGATAAGATGCATCACTACAGTCTCTTAACAGTAAATATCCAACACAAAACCGAAACTTGTTACTAAAACCGATGTCACTGAATTCTTTCAAATAATATTCCATTACTCTTCCTCCTCCTCTTCCCCCTATAGAAGAATCGTCGGGCGCGCTATTGTACTCAGGCCTGCAGCGCCCCTCTAACAAGACAAGACAAACAAAGGAGCCACGGATCACAGCCCCTCTGAATACAAACTGATCCGCTCCATCGGCGTCAGCTCTGCTGCCCAGCGTGACCGAGGCATAATCCTCCCAGAAAAGATTTAGGAAACCTAAGATTAAGGAAGGGGAAATTAATTAGCGCGGGTAAAAGGGGCCTTAAGGCTCGCCCCGAGACGTGTGTCACTCGTGTGTGTGTCATCAGCTAGACTCGGAAGTTGCTGTGATACGTTGTTTCCAAATACAAAATATATCATGTATCAGAGGAGAGGATGTGTGACAACAAGTCTTTTAACAGCATATACGTCATACACATACAGAGGATCATATACGATATAGTTTACAACAACAATACGGCACGGTTACATAATACGGCGCATCAACACAAGCTATTATAGTATGATACACACCTGAGAACATAAAGGACACAGCTCACATCCAGCTTCCATGATCACCACCAACACTGTCTAATAAACCATACCTGCATAGCACGTTTTATTACTCGTGGTGATGCTCCGACACACACACTACACACCACAGGAAGTTCTCGAGTCAACACCACAGCGGGTGAGATGGTCAGAGATACAACACAGTGCGGGTTATTGTGTGTCAGTAATCGTCGGAGCAAGCAAGCAACGCCGAGGTATTCCGTATATCAATACCCCGCACGCAGTTGTTGACATAAGCTGATATAATCTCTCTCTCTCTCTCTCTCTCTCTCTCTCTCTCTCTCTATTTTTACAATAACTTGATGATTTATTGGTGTTTCGACTCGGGTAAATTTTTCATCCACGTCAATGAAACGTCTTAAGGTGTTATTTGTGATGGCAAGATTAAACTCACCACCCCCTCTACCTAACCTAACCCACCATCTCCCACTACCTAACCACCAACCCACCACCTCTCTCCACCTAACCACCAACCCACCACCTCCCTCTACCTAACCACTAATCCACCTTTCATCACTATCTTACCACCCATCAAACACTTAACTCTTATCAACTGTCACCAATCTCCTCCCAATAGATTTTACCTCTTATAGTCTCTCGCACCCCCTCCTCCCTCCCACACTGTCAGTCGTGACGTGTAAGAGGTGCTTGAGTCGACACCTGTTAACGCCCATGAGTTACAAGGGGGGAAGCGGTCGGCAGTCTTTTTAACAGGTCTCCCTCTCTTTACCTTATCTGTTAGTGGGAACTCTCTCTCTCCCCCTCTCTCTCACTCTCTCTCTCTCTCTCCAGGAACACACACATAAGATATTCACAATATCTCAGCCCAGGAAGTCCAACCTTCAAGACATCACCCTGCACCCAAAACGTCACCGCAGCTAAAACGTCACCGCAACCTCGATGCCACCATAACCAAGACGTCACCGAAGTTATCGCAGCCAAGACGTCACCGAAATCAAGACGTCACCGCAGCTAAAACGTCACCGCAGCTAAAACGTCACCGCAACCTCGATGTCAACATAACCAAGACGTCACCGAAGTCAAGACGTCACCGCAACCAAGACGTCATCGCAGCCAAGACGTCACCGAAGTCAAGACGTCACTGCAACCAAGACCTCATCGCAGTCAAGACCTCACCGCAGTCAAGACGTCACCGCAGTCAAGACGTCACCGCAACCTCAACGTAAGAGTTACAGCCTTCACGAAACCTACTGGACGAGGATGCAATTTTCCTCACGGTGTCGAATTGTTGAGTGGTCCTGAGAGGCCATCGGTGGTCCTGAGAGGCCATCGGTGGTCCTTAGAGTCCCTTGGAGTGCCCCTGAGTGCCTCCCAACCCCCTCGCCCTCCCTTCACTCAATTTTTTTCTAAGTTTTGGGGGACCTTGAGGGGCCATACAACGAATGACTGAGGAACTTGTGTGGGTCCTGCCAATACACTACCACTACTAACATATAAATGACAATGGTGGCAGCTTTGGGGAGGTACACAGGACACGGTAGTTGAAAATAGTTGTTGGTGGGCTGCTGGACTGGCTCTTATACCACCACTGTCATCACCACCATCCTCATCACCACTATCATTATCATCAACATCATCACCACCACCACCAGCATCATCATCACTAGGCTCATCACCACCACCACTAGATCACCCCCACCACCAGACACTGTAGTGAGGAATAATAGCCTGCAGAGGACAGGATAATCTTCAGCTCAGTTCAGGTCAATAGGTTCCTCCCTCGCCGCGCAGGTCCTTAGTGGATCTTGGTAGGACCCATGTACGTAAATTAAGCCAATTGGTGAACGTTAGTCTAGAATATAGATTGTATTCGCTCAGATCAGTTAAGTTTAATTTGGTTTAGGTTAAGACAGGTTAGCCTAATTTATGTTAGGCTAGGTTCGGTTAGGATAATTTATGTTAAGTTAGGTTAGGTTAGAAAGGTTAGATTATCTTAGTTTATGCTAGATTAGTATAGGCTTGGTTAGGTTAGTTAAGGATGGTTAGGTTATATTAGTCGAAGTCAACTTAGGTTAGGTTAGGTTGGGTTAGGTTAGTATAGGCTTGGTCAGGTTATTTAAGGCTTGGTTAGAATAGTTAAGGCTAGGTTAGGTTAGATTGGTTGAGGTTAGGTTAGGTTATATACAGTATATCCAAAAACGTTACTGTAGCGATAACGTTAAAATACCAATAACGGAATAATGTCTCCAGCTCCCAAGACGTAACGTTATCCTCTGCCTATACTAAACGTTATCCTCCTCTATACCAAACGTTATCCTCTGCCTATACTAAACGTTATCCTCCTCTATACCAAACGTTATCCTCTGCCTATACTAAACGTTATCCCCTCTATACCAAACGTTATCCTCTGCCTATACTAAACGTTATCCCCTCTATACCAAACGTTATCCTCTGCCTATACTAAACGTTATCCCCTCTATACCAAACGTTATCCTCTGCCTATACTAAACGTTATCCTCCTCTATACCAAACGTTATCCTCTGCCTATACTAAACGTTATCCCCTCTATACCAAACGTTATCCTCTGCCTATACTAAACGTTATCCTCTGCCTATACTAAACGTTATCCTCTGCATATATCAAACGTTATCCTCCTCTATACCAAACGTTATCCTCTGCCTATACTAAACGTTATCCCCTCTATACCAAACGTTATCCTCTGCATATATCAAACGTTATCCCCCTCTATATCAAACGTTATCATCTTCTATATCAAACGTTATCCTCTGCTTATATCAAACGTTATCCTCCTCTATACCAAACGTTATCCTCCTCTATATCCAACGTTATCCTCTCCTCCCCTGTGCACATGACGTATTGACCGCCACTGTGGAGCCGCTGCCTTTTCCTCCTCCAAATTAGTTAAAAAAGCGCCACTGAATATCTCGCCATATTTTTATACCGGACTAATTGGTAGTTTGAGCTACGCACGTCGGCCAGCCTGACAGGAAAGGGCGGGCATGGCAGGGAGGGGCGGGTAGGGTAGGGAGGGGCGGGTAGGGGCAGGAAAGGGTGGGCAGGGGCGGGGCAGGGCATGGAAGGGCGGGGGCAGGGAGGGGCGGAGAGGAGTGGGGCGGGATAGGATGGGAAGGGGTGGGATGGGATGGGATGGGATGGGATGGGACGAGGCGAGGCGGGGCGGGGCAGGATAGGACGGGGTGGGACCTTCAATGATGGTCTCCCCTGGTGACAATAATATGTCTAATATACAGTATGTGTGATGGTCCGTCCACTGCCTCCGTCTGTACAGAAGGCTCGAGTCTTCCTTACGCTCCCGTTTGATATTTTCTCCAACTAACCTAACCTAACCTAACCTAACCTCTACCAGATTCCCTGTGCTTTTTTTTTCTTATTTTTGTTTTAATTTCCGCCCGAGTTGAGCACCTCATAGGGCGTCGTGTTGAGTGTGTCCTGTCCCTCACCAGTCGATTTCATTTCCCTCCCTCCCTCCTTTCTCCTCCTCAGTTCCTCTCTTTTCCTAGTTCCTTTTCCTTCCCTTCTGCTCTTGCCTGCGTATCTATGGAGGATGGGAAGAAGAGAGGAGGGATGGGTAGGAGGAGGGAGAGAAGGAGGGGGGAAGGGGAGGGAGAGAGGGAGAGAGAGGGGAAAGTGGGAGGGGGGAGGGGGGATGGTGAAGGGGAGGGGGTCGAGTCTCTTTCTAGTTTATAGCGTCTGAAGATAGTCCCCAATATGTCTTAATCCCTCCTTATTCATTTAGACTTGGCAAAACTTCGTACCACCTCTGAACCTTTACACTGACCCCCGCCCCCTCCCCTTTAACCCCCTTAAAAACACGGGTCACGTCAGGGTACGAATGACCAACTATCCCCAAGTATAAGGTCAAGTCCATTAATCACCTTCCTTATTGATCTCCTTCCTTCCTTCCCTACATAAATTCCTCCTTCGTTCTCATCTTTCCTCTTATTTATTTCCTCTTCAAATAATTTCTTCCCTCTATTGTTTTTATTTACGTATATCCCAGGTGTTTTCTTCTGTTTTCCTCCATTATTTCTCATCTCTTCTCACATCTGTTATCTTATTCTTCCTTTCTAATATATATTTTACCGTTTTCATGGTAAGCTTATCTCTTCTAGGTTGAGGTAAAGATAGCCCCCTCCTCCACTTGTAGTAGTCTCAACGTAATTCTGACGCCATTTTTACCAAGTTTAAGTGAGTCACACAGACAACGCTCGCACGCTTCATCTGCAGGGTTAGGTGAGGTGAGGTGGGTCGTGGCGTGCTGAGGTGAGTTAAGAAACTTTCTGGGACTCTAGTGGTCGACAACACGCCCTCTCCTCCTCGTCCTAGTCCTTACGCTGGGATTCACTGTTTTTCTTTCAATTGCTTCCTGACAACTGCTTCCTCTATCTTTTTTTTTTTTTAACTTTTTTGGCGAATATTGAACTTAATTAAATCTCAACCATCTTCAGCGTATTACGTGTTTTTGTATCTCCTTTATTTCTCCTTAGGGTCTTGTAATACTCAGCAAATCTTTTTCCTCACATTATTTCTATTTATCCTTCATTCTCTGTTCACCCTCTTTTTTCATTTTCTATCTCAGTTCTGGTGTTATTCCTCTTATATTCGTGTTCCTCCTCCTCCTCCTCCTCCTCATATATTCACAAAGGTGGAGCATTAACGTGGGTTCTGTCGTCTTTATGATGGAGGGAACACACACACACACACACACACACACACACACACACACACGTTCCTATACCCAAACTATTCAGTGGACTAAAACAATATAAACTGACCCACCAAACACTCAATTAAAGCTACTGTAACGAAAACCACTCCATACAGTCGTTAGGTGACCTTGAGATTAACCTAATTCGTTTAGTTTGAGTTATAAATAGGCTACGGGGAGTGTTCGAGGTACTCCCCCCAACACTGTCTCTCATGCTCCTTGGGTGGTGTTCGAGGTACTTCCCCAACACTGTCTGTCTCGTCCCCTGCTGTGTGGCAGCTGGTGATAAATTATCTCAATGTTCCTCTTAAATTAAAGTTTCGCCGACATTTACATAACTACCATAATTTATAATTTTTTTTCATTTTATCTCACATGAATAATTTAGGCTGACAGCTGACGTATGAAAAACTCAAGACTGGCAGAGAGAATCATAGACAGTTGATGAAATTAACACAATTTATGGAAGGTGATGTTAAACTGACTAAGAAATAACATTATCATCCCTATAATCCAACAGGAGCCTAAATACCACTTATATAAACATGTACAAGATGATCGAAAAGTCCCTATGCTCCTGGTTATTCATAGTTATACCTACATTTTTATATAGTTTCTCCTACTTACAGAAAATATTGTTAGTTACATTCACTTCCAACATTTACTGTAGGTTAAAGAAGGTAAATGACTATACTGTTAATTATTACAGGTGCACATGGACTCTTTGATCACCCACACACACACACACGCACAGCTCCACCACAAAACACTTATATGAATAACTAACAAATATACTGAATTTATCTCACCATGCTGGTACGTCTTACATGAGAAATACCCAGAGACCAATGGGACCACGTGAAGATTAGCCCTCAGCGTATCTCATCTATGATTCAATACGTTAACGCTACCTGGTCGGGTCTGGTCGGTCGGGATGGGTCAGGTCGGATCGGGTTGTGTTGGGTCGGGTTGTGTTGGGTCAGGTTTGGTTAGGCTAGCGTTAGGGTTTTCGATCATTATGAACTAAATTTGGGTGCCTAATCTTCACGTAATCCAACCAGTAACAAACAAACACACACACACACACACACACACACACACACACACACACACACACACACATAGAGATGCATCACAACGCTCTATATAATACGTTTATTCCTCAAGGCAGTCATGTTTACGACACACCATTTCTCAACGTTATTCCACGCTGCCTCCCTCCTCAATAACCCACATGAGAATGGCTCCCTACTACCTATTTATTACAACACAATCGCATCATAACATTTATCATAACATTACATCAGACATCGCTTCAAAATAATAACTAACAGCGATGTGGCAGGAACAGATTAGTATAAATTTTTTAAAGGGAAAAGATTATACAAAAAAATTAATCAGAAAGTTTTAACGCAAAAGAAAACCAAACAAAACAACACCCACACCCACACCCACACCCACAACCACACCCGCACCCACACTTCCCAGGCACCCGGACCTAATAAATAAAATAGACGAAAAAGAAATTAAAAAAAAAAAAATCCTGCACCACCACCATAATCTCCTCCAAAACTACAACAACGTCTCATTAAACACTGAGAAACAACACAGGGGAAGGGGGAGATGGGAGGGGGGGGGGGAGGGGAGGAGGGGGAGCTAGTAAGGGGAAGGAGTGGGGGAGGAAACAACAGCAGGTACACAACACCCTCAAGTGGATTCAAAACGAGTCAAAAAAATTTTCCCCTCCTGCAACGGGTTAAAATTATTCACAAGACCAACTCAGCAGCGAGTAATAGCTTTCCCAGAATTGCAGAATGACGAAACAAAAAGGTTAATCTCACCGTCATTAAAAATACAAGTCAGCCAAGCCAATTTTAGATATAATTTTCTTTACGACCGAAAAAAAAAAAAAACTGAAAAATTACTAAACATCTTTCTTAAACTATACAGACAGCTTAGAGAGAAAATATAAACCCAAACTAAAACATCAGGTATTCTAATTACTGTGTTTGAGAGGTGATATAGACACTGTGAAGGAGGTGAGGAGTTCCGTTTACCAGAAGCACCCCAGCACACCCCTACCCCACAACCCCTCTCCCCAACCTCCCTAGACGTTTATGAATATTTCCTGGTTACATTGTGTTGCTGTATTATTATTAAGAGAGGCCAGGCGCGAGATGTAACTCCTCCCGGTGTAAATAAAAGAATTACAACTACACTCGCCCAGGTAATGTAAATAGTACCAGTCTCGCTCACTTCATATAAACAGTGTTACTCCTCGTCATATAAACAGTGTTACTCCTCGTCATATAAACAGTGTTACTCCTCGTCATATAAACAATGTTACTCCTCGTCATATAAACAGTGTTACTCCTCGTCATATAAACAGTGTTACTCCTTGTCATATAAACAGTGTTACTCCTCGTCATATAAACAGTGTTACTCCTCGTCATATAAACAGTGTTACTCCTTGTCATATAAACAGTGTTACTCCTCGTCATATAAAGTGTTACTCCTCGTCATATAAACAGTGTTACTCCTTGTCATATAAACAGTGTTACTCCTCGTCATATAAACAGTGTTACTCCAGATCAAAAATATATATACTTCACGTCATATAAAACTCACCACTCAATACTGTACATGACTCCGATACTTCAAGTGAATGTTTGAGAGTACGCGAGGGAGGGAGGGAGGGAGGGAAAGAGGGAGGGAGAGAAGGATGGAGGGTGGGGAGGACCCAAGTTGTGTGAGGTGATCCTCGTGGGAGTCAACGCCTGCTGCTTCACTACCCCGCTCCTTCACCCTGCTGGAACTTGCTCCTTCGCCCTGCTGGCTCGTGCTCCTTCACCCTGCTGGCTCGTGCTCCTTCACCCTGCTGGCTCGTGTTCCTTCACCCTGCTGGCTCGTATTCCTTCACCCTGCTGGCTCGTATTCCTTCACCCTGCTGGTTCGTGTTCCTTCACCCTGCTGATTGGTGATCCTTCACCCTGCTGGCTCGTATTCCTTCACCCTGCTGGCTCATATTCCTTCACCCTGCTGGCTCGTGTTCCTTCACCCTGCTGGCTCTTGTTCCTTCACCCTGCTGGCTCGTGTTCCTTCACCCTGCTGGCTCGTGTTCCTTCACCCTGCTGATTGGTGATCCTTTACCCTGCTGGCTCATATTCCTTCACCCTGCTGGCTCGTGTTCCTTCACCCTGCTGGTTCGTGTTCCTTCACCCTGCTGGTTCGTGTTCATTTACCCTGCTGGCTCGTGTTCCTTCACCCTGCTGGTTCGTGTTCATTTACCCTGCTGGCTCGTGTTCCTTCACCCTGCTGGTTCGTGTTCCTTCATCCTGCTGGCTCGTGTTCCTTCACCCTGCTAAAGCCTCTAGGTACTCATTTTAAACTGACTTGGTTAACATGACTTATGACTATCTTTCTCCAGCGTTAAGAAGCTACAGGGTGACAAACAACAGCTGACATACGGCGCCACAGGTGTACAAGCCAGAAACTATATCGTAAACTTATGCCAATAATTCTTAAAAGTTGTTATCTAGTATTAGGGACCTACTCAGTACACGGGCTTAAGGACCTCAGCAGCTAGAGCACAGAAATACACATACCTAACCGGCGTCTCGATATTGGGAGGCAATGGTTTATGGCGTCGTCAATCGATTTCCCCCCCCCCCCCCCCCCCCACACACACACATCAGAAGTGTGAGGGCCATAACTCATGTGGTGGGATGGTGTTGGCGGACCTCAACCTCATCTCACCAGCTGCCGCACATAACTCCTTCTCACGATCAGTACTGGCTGTTGTATTAATGAGTTGCTGATGGATATTGCAGTTGGAGGATATGTAAAGTTGTGCCAATAAACGAAACGTGTTTTTAACTCCCTGAGAACGATACCAACCCCTTAGTACATGACTTAAGTAATTCACATATCTTAACCCCATAAAATTACGATAACTTAACCCCCTACGTACGATGATTTAATCCCTTTACTACTGAGCACGGTAACTTAACCCTTTGGATATAATGACAAACTCCCTAAGGAGGCGACCACACTAGCGTACATTTTTGCCCCTAACATGTGATTGACAAGAAGAAACGAAGCTCAGGGTTCTGTTAGTGGGACAGCAGCACGGCGACACTATGGTTACCGTCGTGCTCCAGAGGTTCACCGCTGTACTTTAGTGTGCTAATAGATGTGCTTAAAAGGCGTATCTCAGGAAATAGGTCGCGAACACTCCCTAACCAGGTTCAGTCCCCTTCACTTGTACGTTTACAGGGGCTCGTCATATGTTGACTATTGCCAGTTTCCTTCTGTTGAATGGAAACAAACACAAGGCTGCCACACTGCACATAACCTGACGAGCCCCTGTAAACGTACTAGTGAAGGGGAATGTACAACTAACCATTTAATACCTGTAGAAAATTTCTGTATACTTCCCTCGAGTTGCTTGTTTCCCACTAACAGTCAACCTACCCCCTCGCACTTTTCACCCCTCCACTCCTCACCAATCTTTTCTCCCTTGTGTCTCTTGTCTCCTCGACCACACTCCAACAGATCATTTCCCCTCCCCTCCCCTCCCCTCTACCCCCACATTAAAACACAGGGAGACACTACAAGAGCCAAAACCTCAAAGAAAATTAGAGCCATTACAGAGGCGTCTCAAGATACATTATCGTTAAGAGCTCCTCTCCCCACCAGCTGTGGCCTGAGCTACCTGCCTGCTTGTTCTCTCTCTCTCACCATCTTACCAGCTGACTCTCACAGCCTACTCCCCCTCTCTCATCCCTCACTAGTGCCCTCCATTATCCCCTCTAGGTCATCCTCACCCCCGTTATCCAAAAGAAAGATAAAGGTGTGTGTGTGTGTGTGTGTGTGTGTGTGTGTGTGTGTGTGTGTGTAGGGAGGGTAATAATGTGCCTATGGTTCTTAAAACTAATGTAATGATAACTCTTAATCCTTGATCTTTTATTTAAGTTTAGGGGTTCTAAGTTTTGTCTAATCACTGTTTACATTCTACGTAGCGGTGACCTTTAACCGATATATTTCTAAATTCAATTATGTCCACACCAGCAGACAATACTCTCAAGTGCACAAAACCCACAAACAAGCAAACAGGCAAGTAAAGCCAGCAGGCGAGTAAGAGGGCAGGCGAGTAAGAGGGCAGGCGAGTAAGAGGGCAGGCGAGTAAGCAAGCATCCCTCGTTCTTCAGGAGCTCCGAAGATACGACTGGGGTAACACAAGAGGCGTAACACCACAAGATATTCCCAACCTTATACGAATGACCTAATTATATTTACATAAACCGGAACTCATCACACCGAGAGCAGTCACAGTGACACCAATTCATTCTGTACCAACGTCTGAGCACTGCCTCTCTCAGCCTAACTTCTGACTCATACAGCATTATTAATTCAGTCCTAAATTTAGTGAGAGAATAGTTTTAGCATCGATATATAATATACTGTGTGTGTGTGTGTGTGTGTGTGTGTGTGTGTGTGCACGCTCGCCACTAACGGTCCACAAACACAAGTCACCTAGGACCTGTGACACCCACTTTGTGAGGCTGAAATATGTTGATTCTGAACCCCAAGAGCTGGGCCGTTATAAGTGCTTGACAAGGCTTCATCTTTAACCTTACGATCCAGAATTCCATCAACAGGGCGACTCCTGGAAATGTGGAAGAGACAATACTGGGTGCTGGGAGCTGGCTTGCGCGCACACACACAGCCAGACGCCAGGAACAAAGGCAAAATAAAGAAAACTGAAGAATTTCTCACCCAACAGCAGACAAAACAATATATAAAGCTTCTCACAATCTGACAAGATACACAAAATTTTTGGGCCTTATATTATATCCGACTTTTAACCTGATACCATATCCTAATAAATCTACCCCCTCCCCCCTCCGTAGCGTAAATGTGTTTAATGATCGGGTGAAATTATCTGGGGTGCCTAATGTTCACGTGATCTATACAGCTTCAAAGAATTGTCTTCCTTACTGTGTCGATTACTTTGAGCAACAGTAAAAAAAAAAATGTTACTCACGATGTAACACAAAAACCACGTCTACCCACGCACATGGGGGAGCTTATTATGTGACGTCGTTGGCGTGTAGTGGATCCTGAGTGAGACCATCCACCCTTACTTCCTCAGCCCCTACCACACTATCTTTCTGTTAGCCACTTCAACTTCTCATGTAATCATTATTTTCATGATATTCCAATTCTTATTATTAAAATTTTATTATTATTATTATGACTACAAACAATCCTCTTCTTCTTTTTCTCTTTATTATTTCTTATGCGCTTATGATTTTGCTGCCAGTATTACTGAAAAAGCAATTAAGCAATCATAGGCATATTGGCTAGCTATTTACAGGGGGGGGGCAGAAAGGAATACAATAATTAACTACAATAGTTAAAGAAAACAATAAAACAAATTAATGATTATTTTTATCATTATTCTATCTCCCCAAGTTATTACAGTAAATCAGTTAATACAAGTATATACTGTAAGTGTAGAGGTCTTCAGTTTATCATTATGGTCACTAGATATATTACAGGTGACTTGGCTACACAACAGTTCCAAGCAACAAATAGGTACTTGTCTCTCCAAATCCTGTTTCCTGACCGTAAGTTAGACTTTAAGGGATTTAAATTTAAACCTACCAACAGCTCTCAAGTATTGTTCTTCCTCCTGTTCCACCTTATATATTTGCTGCATGCACAATAAAATCCACGTTTTTCTCCGTTTTTCATCCTTTGGAAATGGATGAAATCTCAAACTTTTATCATGTAATCTGTACATTGATACACATCCAAATAAGGAGCATTTATCAGGCATTGTCATGCGAGTTGAAGGACGAATTTTTGCCTTTAAGTGGGTTGATTTGGTATAATTAGACTTTAGTAACACACCAAACGCTAATCACCTTTAAGGAGCCACAAAGAGAGTCTTCAGTACAGTTTGCAAGATGACGATCGGAAACCACTATGTACCATGAACGGACAGTCGAACGAAGAACCCAATAACAAAATGCCTCCGCTGGCGTTTAATTGACGGATGTGATAATATGAGCAAGTGTGTCGTGTGCGTGGAGAGGAAGAAAACTAACCTTGAACACTGAACTAGGAGTGTGAACAAGGTGGTAAGCTCCAGGGTTCACTGTTCAAAACTTATTAACTTCAATTCTATCACCAGCGAGTCTAAAACAACAAAGGAAGTCACATTAAAAGAGACAGACAGACAGACAGACAGACAACAGTGAACGTTTTTACATTTAAATTCAATTACCGCATTTTTTCTGTCATTCTCTGCACGTAAAAATGATTCAGAAAGATGTAAAGAAAACTAATTACTGTATCTGTATCAAACAAAAAAAGGGAAATCAATTATCTTTATCGCACTCAAAAAAATTATTAATTATGATAATTTTATACACTTTACAATTATCTCATTCCAGCGTTACTTTAACTCTCGACTCTGACTCTTAAAAACACTACACGTCACTGCTCTATCACGTATTAATTTCCCTTTATTTAAACAGTATCTTATTTTCTAAGTCCGGGACACTTGCAGATAAGACACTCAAGCTTATGTTACCTGCTGACTGAACACCCTAATGATACCAGGGGGTTAGGTTAGGTTAGGGTGTTTAATCATCAGGTATCTAAACTTCAGGTGAGCCGTAAATTCTTATCTCATCACCTGTGTACATTGGGTCACACCTGTCCTAACACAGCAGTTCCATCCATCAAGTTTCTCTAATTATCTTCTTTAACAAACGTCCGCCTCTGCCAAGACCATAAAAAAAAAAAAAACAGATAACCACCGATAATGAGGTTCGCCTTTTTACCGTGCTGGTGCGGCCCTAAAATTCAACCTCGGTGTGGACGAGCGAAACAATGTTTAGTCATTTAGGGACAAAGTTTTTTTTTAGGCTAGGGTTTACATTAAGTTTTAGGTTAAGTTAGATTAGGTTTTAGATTAGATTAGATTAGGTTTGGTTCAGTTAGGTTAGGTTAGGTTAGGTTAGGTTAGGTTCCGTGTTTGCCTTGTCCCGAAATGATCTGTGACGGTAGAGGCAATTTATAACTGTAGTGACCTAGTTATTGATGTCCTTCCACCAGTGTAAGAAGACCATAACAACCTTATTCTCATCTGTCAGTGCATCCTCCCTATACGGTTAAGTATTATCATAGTGAGTTTGTGTACTCGGGGAGGGGAGGGAGTGTTCTTATCATCTAGCTTACCTAGTACAAAACATCTACTTAGATTTTTATTTAAACGTACAAATCGAAAACCCAATACCATTAGCCTCTGTTATGACGATCCTTGTTTGGGCCACACGTCACACTACACCATTACCATCACTGTACAAACACCTGTAAAATAATCTGATACCTACTGACAGATGATCACACAAACTATACTATTATTGTCCCTTGGAATATAACACCTTAAAACTCAATGGGTATTATATAACGTGACACACAAGACCTACAAGATGATTTCAGAATCTAAATGTTAAACTAAACTGTACTGTACATCCACCTCGGGGCTACGACGCACCCCCCCCCCCCCCCCACCCCGAACATCAGAGTTTTAGTGAAGGACCCAAGAATCTCTGAAAGTATTCTCCCAGAAAGTAAACAAATAAGAAGAATATCGATAAACGATACTAATCCCATCGGTCGCTCCAGTCTCCAGGAAAAGAGCGAGAGAGGCAGTCGTAACCTCAACACCCTGCACACGGAATGACGCACAAACGGGGATAACCATAAAAGGCAAAGTCATCGTAATACACGTTGAAAATGACCCTTAACTACATCTATAAACCATAACACGAAAAAAAGGATATCGTAAAAAATTATTATAACACTATATTCTCTCCCTCTACTTCGTCAGCAAAAATAAATTAAACAATGTGTGGATATGATATACAGAATACCTCAGGTGAACACTGTACTGTAAAGCGGAGCTAAAACTATACATACACTTTTTTGATTGGTGCTCCGGGCAGACCTGAGATGGGGGGAGGGGGGGGGGGGGGTCGTGGGTTGGTTCTTGGGATACTGTGTTTGTGAAGCGATCGTTTTGAAAATCTTAAGTGGTATTATTAACTTGTAGTATCGTATACTGATTAATCACCTGAAGACGATGATTTAATCTCTTGTATACGATGAAATAAACCCCTGAGTACAATTATTGAACATCATGAGTAAGATGATATTAACCGTTGAATACAATGACCTTACAGTACGTTTTCAGTACAATGACCTAACCTTTAAAATACCCCTTGAGTACGATGACTTGACCACTAAGTACAATGACCCGTGTGTGTGTGTGTGTGTGTGTGTGTGGTGGGGGGGGGGGGGATGAAAACAATTTCCTGGCCAACGCGTTATACAGTCCATCAAACATTGACATATTTTGTAAACGTCCAAAAAAGTTATAAAAATCAAAACCCAAATGACAAAACTCAATTGTATGGGAATTTACAAAACAAATAACAAGAGGTAAATATGTTCAATTTACAAACAGGTGAGTGAAATACATGTTACAACAACACGTGTTTGTATTCCTAAACAATACTCGTGGCGTTGTATTATTTTCATGATACTTTACAAGGAAATAATAACAATAGGTAATAGAATTTATATACTGCTCAGCTGTACATCATAACATATATACAATAATCAATGTCCATAATTGTCCCTTGATACAATTTCACCTGTAATCACCTGTTAATTACTCGATTCCCGTAAAATTTAGATGACATTCTTATATTCTGTCTTAGCAAGAATAAAGATGATGAACCAATAGACTATGTTAATTTCTATTCTACAAAAAGTGATTTCTGTTCCCCAAACAGCCTCACCGACAACTAGTTTTTTTATTTCAAGAGTTACTCTTCAACATGCTGACCAAGAGCCTGCGTTAAAACATTTTAAAATGTGAATAATGTTTCAACACGACTTATATATAGTATATGAAAAGTTGTTTTTAATATTATACGATATACAGTACTATATATTCAATAGGATTAACACTGTCGTTTGATCAACAAGCCTTTGTCATGTGCACTATCAATTTCATACACTGTATATTGCCTTCTACTGTATACATGGTCATGATACACCAAGTGTGTATACCAGTGATACACAACACATCATTTTACGCGTCTCACCTTAACAAAAACATACGTAAGACACTAGTGACACATCTATATAACACAAACTCATTCCATAAACTTCCAGCTTCATTTTATAATTTCCACCACATAAATCTCTCTCCCATAAAGGTGTGTTACGAATTTTTGGAACATGACCAGTGCAACACTTTCGTTAATGAACAGACAACTAACAGTATTGTATCTCTTCTTCAGGTTGAGGGTTGG
Organism: Homarus gammarus; assembly: GCA_958450375.1. Classification (NCBI taxonomy): domain Eukaryota; kingdom Metazoa; phylum Arthropoda; class Malacostraca; order Decapoda; family Nephropidae; genus Homarus; species Homarus gammarus. The sequence goes on from CAUDMG010000359.1 coordinate 2,108,185, forward strand.
ACTGCCCTCCACCCCCCCCCCCCCCCTCTACAAACACACTCTGCCACTTCTCCCTCACCATGGTAAGTTGAATGACCTCTGAACTATATAAACAAGAGGCTCTAAAGCTTCATTGTTTTCTTATTTTACTCTGACCAACGACCTAACACAATAAACCAGACTTAAGAAACATTTGCAACATTGTTCATTAATTACGGGAGATTTGTCACCCAAGATTGTCTTCCTATAATTAAGGTGAATAATCTATTACCAAAATCTGTCCTTCCTTGATTTTATTTTCAAACTGGTGTAACTGGTGCCAAGTGAACGTGTCTAATTAACTGTAGAGTCTAAGGGTGATTATAATGTTATCATTGGACGCGAGTTGTGTGTTTTGGTCTAAGTCGTACAGGTGTGATCTTATTGTTTCAGTTATATAAACAGTACAGTACAAAGGGATACTCATGGGTTGAGACTTTGTGAATCCAGCCTCAGTCTTGTGACCAATTGTTTATCATCTCATTTGTTTTGTGGAAATGGTGGTGGTGATAGTGATGATGAGGTTGGTGATGGTGATGAGGGTAATGGTGGAGGTGGTGACAGCGGTAGTGGTTGAAGGTGTCGATCAATGCTTCAGCCAGCCTCATCATCTATCACCATAACAATTACAATAAAATTACTATTAGAGGACACACACACACACACACACACACACACACACACACACACCGCCCCCTCATTAATCTCACCACATTTTTCCCGTCAGCAACTCTATTCAAAAAGTTTAAAATAAATGACCTCACCACAGAGACTCCCCGAGAAGAAGGTTTAAAGGCCTCGATCCATGAGCTGTTATCAAACCTTAGTCAGGACCAACTAACACTGCTCACGAAAAAATACAAAAGGTCGTCGTCCTCTTGGCCTCTGAACTCTATTACTGGTCCGGGTCATCACGCCGTTATAGAGGGAGATGTGTCCCTTAAGCGCCAGCACAGAGGGAGGAAAGGAGACACGACACCATGAATCGTTGTGTTGGTGTTGTTTTTTCAGTGAGGGCTGACTGGCTGACAACACAAGCTAATGAAAATTACCTCCTGCCCGAGAATGGTGGGAGGGTAATGACCTGCACGTGGCCGACTACACCACGATCCAAAAGGGAAAAAAAAGAAGTTAAAATGTTGATAAAATCTACATGTTTAAAATTACATAACATTACCTCTCAACAAAATAAAGGCAATTAGGTATACCAAAGATCATTACAAAATTTATTCGGTGTACAAGGAGTAAATAAATAAATCATTGCGAGTTTTTTTAGGAGAGTGTAACGATAAAATCCTGTTATATGTTGTCTTCAAGCCGAGTTTTTATAACCATCGTCCACATCTTTGAGTTAAATAAAGAAAAACAAAACATTATGGACAACATATCTTAAAAAAAACAGGATCACCTATTTTGTATTATTGTTGTCCTGTGTGTGTGTGTGTGTGTGTGTGTGTGTGTGTGTGTGCCATTTAATGTTTTCATTCAATTGACAGTGTTCTTTTATCCTCCCTCCTTTACTACCTCGTTTGCCATTTAGGGATATTTTTGCCAAGTCTTTACTCTCATTTCACGTGGGCTGGTCGTGCTCTCCCCTCCTCATCTGCAATACAATAATTTCAATGTCCATGATGTCCCATACAATCTAATGCCACTTTGATGTTATTTTCAACTGTTATTTGTTATCTGATTTAAATTCCCCTTCATCCATACGAACATCTCCCCTTCTGTAAGCACGTCTTTTCCCTCTCATTCCTCTCCCCTCACAGTACAGATCGATATATATATATATATATATATATATATATATATATATATATATATATATATATATATATATATATATATATCTTTCCCATCGACTCACAACAGTTAATTGACTATCAGAATAAAAAATTATCATTATCATCATCATCATCATCATCATCATCATCATCATCATCCTTTCCATCTACAAACCAATGTCTCTCAACCCTTAAATCTTATCACAAACGCCTCCCCTTCCCCCTACAAATCTCTCCTTTTCCATCAAGTTACAAAAAAAACAAAAACAATCTACCTTTCCCTCTGTAACTCGATTCTCTCAACCCTCATGTATTCCCTCACACGGCTTTCTTTTCCACTTACAAATCTCTCCTTTAACCTTTACGCGTCTCTTCGTCCCTGTTACATCCCCCTCTTCCACTACTTACAAGTCCGTCCACTCCTGAACACGACTTGCCCATCAACTGATTACCAACTCTTACCCTTCTTAAACACACTCACTACCTCCACCCCTTCCTTCCCTTCCACCGTCTTCCCTCCCCCCCCCCCCCTGTCTATCCTTCCAGCCTTCTCTATCCCCATACCTCCATTCAGACCCCCTCCCCCTCCCCCAGCCCTTGTCAACCCCGGGGACACCACCTTTTTGAGCTATGACACCGGCCTCTGATGCATCCTGGGTAGTCATGACACACAGACGCTCTACACGACATTTGAAGATTAGACACTTTAGCTTATTTCACTCAATGACTTCCATACCCAAACGTTACCGGGTGCAGGTAAGGTCAAGGTACATTGGTTAAGTTAGGGTAAGTTAGGTTAATTGGATTAGAGTAATTTAAGTTGGATTAGGTTAAGTTAGGTTAATTGGATTAGAGTAATTTAAGTTGGATTAGGTTAAGTTAGGTAAGATAAGGAACTTAGGTTAGCGTTAGGGAGGATTAATCTTTAGGTGAAATAATCTGGGGTATCTAAATCTTCAGGTAATCCGAATTTTCCCCTCATGTGATAACTTACCTGATACACTGGGAGGGATGGAGCCGAGGGTGAGAACAACATGGTCAAACTTATGGATGGTTGTTAATGAAAAAAATATCAAGAGTACAATGATGGATTTACTGAGGTTAAAGTTGATGAAAAGCTTAAAAAAATCTGACTTAAGCTACAGGGATACCTTATACTAAGAGGTCAAGCTTAATGTACAGGAGTAAAAAATACATGAAAAAATAAATAAACAAATAAATGAATAAATATATAAATAAATAAATAAATATCTTAGGGTGCAATGAGAGACTATACTTGGAGCTTAACGAAAAAGTTGTCAATATACGCCAAAAATAAATGACCAAGACGCAAACTTTACATAATAAGGTATGGGCGACTTTGTCAGCACCAACACCTGACACCCGCATTCTTACCTTGTAGATCTTGTTTCTATCCTGTTGTTTACTGTCCCTCACACTTGTTTACTGTTCCTCACACTTGTTTACTGTCTCCCACACCTGTTGACTGTCCCTCACTCTTGTTTACTGTCCCTCACACTTATTTACGGTCCCTCACACCTGGTCTCTCACACCTGTTGACTGTCCCTCACTCTTGTTTACTGTCCCTCACACTTATTTACGGTCCCTCACACCTGATCTCTCACACCTGTTGACTGTCCCTCACACTTATTTACGGTCCCTCACACCTGTTTACGGTCCCTCACACTTATTTACGGTCCCTCACACCTGGTCTCTCACACCTGTTGACTGTCCCTCACACCAGTTGACGGTCCCTAAACGTCAAAGGTCAAATAAAGCAAGAGACGAATTACGTAACGCGATACTCTACTGAATTATACCCAGGGAAGGAAACTCTGACGGACGTAACGACGGACGCACTGACAGACGGAACCTACTTTATCCTACAGACAGAAGAAACACATTTCTATATCCTCTTCAAACGCAAGTGTGCGGGGGATAAAAAAAAAAGATATAGAACACAGGCATTAAAGAACAAACAGGCATAACAGTGCATATGCAAACACACACACACACACACACACACCGCACAAACAAACACACAAACAGGCATATAAAAAAAACGTATTAACAAAAATTACACGACAAGCAATGAACGTTTTTTTAGTTATTTGACGTTCATGTTTGAAAGATCAATTAGAGTTGCAAATTAATGTTTCTTCTTGTTCCGGGAAAACTGTTGTGTGTCGGTAAAATATGTGGAAATTGGTGGAGAGTCATTAGGACACACACACACACACACACACACACACACACACACACACACACACACACACACAAATAGTTTCTGGAGGAAAAACTAAAATATACAAATTCTACACAACCAACAACAAAATAACAAAATGTGCACAAGTTATTACAAGTCCGTAAACTGTGTCGAGTTTCAGTGTTGTGTGGAAGATATATGTTCACTATCTTCCATCACCTCCTGTATGTTTAAACCCTTTCATTACAATGGTTTAATCCCTTACGTATGATATTTTAAACCCTTAATTACAAAGGTTTAACCCCTTTTATTACAATGGTTTAATCCCTTAAGTATGATTTAACCCATTGAGTATGATGATTAAAACCCTAACGTATGATATTTTAAACCCTTAATTACGAAAGTTTAACCCCTTGGAAATTATGTTTTAACTCATTCAATATGATGATTTATCCCCTTGAGTATAGATGTTTTTACCCATTGAGCATAATGATTTAACCTTTTGAGCGTTATAATTTAATCCCTTAACTACGATATTTTAAACCCCTTGAGAAGGATGTTTAACCCATTTTGAGTACGACAATTAAACCCCTTTTGAGTACGATGCTTTAACCCCTTGAGTACGATGACCAATTCCCCTGAGTCCGATGACACGGTACTCAAGGGGTTAGTCATCATAAAACGGGTGGCGTAAATACCTAAGAGAAAACATACTGAGTAACATTATCAAGTGGATAAAATTTATTATTATTTATTATTATTATTATTATTATTATTATTATTATTATTGCTGTAACCACTATCATCATTATCAATAATATCGTCATTATTATTGTCAGCGCTATCATTATCAATAATATCGTCATTATTATTGTCAGCGCTATCATTATCAATCATATCGTCGTCATTATTATTGTCAGCGCTATCAACATTATCAATAATATCGTCATTATTGCTATTGTTATGAGACGACATAACTTACAAAGACTCGACGCCTCCATTATTAATATTAAACCTCAATGACTGACACATTATTGACTTTAACAATACCTTGACACTACCCTCTCCTTGACACTGCCCCCACCTCGCCACTACCCTCACCTTGACACTACCCCCACCTCAACACTACCCTCTCCTTGACACTACCCCACCTCGACACTACCCTCTCCTTGACACTACCCCCACCTCGCCACTACTCTCATCTTGACACTACCCCCACCTCAACACTACCCCCACCTCGCCACTACTCTCATCTTGACACTACCCCCACCTCAACACTACCCCCACCTCGCCACTACTCTCATCTTGACACTACACCCACCTCAACACTACCCCCACCTCGCCACTACTCTCATCTTGACATTACCCTCACCTTGACACTACCCCCACCTTGACACTACTCTCAACTTGACACTACCCTCACCTTGACACTACCCCACCTTGACACTACCCCCACCTTGACACTACTCTCACCTTGACACTACCCCCACCTCGACACTACCCTCTCCTTGACACTACCCCCACCTCGACACTACCCTCTCCTTGACACTACCCCCACCTCGCCACTACTCTCATCTTGACACTTCAACACTACCCCCACCTCAACACTACCCTCACCTTGACACTACCCCCACCTTGACCCCTCACCGTACCACCACCAGAGTGAGGTGCTCATGACCACAGCACCAACTGCCTGGGTGGACATCGATTCCCCCACCACCACAATAACACTAATCACCGGGTCCTGCCGCCACCCCTCGGTACCACCGCCCTCCACTGCGCTATTAATGGTACCAATTACGCAGTGGCCAGTGTAAATATGTAAGGGCACAACAATTGCCGGCTGCTACACATAACACTGCTGCCCCTCGCCCGCTCCTAAACCTGTCCGGGCCAAAGTCGCTGTGAGGGGAAACGGAGAAAAGGACGACAGGAACGAGGGGAGATATAAGTGAGGGGTACGTGGTGATATGGGTAGAAGGGAGGCGCCGAGGAATGCAGAGAATGGTAAAGGGAAGAGAAGAAGCTCAGACACATAAGACAGGACCAATTTAGAAACTTATTACATAAAATAGAATAAATAGTAAATACAGATAAACTTGAAGCAACTATTGAGACACGTGACTGAGTGAAGTGGTTGATGACACAGTGAATCATCCGTGACTCTGCATCAATACCTGGGTCTGTATGGGTATATTTTAGTAATGTTTATAAATCGATAACTTAGTGTCATTACTCACCAGGTGTTCTACTATTAAATAAATCACGTGAAAATTTGACACCCTAGCTTATTTCACCCGATATGATGAAACACAGTAATGCTAACCTAACCTAAACCTAACCTAACCTAACCTAACCTAACCTACCGTTAACCCAATACTCACTAACGATAACCTAACCTAACCCCCAGATAGCGTTACGGTGTTTAATCAAGTGAAATAAGCTTGGGTGTTTAAACTTCACGTGATCTGACACTTAAATCAAATAGCATGTGTTTCATTAAAGACTTAAGAATCAAAACTTAAACGTGTATTGAACACAACACGCACAAAATAGGGTGATTTGTTATCCGTTTAATGATTACCTGGCTCTTGTTATCCAGTACACACCTCCACCTGTACTCCCTACTCACCTGTCACAACGTTATTATCCATCATGGCGACTATTATACATCACGAAAGACAAACTTCAATTTACACGCGACCGTTCTTTATTACCCTCATTAAAACTCGGGATAAATTTATTTCTCTGACCTGACCTGACCTAACCTAACCAAACTAAACCAAACCAAACAAAGAGACACCATGATCACAGTACTGGTAACGTTTTCCTCGACACACATTATCACACTTCACTAACGATAGGTGTAAGTAACTAGGTGTAGTGTTGATGGCAGCTTCCAGAACAGAAAAACAAAATATATGTAAAATTAACTCAAACTAGTTGGGAAGAGAGAGAGAGAGAGAGAGAGAGAGAGAGAGAGAGAGAGAGAGAGAGAGAGAGAGAGAGAGAGAGAGAGAGAGAGAGAGAATAGTAATAAATGTTGGGAATAAACAGGGTCGCCTATAGTAAGGGCCACTACACACACACCTCCGTTTCCTGACACCCGCATTCTTATATATGTATTAAGGTTGCCATGAGACGTCCTGGACCAGAAGAACCAAAACAAACAATGAACCAAAATACTTCTACTGGCAGGTGACGGTGGTAGTGTTGGCCAAGGCAATGATTTATGGGATTGGGGTTGGTAGTAGTAGTGACACATTGTACTGTTGAGCGAGTGTTAGTAGTGGTCACTTACTCGCGTCCCCCGGCTCACTCCTCTCCTTCAATCCTATATTAACAATGGTGTTCTCAGGCGGCCCACTTCCTTGACACATAATGTACGATTTTCAAAAAAGTAGCACAACTAGAGTCCCGCCAGCCAACAAGCAGCCAGGTAAAAACACTGCAGATAGTGACAGCCGCTCAAAGCAGTAAAGGCAAAAAACTGAGGTCATTGCAGCTTGACTCTGACTGCAGTATTCTACGCGGCTCAAGACTACACGGTCACAGCAATAACGTTGAATTAAAAATAATGTTAGTCCAATTATATCAACTCGTTATGGATGTAAACAGGTATACTGACTGTAAACATCATACACATTGTAGCACAGTGCATGCACACACAAAGACTACTAATAATGGTGGACTGAATAAAAGAAGGGGTGTGTGTGTGTGTGTGTTGAATGAATCCGAGGGAGGTAAACGCACGCAGTTGTACTGAGATAGGTTCAAACGGGAGAGGACAGAGGCTGGAGATGGGAGTAAAAAGGAAGTGGTTGTTCATGTAATCTCGTGGTATTAAAAGATTAATTGTCCTATATCAATAAAATTTAAAATACAAGGAAGTAACTTACTACATCTTACTTTGAAATCCACGTAAGTTATTATTCACCAATATATCTGACCCTGACAAAATGAGTTAACGTTATCGACACACACACACACACGCACACACGCACACTCACACACACATGCACGCACGCACACACACATTTACAGACTGCTAGTAGTAACGCTAACAGTGACAATATTGAGTGATTATACTGAGATAATGTGGTAAGGAAGGAGTCAAGAGTATCATAAACAACACTAATAACACCGGTAATGACCATATCCTTCCTGAAGTACCACCACCAACATACTACATAATGACAACACTATCACCAGTAACTACACACACTGGTCGTGGTTATATAGAGGCTCTGTCTACAATATAAACCAAGAGGAAACTCGGGATGTGACAAGCTTAAATACTGTTAATACTGACTCTAGCAACAACAACGTCACAACCGAATACCCTCGGAGTTGGTAACACTGGAGAGGACGACGACATTGCACATGAAGTGGTAACAATAGTTATTGCAAGATTTATTGGTTGCAAAGTTGGCCTTTAACAACGCCGGCTGTGGCAATGTACAGGCGCTGGCTGGGCCCAAACTGAGAGCGCAACAGTAATGGCGTCGCATATCATTGACGCCAACATCACTGAGGCACAGGTGTTTGTTATTTTTAGTTGTTAAGGTGTTTGTATGCCTGTTTTTTTCCGGAATAAAACTATATAACTATCAAACGTGAGAGAGAGAGAGAGAGAGAGAGAGAGAGAGAGAGAGAGAGAGAGAGAGAGAGAGAGAGAGAGAGTGAGAGCTCCTCCTCCAGCCAGGCCTTTCTAGGTCATTGCAACGTTCCTCCTCGGCTTTTCTTCTCACTCCCCCAGTCTTTCCTCCTCACCTCTCCCCTTCTTTTCCTCTCACTTCTGCTTTATTGTATCTCTTCATCCTCTCTCCTTTCCCACTTCATATTTCAATTCTGTCTCTTTCTCTCCCCATTTCCTCCTCTTTCCCTTCCTCTCTTTCACCTTTGCTCTTGTTTCTGTCTTTCCTCCTTCCCTTGCTGCTTCTCGTCCCCGGCCTCACATGCCGAGCAGGGTGGCAGAGTGTTTTTTTTTTTTTTTTTTTTTTAGGTTAAGGTGGGGAAAGGATGGAAGGCATGCTGGGGCTCAAGGCACAGCCAGACATGAGGGATGGAGAAGTCACAGCATATAGTCGTGGGGGGAAAGGTTGGAAAAGAAGTTTAATGAGTTAAACACAGGGGGACGACACCCCTTGTTTTACATATTACAGAGTTTGTTGGCTAACTAAGCTAACCTAGGATTTAGAATGAGGTTGCACAATGGTCATTTTAGTGGACAATGACTAGATTGATTTTACAATTACAAGTTTATTAACATCTTATACTGTATTACGTTATGGACTAACTTGATTGTGACTTGTTAAATGTGAATTTATATCATCTAAGTTTTAATCTAAGGTGGATCACTGTGGCGGACATAGATGGATCGCGGATTGGGTTGTTGTAGTGCGGGCAGACTCCGGGGCCACCAGGCGTGGGGTCTCCCTCCGTTGATGTCTTCCCCGCGTAGGTGGTCTGGGCTGTGAAAGTCGTCCAGGAGCTTGTCCCAAACCTTCTTCCCAAGGCGATGGAACGTGAAGTTGAGGGCCTCTGTTTTATTTCTTAGGTGGATGGTTTCCACTGTCTCCTGGTAGGGTGGCGCTTGGCCACTGGCTGACCTCAAACACTTGTTTTGGAAGCTCTGTAGTTGTTGTAGTCTAGTCTTCCCGAGTGTGACGAGTGGTATAGATGGGTACTCCAACACAGGCCTCACCAGCGCCTTGTACAGGTGAACTTGTATCTTCTCAGGCATCAATTTAAAACATTTTAATTTGGCTGCGGCGACTTTGGCTTTATTTAGTCTGTCCTTCACGTGGGGAATGATGCCCGTCCGAGAAATGATGAGGCCGAGCAACCTGCCTTGTTTAGAGTACTCAATCTCTTCGTCGGCGATCATCAATGGAGCCAGCTTGAATTTAGCTATGGGTATGACCTCAAATTTCGTTTTGTTTGTTTTTATTTTCCATTTATTTTCATACCCCGAGATCTCCTCTATTGCCCGAGCAGTGAGTCGCGCCATCCTTGCTGTGGACCTTCCTGGGCAGGTGACGATCTGTGTTACATCGTCGGCATACATGACGTACTCGCTGCCGACGATTGGGGGTGGCAGGTCAGCCGTGTAGAGTGTGTAAAGGGTTGGTGAGAGACAAGAGCCCTGAGGCACGCCGCTCGATAGTGAGAATTCTTCTCCAAAATGTTCTTGCATCTTGATTTTGGCTCTGCGGTCCATAATGAAGTTGCACAGTAGGCGCGTCAGATTTTCGGGTAGCCCCAGTTGTATGATCTTATACTGCAGCCCTACGTGCCAAACTTTGTCAAACGCCTTGCTGACGTCCCTCAGTATTATATTGCACTGCAAGCGGCCAGTCATGGCGGAAACGATCCTCCGGCTGGTTACCGCTGCTTACTCGCTTGTTTGCTGGTGCAGACGACACTTGGGCGGTTGGACAGAGGTGAGAACGGCAGCGACTATCTGGTTCACGGGCAGATTCATCCCAGCCGCCATACAGTCAGTATCTAGCTTCCCTGCTGTCCGTCAAATTCTGGCTGTGATCTCATCATAGGTCCTGGACTCGTGGGCTGTGTTCCCAGACCTTCACCTATCAACTGTCAACTCTCTGGTTATCTACCACTACCGCATACCACGATTACCACGACCGTCAATACATCTCATTCCGTCTGTGCCCCGGTGTTCTGCCATTTCAAGACGTCGTTCGAGTGTGGGACGCTTCCCTACCCTGAGTGTGCATCACAGTGTTCCAGAACCATCCCCCAGGGCCACTGCCGTAGGAAATATTTATTCATTGTTTGATTCTATGATTGTTTGATTCCATTAATTGCTGACTCCCCTTTATTGTTCGATTCTATCAATTGTTGACTCCATTTAATTGTTTGAATCCATTATTGCTGACTCCCATTATTTGTTTGATTCCTTTAATTGTTTGCTTCCATTAATTGTTTGGCTCCATTAACTGTTGACTGCCTTAAATGTTTGACTCCCGTAATTATTTGTTTTTGTTGAGTGGTTTCAGAGTTTTGTGTTATATTTTTATAGTAAAGAGAGGCCAATCTCAAACGGTTGTTTGTTATTCCTCGGAAAACCATGGTCCTTGACTTTCCGTTATTAAGATCCTGATTAGCCTGGTAAGGGATTTCTATCCCAGGACTTTACACACATTAATAATGAAATCAGCAGATACCTGGGTCCACTACCCAACATGGGATACTTATTTTCAACTAATTATCCCAAACATACATGTTACAACACTTTCTGTGGACATATACTTCCAGGGTGCGTTCCAGGGTAGAACACTGAGATTCACGACCGTTGTTATTGTGTGTGGTAGCCAGACACATGGCGAGTGTGGGGTCTGGCCCAACGAGGCAGTGGAGCACACTAATCAGACCGCATCTGTGCCATCGTTTCATATATGATCCCTGCTGGGTTTCTACTACATCTGGGGCAGTTGTCGAGTGATGCAAGAATCACAATGGGATCTGGAACAAACGTTGGGGCGGCATCAGGGGACGCTCGTCCTGTGTAATGCGAGGGTATATATATATACATATATATATATATATATATATATATATATATATATATATATATATATATATATATATCCCTGAGTTGCCAGTGATCGCTACTCACGCAATGACAATAATCACAAACAAACTAACGGTTACTCATTCAAAGATGACCCTCAGTTGACAAAGGTCAGGCGAATTACTTGAGTTGATATACACAGACTAATTCAAGATTGAGCTTCCCAGGAGAAAGTGGAATAAACAACGCATTGATAGCTGTCTTGGGACACTGGGAGGGAAACACAAGTGTAGCGTCTATGGGGAAAAACACGTCTTCTCAGGGGTCAATAACCCACTCATGTTTTGCGGTCATGGAGTTTAATAAGAATCATTAGTTAAATAGATCAGCAGTCAACTTGACCATGACACTCCAACTGTTAAATGCTGTGGATTCTATCCATAAATACGGAGTCGTTCATAACTATCTTCGTGACGACAACGTGACGATACGCCAAGTTAACGATGAGGTGCACCTGACCGTCCGGAACTTGTGTTTAGCCACGACGGTAGATAAGATGAAAGACCACCCATACGTAAATTGGAAAATTAGTCACGACAGAGTATGGTGGGTGGCACCAGAACTCTTCCGCGTGTTATATATATGTATGTTTATATGCTGCCTTTATTGAGTATATATATTACATATTATGTTACTTCTTACCAAAGTCAGAAAGTGTTTAGGCTTGTGTAAACACGAAATGTGTTAGGCACGTTGTAACGAAGAACAGAGAATAATGCCGAGCCAGACAGACCATGTGACTCGTCATTCTCCCATTAAATAACTGGCGACGAGGATGGGATTCACAAAGTGTTGGTGAAGTCCTTGAAGAGAGGATAGTGACCACTGAAGGGAAGGCTACTCTGAACCTGGAGAATTTAAGTGAAGAGAGCAACCATGGCTGGTGTCAGTGGATACATCGGACGAGTGGGCGAGCATGATGCAGACAAGGAAGGTTTCACATCATATTGTGAGAGAATGGACTTCTTCTTTCTGGCAAATGAATTAATGGACGACGGTGGGGATGCTGAGAAGAAAAAATCCTTGAAGAGAAAAGGAAAGGAATCTTTTTGACAGAGGTAGGAGCTAATGTTTATTCTACTCTGGTCAATCTGCTTACTCCAGACAAACCCAAAGACTCCTCACTGATTCAGATTACCAAGATTTTGAAGCAACATTTTGATCCTGCTCCACTTGAGATCGCTGAAAGTTACAGATTTGGCACCAGAGATAGAGGTAAGGATGAATCAGTAAGTAATTATATAGTAGCTTTGAAGAAGTTATCCTTTCACTGTAACTTTGGACAGTTCTTGAACCGAGCTCTAAGAGACAGGTTTGTAATAGGCCTGAATTATGAAAAAATACAGAATAAGTTAATGAACACCACTAACTTAACTTTTGAAAGTGCATGTCAGATAGCTACAAGCATGGAATTGGCCGAGAAAAACCCCAGAGAATTTGTTCCCAATGCAGCAGATTTCTCCATAATGAGTAAAGATATGTATGAGAAACTATTTGTGCATGTGCCTTTAGAAGACTCAGGTGTCAAGTTGAGAACTTATACTGGAGAGATTTTGAACACAGAAGGTAAATTAGAGTGTGAGGTAAAGTACAAAAATCAGAACTTAAAGTTGCCATTAATTATAGCTAGTTATGTGAATAGACCAACTTTGTTAGGTAAGAACTGGTTGTGTGAACTTGAGATGGACTGGAAGGAGATATTTAGTGTTAGAATGGCGGAGAAGCAGCGTGGTGGCAGGGGTGGCAGCGTGGTGAGGACGGCGGTGAGTGGCAGGGGTGGCAACGTGGTGAGGATGGCGGTGAGTGGCAGGGGTGGCAGCATGGTGAGGACGGCGGTGAGTGGCGGAGTGGCAGGGGTGGCAGCGTGGTGAGAACGGCGGTGAGTGGCAGGGGTGGCAGCGTGGTGAGGATGGCGGTGAGTGGCAGGGGTGGCAGCGTGGTGAGGACGGCGGTGAGTGGTGGAGTGGCAGGGGTGGCAGCGCGGTGAGGACGGCGGTGAGTGGCAGGGGTGGCAGCGTGGTGAGGATGGCGGTGAGTGGCAGGGGTGGCAGCGTGGTGAGGACGGCAGTGTATGAATAATGAAAATTCTTACGGCAAGTTGGATGGGCCGTCACCCTAGTTTCACGCCCCGCGGATAACTGTCGACGATGAGATGGATAACGGGAAGATATTGCGGGTATTGAGAGCTTCACGTAGTCATGAGGAGGATAAATTTTCCCTCCTTCTTGGGTGCGAAAAAAGGGGGACTTTTAGCCTGCTGGAGTGTTACATAATTCTTAATATTATCAAATACAAAGACTCTACCTGGAAGGGGAGGGGGGTAGAATGGACGAAGTTAGGTTTAGTTTGGTTTTTGGTTGGGTTGGCTACGTTAGGTTAGCGTTAAGGTGGTTAATCTTAAGGTAAAATAAAAGACATTACAAACTTCCACAACTTCCGTGATCACGTCATCTAAATATTCCTACGAACAATAGATATTTTCTGATTAGGTAGGATGGTCCTGTGAGATGACTGATGCCACAGCCTCATGCTAATTGGTCATAATAACAAGTTAATTAACAGGTTTGATCCCAGTCGACAGAAGCACCCACTTACCTCCCGCTAAGCTCCATCAGTGATACACGCCAGCTTCTCGGCCACGGTTTATATACACTAACCGCCAAGACGCCGTTAATACCAACCTAAGAACACATGCCGGGCCTGAGGGA